>RWGY01000005.1:20384015-20861688 GCA_007726485.1 Eragrostis curvula
ACAGAAACGTCTATCTATGATAATATGCACGACTTAAAATGTAGATCTCAACCGATAATGCATAAAATCCTAAATAGGACGATATGTCCAAGGAAGGCATTGCTCAGTAGAGAAGGAATTGAAGAAGTCAGTTTAAGTTGGCAATAGGTAGGGCATTGTGCTCTAGACAAATCTTGTACTGTAGTAGCTCCAATTGGTTGGCTCTGTTGCATCACTTACTAAATCTCAATATGAATCAAGAAGTTCTGTTGCAAAGTAACCATAGGGGAAAAGGGCGTAGCGGCGCTCCCTAGTGAATGAGAATAATCTTTCTCTAGAAGAAATGCCCACGATAAGTTATCCCTAACGAATCCACTTGAATTCCTACGTTCCAATATTTCCTATGAAATGCATCTATCACCTGGTCCTCAATGAAATGGCAAGGATATATTGGTTATGCTGGACACTTCTACTTTGGAATGAGTAACGTATTCAATAAAAAAATTACCCCTCTTCTTCACTCAAGGAGGAAAATGCGTACCTAAAAAAGCCAATTATGCGATTTCACATGAGAGGACTTTGTTCCTCTACTGACTATAGAGGAGATAGATATCGAGTTCAGGTGATAGATTCTGAGGTAGGTTTGGAATTTGACTAATCCGGAGCTGGAAATTGAGGTGATTTTACCGGATTGCACTTCCTTTCTTTGTTACCTTGTGTCTAGAATAGGACAACCAACCCCTCCTTTTCTACTTATTCGCTTTCGAAAGCCGTGATGAATCGAGAGATCTTGTCTAGACATTGAGGGTATGCTCAGTGTTCGAAACATTTGTAGTTCCTCTTTCTGCTCGAAACATTAGTAGTTCCTCGCTTGTTCGAAACTAAAGTAGTTACTCACTGGGTGGCATATCCCTATCTACTTCTTCTTAAAGAAACAAATTAGACTCCAGCAATGACTTAACCCTACTACCTACTTCCTAGTGTTTGACTCCCAAGCAATGCTAATAGGTGACTTCAACAAAACACATATCGGCCTAGCTTCTTAGTCATAAGAATAGTTCTACCTACCAAGTCAACTGTTCTGGAAAGGAATTTGGTAACAGAAATGTGGAAGGCTTGTTCGACAGACTTTGTTTCAGGAAAGGGGTTGAGAGGCTTTGCAGGCACCCCGTGTTTCAGTTAAGTAGGTCCATGAAGAAGTCTCCAGACGTCGTGGTCTTTGATGCCCCAGAGAAGCAAGAAAAGCTTGGGTATGATGTAATGATATTGTATCTAATACCTAGTTGGTACTGCCATTGTTTTCACTTTTGTGTTTAGCTGATCAACCATTCCCCTAGTCTGCGTGAGTAGAACCGGTTAACGTGTTAGGTATTACAAATATCAGGTTCTCTGGGTGTATATTGAAGCCGTTTACTTCTGACGTCCGGAGACATGGCATATGGTTTCTATGAGTAAACGAAAACCACAGTGAGCTCAAACTCCGTTCTGTATACCTCAAACGTTAGTGATCTATTGATGGTCTCTTACGAACTTGCTAATATGCAGCAACATTACCAGCCTGTACAACAACTGTCAGTAAATTGTTGCATATATGCATTTGCGTTTTTCAGGAGGCATGCATTCACCCTTAGCCAACACATGATAAGCATATCTGACTGCTGCCCTGGATTACCATGATCTGAAAATCTTCCCATTGAGATTGTACGGTGTCACCCCAGTTGCCTCTGAACCGCTTTCATGTTTGTCCTCGCGTTGTGCTGAAGCAGTCAGACCAATGACCATGTCAAAGGTACATCAGCCAGTACAGGCAACGTACGCAGGCACAGTTTGCATGCCAGCACCTACTACATGGGAATATATGCGACCTCAGAGATGTCTCAAGTTTGCAGCGTACATGAACATAAGATGGCTCTTTCCCGTGCCCTTCACTGCTCCTCTCTCCTCATTGCAGCGTTGCTGCTTATTTTCCCTTCATCTGCAGCATTGTCTCATGCCATCTTTATCTTTGGAGACTCCCTTGTTGATGCAGGCAACAAGGACTACCTTGTGACACTTTCCAAGGCCAATGCGCCACCGTACGGTGTCGATTTCGCATTCTCTGGCGGCAAGCCAACTGGAAGGTTCACAAATGGGATGACAATTGCTGATATCCTTGGTACTGTCACCATGGCCGCGGTTGCAAGCTATATGTACATTCCTCGCTTGGTGTGGTCATTCTTCCCGCTCGACAGGCTCACCGGCGCCGACGCCATGGCCGGCTCATGCCCTGTGCTCGGCGCGCAGGTGACCAGACCGACGCGACCTTTTCTCATGTCCTGGAGAAGGTTGGCCTACGCGCCCTTTTCCGGACAAGAGCGCCCTCACGAGCGTGGCGGCGTCTCCATGAGCGAGGCTTGTGCTCGACGTCTACGACTTCCTGCCGGGCCGAGAAAAACGACGGCGGTGCTCAAGCAGCAGCGCAGTGCTCCCGTCTTCTGCGCATTCTGGGCCGTCTCTTTGACGACGCGGTGAACGCCGCCGGGCTGGCGATCACGGCGAGGTTCCTGTTGGCCGCGTACGCGCAGCGGTTCAGGTGGTTCTTCCGCTGCTGCCCGGCGGCGTTCCGGTGCCTGACCCGGCTGACCATGGAGAGGGTGCAGCAGCAGCTCCACGTCGGCGGCGTCCTCGCCGCCTGCGGCATGCTGTCCCTGTCCGAGTGCGGCGACTACGGTGAGACGTGGCACGAGCGGACATCACCGTGGACTACTGCGGCTTCCAGATAATCCACCACCTAAAGGAGCTTTACATCAAGGTACTGTACATTATATATTGTCGTCAAAGAGGCGATTTTTTTTATTTGCATGGCTACATACTTTGAATTAAGAGCAGAATTATATATAGGAGTATGGTAGGAATGATCATTGTTCAAATAATACAAAAATAGCAGCAAGCTCCTTATGTTATCCAATTCCAATCTCAAACAGCAGTGAACATTCACAAGACACCGGAACTCAAAAGTTTTTTTTTTTTTTGAAGAAACAGTTTTTAAGTTAAAACTTAGTTAGATTCTTCAGCTGTCACACATGCGTTCTGATCCTATTTACAGTCAAGTATTAGGGGACGTGACTATGACAGTGACGCACATGTTGTGACTTGACTATTTTCAAGATTTGCTAACCGGCCAATTCACTCGTATGTGTTCATGTGAATCACAGAGGTGAAGTACATACACGGGTCTATCTGAGTGCATGCTTCTTTCTCAAAAATGAAACAACAACAACAACAACAACAACAACCACAAGCCTTTTTTCCCAAACAAGTTGGGGTAGGCTAGAGATGAAACCTGCAGGGACCAACACGAGAGGCAAACCCAAAAAAGTAGAAGGAAGAGGGGGGATGGAACAAGAAAAAAGACCAAAAGGGTTAAAGCAAACAAGGGGGAAATCAATATTCCAGTACGTGGATTGCTTGCTTCCACGCTCCCCTATCCATTGCTAGCTCCTTAGCGATATTCCAATCCTTCAAATCCCTCTTTACCGACTCCGCCCAAGTCAAGGTTGGTCGGCCTCTGCCCCTCTTCACATTTTCGGGGCATTGAATTATCCCGCTACGTAGCGGCGCCTCCTCGGGTCTCCGTTGGACATGTCCAAACCATCTCAAGCGGTGCTGAACAATCTTTTCCTCAATTGGCGCCACTCCTAATCTCTCCCGTATGTCGTCATTCCGGACTCGATCTCTTCTTGTATGGCCACATATCCATCGCAACATACGCATCTCTGCTACGCTTAGTTGCTGGATATGTCTTCTTTTAGTAGGCCAACATTCTGCTCCATAAAGCATGGCAGGTCGGATCGCTGTCCTGTAGAATTTGCCTTTTAGCTTTAGTGGCACCCTAGTGTCGCAAAGAACACCTGAAGCTTGCCGCCACTTCAACCAACCAGCTTTAATTCTGTGACTGACGTCTTCATCGATACCTCCCTCTTTATGTAGCATCGATCCCAAGTAACGAAAAGTGTCTTTCTTGGTACTACTTGACCATCCAAGCTGACATCTCCATCCTCATTCTTTGTAGCACTGAAAATACACTCCATATACTATGTTTTAGACCTACTTAGCCTAAAACCTTTCGATTCCAGAGTGTGACACCACAGATCCAACTTCTGGGTAACACCACTAGCACCACATCATCTGCGAAGAGCATACACCAAGGTATATCACCTTGTATATCTCTTGTGACCACATCCATCACTAACGCAAAGAGATAAGGGCTCAAAGCCGATCCTTGATGCAGTCCTACATTAATTGGGAAAACAGGTGTGTCTCCACCGCTCGTTCGAACACTTGTCACAACATTATTATACATATCTTTGATGAGATTAATGTACTTCGTTGAGACATTGTGTTTTTCCAAAGCCCACCACATGACATTCCTAGGCACTTTGTCATATGCCTTGTCCAGGTCAATGAAGACCATATGAAGGTCTTTCTTTTGTTCCCTGTATCTCGAGTTGCCTTATTAGGAAGATTGCCTCCATAGTTGACCTTCCGGGCATGAAACCAAACTGATTTTTGGTTACGCTCGTCATCTTCCTCAGGCGATACTCAATGACTCTCTCCCATAGCTTCATTGTATGGCTCATCAGCTTAATTTCACGGTAATTAGTACAACTTTGAATATCCCCTTTATTCTTGAAGATTGGTACTAATGTACTCCGCCTCCACTCTTTGGGCATTTTGTTTGTCCGAAAGATGAGGTTGAAAAGCTTCGTCAGCCATACTATCGCTATGTCGCCAAGGCATCTCCATACCTCAATGGGGATACTGTCAGGGACCATTGCCTTGCTTGCTGTTGGCGTTCCTTACGGTACACAGATATTTAGGTTAAAGAGTCTTGCAATGATATTACCAAATAGTCCACCACTAGCAATGAATGCTAGAGATGTCCTATCGGCATTCCCAGATAAGAAGATCCGCAAGCGCACGGATAACCCGTTGTAGTATTTCACCCAGGAGTATTCCGGGGTATCGTGATTTATATTCTCCCAAAGGAAGACATGGTCAACAGTAGTACTTATGCTCAAGAGATTACAATGATGGACAAACCTGCAGTCCAATGCAGGGGTAAGTGATAAAGATATATAATAGATAGTGTGACACACACAGAGGATTCCACTCTCAGATAAAAGGCGAGAGGCAAGTCTAGGCGGAAGCTAAACTAACTAACGGGTGCTACTCCTAATGTACGTTACCAAATAGCATACTAGGATTCTACCTACGTCAGGCTTACACTAGTGAGAACTAAGAGCTTATGGCTAGAGATCATCGGGAGATCCGGTATAGGCCTGGTCTGCCAGGCCACACCGGCCTTTTGTATAAACTCCTATGCCATACCCGAACGTGGAGGATTACAGAAGGGTGGACAGGGCTATCACCACCTGCCACCTACCTCTACAAACCGTGGGGCACACGCACAAACAAGGATGGAAAGGGAACCTAGCACCATGCTAGCATCACTCGCCATAACTCTGGATCCCTCGAGGCACCCCGCCGAGCGATAAACCCAGAGCTTCCCTTTCGGGACAATGAACCCGATATCTAGTCACAAACAACTAGCCAAACTAGTCTAAACCAGTCAAGGATCAAATCTAGTACTATGCTATGCATAGGCGTTCATCGCTCAAGAACAAGCGATGAATGAAGAACGATTAAGAACGATCATCCATAATCGGTGCTCGAGTATGAGCGAACGAAGAACGCCCGATGAATGCCCATGAACGTTCATCGATGAACGATGAACGAACGATGAACAAACATGAACGAACGACGAACGCTCATCCAAGAACACAACTAGATTAAGGATAGACAACATAATCACACAACTACTAAATGGTAAACGATGAATCATTAATAAAGAATCAAGTCTTACAAGAGAGGGATACAAGAACATACCCAACTCTCCAAGGGACTTGGGAGCACAAGGGCAGCCCACTACTTAGCCTAACTCTACCTAAACAGCCTCTAGCTCTAAGGTGAGGAGGAGGAGAGAATGAGCCTCAAGTGGTGTGTGTTCTCTAGGAGGGGGGTACCCCTTTATTTATAGACTTGGAGGTCGGTTCCTGGAGGTGGTTCCTGAGGTCGGTGGTATTGATTGCAGGTGGAACTGACCTCCAGAGGTCGGTGGAAAACCGCCATAGAAAGATGGGACCAGGGGGGCTCTACCACAGGTCGGCCGACCTGGCTAGGGGGGTCGGCTGACCTGGGCCTGGCCCCTCCTGGACTGGGCTTTGGCAGGTGGCTCCCCTCTAGCCTGTAGTCTTCTGATCCAGGTGATTTGGCGTTCAGATACAGAGTTTGGTATGGATTTGGCCTTTTATCTTGGAGTTGCATTCCCGCGGCAAATCGTCGATTTATGGAAGTGTTGGATTTGTTGCCTTGGGACATGGATACGCCTGGATATTCCCTGTTTTCCACCTGCACACTTACAACTAGAGGTACATGTGGAAATAGGTTATTCGTAAATAAAATGCAAGCAAGGAGTGCCTTTTCTTCCTTATTCATTGAGCTATGTGACGGTCGAAAGTATGATATAACGACCGTCAACAAACTCCCCCAAGCTGACCTCTTGCTCGTCCCGAGCAAAAGGGTGTGACTTTAGGTTGTTGATCAGGAGTTGCTACCATGTTTCATATCTCGAATGTACCATGCGCACAACAAAATACTCTTCTTTGTATAAAAAAGTTGGCATGATAACTCACCCTTCCCCTTACTCCTTATGGGGCCTATGACTTTCTCCTTGTCTTGGGCGGTTGAGAGATAGAACAGTTATAACAGAGCATCATTCTCAAGTCCTAAGTTTGACTTTTATTCTCCGGAGGTTTTGAAAGATTTTTCAAATAAAAGTAAAGTTCCTCGAATGATACTCTCGAATCGCTCAATGTGTATGTTCCTCACCAAGGCATTGTGTTGCCTGTATCATCCTACTTCTAAAGGCTTGATAAGTGGAGCTTGGTAGGGATGATATAAGGCATACTTGCATCACACATATTGCTGAACCAAAAGAGTGGATCCATGGAGAATGCAAGTCATACAACCTTGATCAAGATGTGCATGTGTGTATATGGTGGGTGGTGAGGTGGAAGTGGTACTCCTTTTTGGTGTCATCTTCTTTCTCTCTCTTTTGAAATTTATGAGGAGAACAAGGCTATCTTTTCTTTCTTTCTTTTCTTTTTCTTCCCCTTTTCTTTTTCTTGCTCTACTTTGTGTGAGCAGGGGTTATTCTTTTTCTTTTGCATAGCCATGTCTCCAAATGATATTTTTTAGAGAGAAAGGTGACAAAGGTTTTTGGAGTTTTTATTTGGTGGATGGAGTGGTGAAAATTGCTTAACTTCCAGTGTAGAAGTTTAGCATGTGAGGTGGAGTGTACGTGATCTTGATCAAGAGAGTATGACAAGTATCTCACTAGGGTCACACAATTTTAATAAAGCTCAATGCAATGGCAAGCAGCATATGTGTAGGGGTTTGTAAGTATGAACAACATAAGGCTTTGGTAGGAATTTTGATCATTGAGGAACTTTATCATTTTTGCATTTTGTAAAAGAAAAGACTCCTGAGATAAGTCGCACTCATGGACAAGATCATAGCAGCCTTATTTGTACCGTATCATAACTCACAACAACTTAGACTCGGATCAAGTACTATGCTACCCACAAGTTTCAAGTTCTAGGCAAGCACACTAGCCAAAAGTCTCAAAACTAGGGAGAGTACTAAGTTGTGAACTAGGTACAAACAAGAGATAAAACAGAGCAACTATTCATCATCTCAACATAGGGAAGACTAGACACTCTTACTCGCATAAAAAGAAACTACTGAAAACTAAAGACTATTTTTGTTCTTTTTAGTTTTGCAAATTTTTATTTTGTTTTTCATATAGGTGCAAGAATCAAGCAAACAAAGGAAAGAAAGGAATGCAAGTTGTGATACATGATACCTTGGCGGGGGATATGGCATCTCCCCCAAGCTTGTTCTTGCTCAAGAGTCCTGTGAAGGATCGAATCTCTGAGTGACGGAATCACTTATTACGGCATCCTCTTCCGAGGCGGAGGAGGTATGTTGTGTCATCTTCACCGTCGAACAGGCTTCTTTTCTGGGTTGGAACTTGAATTTCTCCTCCTTTCTGTTGATGTAAAGGCGGATCTCCCTGGTCCCAACATTTATTTGAGCCTTCGTGGTGCTGAGGAAAGGTCGTCCTAAGATGAGGGGCGTGTCCTTATCCATGTCCATGTCTAGTACCACGAAGTCAACGGGGATAAAACTCCCATTGATCTTGACAGGGATGTCCTCGGCTACCCCTGCTGGGTAGCGGATAGATGAATCCGCGAGTTGCAGCCTCATGGGTGTCGGTGTTAAGTCAGTGTAATTCAATTGGTCGAAGACTTCCTTGGGCATTACACTGACACTTGCCCCCAGGTCACACAAGGCTTGATTGAAACGGTGTGGACCAATAGAGCATGATATGGTAGGACAGCCTGGATCTTTCTTCTTTTCGGGGAGTTGGTTGAGTATTGCAGCACTGCACTCTTCAGTGAGCTTGATCGTCTCTGTGGATGGTAATGGTCGTTTGTTGTTGAGTATGTCCTTGAGGTAGCGTGCATACGTTGGTACTTGCATCATGTCCATCAAGGGCACATTGACATGAAGTTTTTCGATGACTTCAACAAAGCGAGCGAATTGCTCATCCGCACTCGGCTTCCTATTACGGTGGGGGAATGGCATGAAGGTTGTATCTTGAAATGAGAGTGGTGCCTCCTTCGCATCCTTTTCCTTTGGTTCATTTTCTTCTTGAATGGCGACCTTTGGTGGCTCTTCTTTTTGCTCCTTTTGTTGGTTTGTCCTTCTTTCCGCATGATCAGGATATGGCGGATCCCGAGTGGACTTACCTCCCCGCGTGGTAATAGCATTAACTTTTTCCATAGGGGATTCGGGTTGTCCCGGGATATGTCCAGAACTCGAGGTAGGAACAAGAGCAGCAAGTTGAGCTATTTGAGTTTCTATCATCTTGTTAAGGCTCAACTGATTCTTGAAAGCAGAAGATAAATCTTCTATCTTGGTATGAATACTTTCAAGGCTTTTGTCGTTGGCAGCAAGCTTCTTGTTGATAGACTCAGTGATTTTTGCTTGGCCATTGACTAGATCTCTCAAAGGAGGTTGGTTGTTATAACCAGAAAAGTTGTTACCTCCTTGATATTGTGGACGGTTTTGAATGAAACCTTGCCCACCGTTTGGACGATACCCATTGTTGTTGTTCATGTACTATGCTTCTTCTTGGGTATGTGTGGGACAATTGATTCCCATGTGGCCAACATCACCACATTCTTCACACGTCATGCGTGAATCAATGGCACGAACGGAACCAAGGTCCTTGAAATCATCCAAATGCTTAAGAAGTTGTTCCACCTTGGCGGTGAACATATCAACTTCTTTCACAGGGTGTACGCCTTTTGAGCGTGTTTGGAGCCTTTCATCGCTCCACCCTTGATTTGAAACCATCTTCTCAATAAGATCTTTTGCTTCTTCGATAGTTTTAGAGAAGAAAGCTCCTCCAGCAGTGGCATCCATATGTCCACGGGTTGAAGGTGTCAACCCGTTATAGAAGTGTTGAAGGATAAGCCATTCTTCCATACCATGGTGTGGACAGGCAGATATGTATTCTTGGAGCCTTTCCCACGCCTCGGCGATGGATTCATTACTTGATTGCTGGAAGCTTAATATTCTTTCTCGAAGAGCATTGGTTTTGCCCAATGGGAAGAACTTAGAGAGGAACGCAGATGAGCATCGGTCCCAAGTATCGATAGCAGCACGGTTGGCATAAAACCATTGTTTCGCCTTCCCAAGAAGTCAGAAGGGAAATAATCGGAGTCTGATAGCATCTTGGTTGACTCCAAGGGTTGCAGATGTGTTGCATATCTCAAGGAACTGTTGGAGATGAGTATTGGCGTCCTCAGTAGCTTTTCCACAAAAGGGAATAGCTTGCACCATTGTAATTAGGCTGGCTTTGATCTCAAATCCTGCCTCTCCAGCGTTGACATCGGGCCCAATAGGCACATTGGCAACGGAGGGAGCAGAGTAATCACGAAGGGTCTTTTCAGCAGCCATGATAATTGGAGATTGAGGTGAGGGAGATGCAAGATCGCTTGGCGCAAGTCCTTGTGAGGAAGTGTCGGCGCGAGATCGGATCTTTCTCACAAGTGACTCTGGATTATCAATGAAGTTTTGCGGCAAGTTGAATCCGCTCATACACTATCCTGTTTTCACATCAAAGAGAAAACAGATCAAGGTTAGACTGCATGGGCAATGGTTAAGTCACATCATGTGCAACCATGAGCAATCATTGTACTCTTGTTAACCAATGTCTTCCCCGGCAACGGCGCCAGAAATGCTTGTTGGCGTTCCTTACGGTACACTGATATTTGGGTTAAAGAGTCTTGCAATGATATTACCAAATAGTCCACCACTAGCAATGAATGCTAGAGATGTCCTATTGGCATTCCCAGATAAGAAGATCCGCAAGCGCACGGATAACCCGTTGTAGCATTTCACCCAGGAGTATTCCGGGGTATCGTGATTTATATTCTCCCAAAGGAAGACATGGTCAACAGTAGTACTTATGCTCAAGAGATTACAATGATGGACAAACCCCCAGTCCAATGCAGGGGTAAGTGATAAAGATATATAATGGATAGTGTGACACACACAGAGGATTCCACTCTCAGATAAAAGGCGAGAGGCAAGTCTAGGCGGAAGCTAAATTAACTAACGGGTGCTACTCCTAATGTACGTTACCAAATAGCATACTAGGATTCTATCTACGTCAGGCTTACACTAGTGAGAACTAAGAGCTTATGGCTAGAGATCATCGGGAGATCCGGTATAGGCCTGGTCTGCCAGGCCACGCCGGCCTTTTGTATAAACTCCTATGCCATACCCGAACGTGGAGGATTACGGAAGGGTGGACAGGGCTGTCACCACCTGCCACCTACCTCAACAAACCGTGGGGCACACGCACAAACAAGGATGGAAAGGGAACCTAGCACCATGCTAGCATCACTCACCATAACTCTGGATCCCTCGAGGCACCCCGCAGGGAGATAAACCCAGAGCTTCCCTTTCGGGACAATGAACCCGATATCTAGTCACAAACAACTAGACAAACTAGTCTAAACCAGTCAAGGATCAAATCTAGTACTACGCTATGCATAGGCGTTCATCGCTCAAGAACAAGCGATGAACGAAGAACGATTAAGAACGATCATCCATAATCGGTGATCAAGTATGAACGAACGAAGAACGCCCGATGAATGCCCATGCACGTTCATCGATGAACGATGAACGAACATGAACGAACGACGAACGCTCATCCAAGAACACAACTAGATTAAGTATGGACAACATAAGCACACAACTACTAAATGGTAAACGTTGAATCATTGATAAAGAATCAAGTCTTACAAGAGAGGGATACAAGAACATACCCAACTCTCCAAGGGACTTGGGAGCACAAGGGCAGCCCACTACTTAGCCTTACTCTACCTAAACAGCCTCTAGCTCTAAGGTGAGGAGGAGGAGGGAATGAGCCTCAAGTGGTGTGTGTTCTCTAGGAGGGGGGTACCCCTTTATTTATAGACTTGGAGGTCGGTTCCTGGAAGCGGTTCCTGAGGTCGGTGGCATTGATTGCTGGTGGAACCGACCTTCAGAGGTCGGTGGCAAACCGCCATAGAAAGATGGGACCAGGGGGGCTCCACCACAGGTCGACCGACCTGGCTAGGGGGGTCGGCCGACCTGGGCCTGGCCCCTCCTGGGCTGGGCTTTGGCAGGCGGCTCCCCTCTGGCCTGTAGTCTTCTGATCCAGGTGATTTGGCCTTCAGATACGGAGTTTGGTATGGATTTGGCCTTTTATCTTGGAGTTGCATTCCCGCGGCAAATCGTCGATTTATGGACGTGTTGGATTTGTTGCCTTGGGACATGGATACACCTGGATATTCCCTGTTTTTCACCTGCACACTTACAACTAGAGGTACATGTGGAAATAGGTTATTCATAAATAAAATGCAAGCAAGGAGTGCCTTTTCTTCCTTATTCATTGAGCTATGTGATGGTGGAAAGTATGGTATAACGACCGTCAACACCTGCTTTCATCCTTTTTAACGCCTCCAAGACCTCATGTTGTTGAATCCTTCGTACGAAACCTCTGTTGTTATCGTCGAAGGACTCATCCAACTCCAAGGCAGAGCTCTCATTCTCCTCGTTGAACAGTTTGTCAAAGTACTCTTTCCATTTGTTCTTGATTTCCTCATCCTTCACTAAGAGTTGATCCGCTTCATCCTTGATGCACTTGACTTGGTTGATGTCCGTCGTCTTCCTCTCACGAAAATTGGCCATCTTATAAATATCCTTCTCCCCCTCCTTTGTGCTCAACCGCTGATAAAGGCCCTCATAGGCTCGACCCCGAGCTCTACTCACGGCTTGCTTTGCAGTCTTCTTCGCTAGTTTGTACTTCTGCATGTTATCAGCAGTCTTATCTAGGTGCAGACGTTTGTAGCATTCCTTCTTCTCCTCGATAGCCTTCTGCACATCCTCATTCCACCAGCAAGTCTCTTTAGCCTCATTTCTGTTCCCTCTGGTCATCCCCAACACCTCTGAAGCCACCTTCTGAATGCAAGTTGCCAACTTCAACCACATGGTGTTCGCATCTCCTTCTTCCTCCCAAGAACCTTCCTTACTAACCCTCTCCTTGAAGGTTTGAGCCACATCTCCTTTAAGCTTCCACCACTTTGTTCTGGCCACTTTGGCATGCTTATTCCATTGGAAATGACTCCTAAAACGGAAGTCAGCCACCACCAGCTTATGTTGAGGGACAACACACTCTCCAGGTATCACTTTGCAATCTAAGCAAGCATGTATGTCTTCTCTTCTAGAGAGGACAAAATCGATCTGGCTAGTGTGTTGGCCACTACTAAAAGTGACTAGGTGGGATTCTCTCTTCTGGAAGAAGGTGTTGGCTACAAACATGTTGTAGGCTACGGCAAAGTTCAGGATCTCCTCTCCTTCTTGATTCCTAGTACCAAAACCGAAGCCCCCATGCACACCCTCAAAACTCGCGTTAGATGTACCTACATGGCCATTGAGATCTCCTCCTATGAAGAGCTTCTCGCCAATTGGTACACTTCTAACTATGTCCTCCAGGCCTTCCCAAAACTCCCTTTCGGAGTTTTCGTTATGGCCTACCTGAGGGGCATACGCGCTGATAACATTGAGAACTAAGTCCCCAATGACCAACTTGACTAGGATAATTCTATCCCCTAGCCTCTTGACGTC
Organism: Eragrostis curvula; assembly: GCA_007726485.1. NCBI lineage: Eukaryota > Viridiplantae > Streptophyta > Magnoliopsida > Poales > Poaceae > Eragrostis > Eragrostis curvula. Next base: position 20,397,345 of record RWGY01000005.1, read on the forward strand.
TACCACCTCATCCTTAAGGCTTTTGTCGATCAAAACACCAACACCATTTTTGTTTGCAGCTGCCCCTGTATACCACAACTTGAAGCCTGTACCTTCTACCTCCTTGGCCTTCTGCCCTTTCCACTTGGTTTCTTGAACGCAAAGGATATTTACTCATCTCCTCACCGCAACGTCGACTATTTCTCGTAACTTACCGGTTAAAGACCCTACGTTCCAGCTACCCAAACGAAACCTACGCGGCTCGGCTATCTTCCTTACCCTTCGCACCCGTCGAGAGAGGTGCAAAGACCCTTGCTCATTTTTCACTACACCCGGGCGCCGATGTAGCGCGCCACTAAGGATGCGACGACCCGATCCTTGCTCACTTATCACCGTACCCGAATCAAGATACGGCGCGTCACTTAAGGGGTGACGGCCCGGCCGTTGCCCATTTAACACCATACCCGAGTTCCGATATGGCGCGTCGCTAAGAGGGTTACGCCCCAACGGGTTCCTTTGTTGTTTCATCTCCATAAGAGTGGCTAGGTTTTTACGTTGGCTCGCCAAGCCTATCACAACCTTTTAGAGACGGGACCCTCCCTCCTCCTTTATCCGGGCTTGGGACCGGCTATGTTGAGACAACATAGGCGGAGTTTTTGTCAAAAATGAAAAAAGAAACAAAAGAACTATAATTGTGTACCCAGCAGCCAAGAACCTCTCCCCTTATACAACCAAAATAATTGTATCCTAGTGGAAGAAACTAGGGGCACTCAACTTGATTATAACTACGTACAAAGATCTACAACACAAAGAGGTACCGTTATTAATGTGACAGTTTCATCTGCCATGCGAGAGCTGGCTAACTAGCTCGTGCAGAAGCTCCTCGGTTCATCACCTTTTGCGCCATCTGCCATCTATTATATATATATTTGACGTCGAAAAGGAGCCACCACGTTCGCTCTAAAATGCTAGAAATTCCTACGTTAATCCGAGAAAATAAGAAGAGAAAATTACCCACCACTGCCATTATGAAACAATTAGTCAGAAAACCCCCTAAGAATATTTATAAAATAGCTAAATTCAGAATAATAAAGAATAGACAAAAATACCCCTCACACCAATTTCTAAATTACCCACCATGCCATTATGAGTCAAAAAAATAACTAAATTCGGAATAATAAAAATAACCAAAAATACCCTTCACACCTATTTTTAAATCACCCTCCATGCCATTACAAGTCAAAGAAAAACTAAATTCAAATTATAAAAAATAAGTAAAAATATATGTAATTATGATACCAAAATAGCTAAATTTTGGAATAATAGAAATATCTTATAAACACTTAATTCCGATTTCTAAATACACCATTATAAAAATACATTGTTATATGTCTAGCTAGCATGCACATTTCCTTTGAAAGATTTATTTGTAGTACGACATATTCTTTTTTTCCTACCATGACATATTTTAGTTGTTTAGCATGCCACGTTTAAACCGACCTCACTTCAAAAATAAATGAAATACAGTGTTAGATAAGACACAATCAAAGGATAAATGATAACTCATCTCACACTCAAATTGAAGGACGGTGAGAAATTCTCTAATTTATTTTTTACTATTTTACAAATATAGAGTATAAAATAAGTAATAACAATAAACTATGTTAAACTTCTACAATATTATTAAAAATATTTTAAATAGTATAGTAAGTCTAACCGCGCAAATGCGCGGGCAGCCATACTAGTTCTGCCTATATGCTCTTCTGCACTGAATGGATCACCAAACGATGGCTGAGCCCACGGCCGGGCGGAGTAGTGTAGCGCGCGCGCCGGCTCAATCGGGTTTGTATATGTGGACGTTGACTAGGTTGGAAGGAGCCAGCTGCTTAGGGATTGGTGAAGGAGACACGTGCCACGAATCTGGTCGTGCAGCAAAGAAATCCTGTTCGAATCGGAGACGTCGATGGCTTCCGAGTCGGATACAAATTACTCGCTGGCTTGTGCATAAATATACGTGGATGGACCTGACTCTCACGTTCATTGTGATTCATGGATCCAAAAAACGATCGGGGGAGAGAGACCATGGCTCCCAATGCGTCAAACATCCAACCAACGGACGATGCGGACGTGCTCAGCCTATTGCCGAGCGACGTTCTCGTCTCCATACTCGAGAAGCTCACCCTGCGCGACGCCATCAGGGCCGGCGCGCTGTCGCGGCGGTGGCGGCAGCTGTCCGGTCAGCTCCCGAGGCTCGCTCTCGACTTCGTGGACTTCATGCCGGGGCCAGGCAAGTACCACGACGAGGACGATGAGGAAGAGCTGGACACGCCGGCATCGTCGTCGGATGACGCCCTGTCGGCAGCGGGTGACAGGATGCTCGAGGTCGCGACGGCGGTTCTGGCGTCCAGAGCCGCTGGCCAGCAACAGCTCCCTGTCTGCGCCATGAGCTTCTACCTGAGGCACAACTACATGTCGCTCGGTCGTCTTCTCAACGACGCCGTGGCCGGCGGCAAAGTGCGCGCGGTGGAGCTGACGATCTCGACCACGTGCAAGGTCATGAGCGGCGGCCCCAAGGCTATCGACCGTGCCCTGCTCGGATACGGACGGCGGTTCAGGGCGTTCTTTGGCGGCTGCCCGGCCGCGTTCGGGGGCCTGACTCGGCTGACCATCAAGACGATGGCGCTCGGCGAACCCGAACTCAACGACGTTCTGGCCGCCTGCACCAGGCTAGAGTTCTTGTCTCTGGAAGAATTCGTTGCTGGACGACCTTGGCTATGGCGCGTGCGGCACGCGCGGCTCGCGGACCTAAGGATCACCTTCGGCCGCTTTCGAGAGGTCCACCTAGTGTGGCTTCCCAGACTGGAGCGCGTCGCTTACCGGTACTCTGGATTATTGCACTCTCGTCAACCCTTGTCCTTTGGTCACGTCCCACGCCTCACGACGCTCGTCATGTCCGATCATTTCTTGACTGGAAGTCGGACCGTCAAGTTGAGCCATATCCTTGCCAACACTGCTGTCCAAGAGTTACGCTTGAATTTCGGAGGCGAAGATGTGAGTTTTACTGTTACCATCTCTCTTTTTCTTTCCTGTTCCTTAATGCTATATATTATGCATTGAAGGCTACTAGTACGTACTTTCTCAAATCTCAAACCTATATCCAGGTTCCAGTTAAGTTTTGACCACCTATATACCTAAAAGTTTATTTGTATCTTCACAACACAAGGTTAATGTTACTAATCCTATATGGATCGATAGCCTGGGAATGGTGTGCATATAAAATGGAACGAATACCTCATTCTGTCGGTCACTAGGCCCACGTGCCCTGGGACAAACCATGTGTTGCTGTATTGGTGGTATGTTAGTACAACAATACTACTAAAATGCAGCTTACATGCTCCATAATTTCCAGGAGAAATAAGCAAATTAAACTGGCAATACGTTTTTCTAACTATAATCTTGTTCTTACTTGTGCAGATCTGGGTTCAACCGGAACCTCCAAAACGATTGACAGATACATTTCGCAATTTGAATTATCTAAAGGTGTGCAATATTCACGAGAAATGCGGCCTTAGTTGGACAATGTTCCTGATCCATGCCGCTCCGCTCTTGAAGGAGCTATACATCAAGGTAAAGCTGCAATATTAATAAAGTTATGGACGAATGTATATATGAACCCTACAAATAGGACCTACGAATGTATATATTAATAAACTATATTGCTTCCAATTTTATCTTTTGGCCATTTTTGTTGCTATAGGTTCTAGGCAAAGTGTGTAATCCTTTCATTATTACTTTGTGATAACCCGATGCATTAGTCCTCTGAAAACTACTTAAATATTCTTTAAACACACTTCCATACAAACTAAATTTTACCTAGTTAAGTATTTACAAGTATATACCAGAACAAGAATTTACACCTGCTTTTCTCTGAATTGCAGTTGTGGGACCATGAATGTAACAGGCAACGTCTTCCAGCAGTAAAGAACGAGCCCTGGGATGTAGTCACAGATTTCAAGCATTACAGTCTGACTCGGATCGTAATCAAGGGCTTTTACGAAGATACACTTGTGACATACCTACGCCATCTGGTGCAGGTAGCAGTTAACTTGGAGGTGATACGCATCTATGAAAATGCAACATGCGAGGATTGTGATGCTGAAAGAACAGGATTTCCCCGGATGGATGAGGACAGGGAAAGGTTGATAAAGAGGATCACTGACGGTGGCTCCAGCCACAATAAAATCCATATGGTTTCGTATTGAGTACAAACGAGTTTATAGATAATGGGAAGGAATTTTGGCTTTTGCTTTAAAGAAGATAGGATATCTCTGCTTTTTATTAAGCCTGGTCTGACTCTACCGTTTGTCCGCATCAGGGTTTACAAAACCACGGTAAACCGGACCGGTTACCGCGAAAACCAGAAAAACCGGTCCGGTCCGGTTTACCCGGTTCTCCGGTTTTCGAATTTAAAATTTAAAAAAATTTGAAAATTTGACAAAATTTGAAACAAAAATATGTAAAAAAATTAGATGAAATTTTCAGCACAATGGCGGAACAAGTACACGAAAATTCGATCGTTTGATAGGTCAAAAAATTCACGCAAATTTTCTGGATTGAAAAAGAAGAAAAATTCAAACTAGCAACATTCCTTGATTTTTTTTAACAAACCAAACGATCGAATCTACGTGTTCCGTTTCCACCATTGGGCTGTAAATTTGATCTAGTTTTTTAACATATTTTTTGTTTCAATGTTTCATTTTTTGTATTTGTTTTTCATTTTTTCTCTTTAAACCGGTTTTCCAGAATTCTAGTCCGGTTTACCGGAATTTTCGTCCGGTTTACCGAAAATTTCGACACTTTTTTGTTCAAATTTCGTTATTTGTATTTTAATCCGGTTTTCGACCGGTTTTCCCGGTTTTCGCGGTAACTGGACATCTCGGTCCGGTCCGGTTTTATTTTTTTGCGAGGGAGTCTTCATTCTTCTCCACACCGGCAGGAACTGAAATATGTAGTTCTTCGTCTTTCAGTTGAGTCAAAGGAGTAGACAGTGATGGTGGCTGTAGGTCGTCGAGCTTGTCCACATCAGCAGCAAGCATAATCCGTAACCTGACTTATCAGTGAAGGGAGCGATTGCAACTCGAGTTCCCTAAGCGAGAAGGGAGCGATTGTTCCCTAACAGCATCTCTTTGGACCTCAAAACAAGACCCATACTTTTATTTTCCAAATCAACATGTAAAAATAAAAGCTTAAAATTTAGCTTCAACTCAGTAATAAAATGGTTCAAGCCCTTATTTTATGAAAGAAAAACAGTGAAACCCACAAATGAGAAGAGAATTGAAAGACCCTATAAATAAAACTTGGAAGTGGAATTTAAGAGAACATGCAAAATAAAAACCCAAGTAGGATCACTGTTCGAGATGATATTTTGACCCTAAATAATAAAGTAAAGACTCAAATAGTGTCCTTGCTAGAGATGCTCTAAGAGAACGTATTTAGCATCAGCCAGTTTTCCAGTGTTAAGACAAATTGCGAAGTTACACTCTTTGTTGTAGTAAGCTTCTATAGCAAGGGGTTTGCCTGTAAAGCATTGGCAAGTGCTACTTGCCAATGCACAGGTATCTTACCCGGCATTCAGATTACCCAGAAAAAAAATTACTATTTCAAAAACCCATACAGGCCAGCATTGCATAAAGCCATTCTTCACATACAGGCCATTTCAGACATCCAAATACCCAGCAAAGAGCGACAATACTTCCAAAAACTATGATCCAGCAATGCAAAAGGGCATTGTTCCATCACATTGCACGTGTTCAGAAAACTTTGCTAACAAATCCGAGAAACAGACAATTTCACATTTATTGCAACTCACTCGCTCTCATACTCGATCTCACCTAAGAAAACTTGACTCATCTGCAACTTGAACACCCTTACCTTGTTCCTAGTAGGAAGCTTTCTGTCCTTCTTTGGCTTAACAAACAGTTCCTTTTCAACATTAGGAGGGTCGACGGGTGATTCAGATACATTGCTCTTGTCATTCTTATCCAGAGGATTGTCCTTCACTCTCTCTTTCACCATCCTCTCCTTCAGTTTAAACATCTTCGTCTCCTCCTTGGCCTTCTTCCTCTCCTCCTTGGCCCTCTTCCTCTCCTCATTAGCCCTCATCCTCTCCTCCTTGGCCCTCTTCCTCTCCTCCTTGGCTTCCTTATCAACAACTTGATAGAAGTGAAAGCCGTCATCCTTGAATTCCTTTCTGCATACAAAAAGTAACTATTTAGGCAGATGATAGAGAACAGCATCTTTTCAAAAAAATATCACCAATATTTCAGGAAATGAGTCAATGCAGTAACTATTATGAACAAGTGAAACTGGATTATAAAGCCAAACAATGTACATAAGTGACAACTAAACCTACTCATCCCTTGACCATACCAGTTGCACCAACACAGAAACTTAACAATGTGGGTGTGGAACAAGACAGGTGTTTCTATTCTTTGGCAGGTGATAGACCAGATTATAAAGCCAAACAATGTACATAAGTGACAACTAAACCTACAATGTGGGTGCAACTAGAGCATGAATATTACTAAGACATGCTCTAGTTGCACCAACACAGAAACTTACACTGTGGGTGTGGAACAAGACAGGTTTTGACAAACTTGCATTTAAAAACCATAAACCAAGACATTGAAAGAAACGAAAGACAAAAGAATTAAAGACATAGCCCATGGCCTTGCAAGGAGTATAAAGACTCAAACATATACCTTTGACGTGTTCAATAAGAGTATTGTTGTGACATGCTCTAATTCTAAACAGACGCAAAACTTCTAAACAAACAACATTTGGGTTAAAAAGGGTCTTCCTCGCTTAAGGATCAACATACAAGATAGGTGTTGGTTCTTAAATTTTGAACCAGATAGTAGAACATGGGACATGAAACTTGCAATCGGAATGTAAATGAGGGACATTAACACAGGACTTACTGCAAAATGGACTTGTAAGGTGATGATGGCTCTGCCTCGTTCTTCATTGGCGATGAGGTAACCACCGGAATCACATGTTTTCTTGATTCCCAGTCATCAGAGGATGAGCTTGAAGATTGCTTTCCACCTGAAGTGCTGAAAGAAAAACAACAACTCATCATTCTGATATGCAAAAAATTACCGGGGACTTTAACCTTGATCTACAAATAAAGAAGCAAGGCTACTTATCTAACGTTGCACTAAACTAATCTGAACAAATTAACAAGATTATCAAATGAAACAATTTACAATGTACACCATGCCTTTTAATTTTGCTGCAACATGCTCTATTTCCACTTGACACATGAAACTTAACAAAAGAGGAAATGGAATAAAAAGGCTCAGTAGTCTAAACAATGGAAGGTGCTATCAGATGAAACGTTCACAAAAGAGTAAATGAGGAACATGACAAAGGGCTTACTACAGATTGGACTTGAACGGCGAAGACTACACAGCCTTCCCCTTCAATGTAGATGTGGCAAACACCGGGGACACTGACTTGCTATCAGATGAGGAGCTTGAAGATCTCCTTCCAGTTGATGTGCTGAAGAAACATTGCAAATTATCAATCTAATATGCATAAGTTAACCAGCGACTTTACAATTAATCTACAAGAAAGCAATATAAGCTTATATCTAGATTGCAATCTGAGTACAGTTAGACTAAACCACAGATCCGTACAACACAGTGTTGAAGTAGCACACGGATCTAGCGATAAGAGATAATGCGTGGCACTATGATAAATATAACTCTATATCCAACAACGCATCGCCTAGATGAGATAGATCTACAAGTCTAAGGTATCAACTAGGCCATAGATAAACCATGCAACACCCAGATGAATATAGATCCACAAATCCGACCATGGAAAATTACGAGATGACTAGAGACCAACAGGTCGGACGAGATTTACCTTGACTTGCTAGACGAGGAAGTGTGTGGGGACCCTGTAGGAGTGAAGAACGAGGCTGGCGAGCGGGGCGGGCGAGAGGATGAAGCGTTCGAAGACGCAGGAGATGATCCCCTTGGCGAAAGTCCCTTCAGCGATGGTGTCGACGATGGCGGGGAGGGGGCGATCAGGCGGAGGGCCGGAGATGGCGTCCGCGACTTCGCAGGAGCCGGAGACGGCGTCCGCGACTTCGCAGGAGCCGGAGACGGCGACCGCGTCTTCGCCGGCGCCGGAGACGGCGACCGCGCCTTCGCCGGCGCCTTGGACGCCGAGCGGGACGGCCGACGCTGGACCGCCATGGATCTGGAGGATCGGGTGAAGGCGCTGCGGCGGCGGTGGCGGTGATGGAAATCAGTTGCGGATGAGAAGATTTTATAGGTCGCGATGAAGAAATGTGGCCGCACGATCAAGGTTAGGGATGGATAAACGGTGACGATTTGTTCCACTTCTCCAGAGCGTCTCCGCGAGAGCAGCGACTGGGTGAGCCCAGTTTCGATGGGCCAGCGCACCAGGCTTTCGCATTTGATTTGAGTGGAGCAGATTCAACGAAATTCATCAAGTCAGAACCGCTATTCTGCAAAATTAATCATACAGATGAGAACAGTCAGGTATAGAACATATCAATACTTATCAGATTTACTACAAAACAAAGGAATTCTTGAAACACATAGATATCTCATACCGCATCAGGTACAAACTTTGATCTGGACCGCGGACTCCGCTGGAAAATCGGCCCACGACATCAGAGGTTGGACGAGAACCGCTGGGGCACCGCCCGGCCGGCCCGCTGGGCGCGGTCGCACAGATGTGCGCCGGACAAGGGCCTCAGCCCATGACGCGGCGCCACAGCTGAACTGTCGTACGCAGGCGCTGGTCCGACCGCCTGGAACCGGACCATGCGGCGACACGACCGGCGTGCAGAGGACGACGAGGCCGCCTCCAACTCCATGGCAGCTCCTCGTTCAAAAGGATCTGTTCAAGCCTCGACCCCTCAAAGAGCGAGACCGAAAACAACAAGCTGCCAAACTTGTTCAACCCATGAACGAGGATCTGTTGAGGGAACAGCATCTCGACCCCTCAAAGGGCGAGACCGAAAACAACAAGCTGCGGCCAAACTTGTTCATCAGACTATAATCTTTGTTCATGGAGGAGGAAGAGAGCCAAGGAAGAAGACGGAGGAGGAGAAAGTTAGGTGGGAGGATACGAATGAATTGGCTGGGGGAAGGCACAATGAATGACAGCTACCGCCTGGAGGTGCTAGGAGGAGCGTCTTGGCATCTCTTCTCCTGTCTTTATAGAAAAGGGAGGGGGGACGTCGAGGTCAAATCCCGGCCGTATCTGCACCTCCTATATTTATTTCTCTCTTTCTTGATTTTTATAAACGCGTAGTACCCATCCAAGGCACTGGCGTACTCAATTAATGATGCCAGCCGGGGCGGGATTTCCTCGCCACCGTTCAAACAAACCACGATTACCGCCGCGGTTTACTGCGGCTGAGACCCCGGAAATCTCGTGATTATTAGTTAACGTGACCCGCCCGCCCAGGCTTCCGTTCAAACGATTCGGGTTCCGGTACAAATTTACCGCTGCGGGAGCCATGTGACGGGAGGGAGTCCTGCCGCTGCACGTGAAAACGGGCCCGACCCGAGTGGGCGCGCCACTCTTTTCCATTCACAGACGCGTGGACCAGCACTTGGGATTTTCCTTTGTTTTAAAGAATCGAGCATTCTCTTCTTTTTTGGGGTTTTAAAAACGTCAGGAATTCAGGATCGAGTCCCATACATATCTGCTCCGATTCTAGTATCTATAGCAGTAGTATATAAAACGCACCAAGGCACTCAATCAATTCCTGCTAATTACAGCCAGCCGTTGGCGTGATTTGTGCATGACCTTTCGTTTACAGCAAGAATTACTCCTTTCCAAAAACTACTGCGCAATAAACGGGAGGCCAGGTCACGCAATTAACTCCTGCTATAGTTATACTCCTCAAGATGTTACTACTCCGCGATTAACGTGCCACGCCGTTTGGTTTGGCCAGGTTTCTCGTGGAAGTTCAAATTCAGATAAATATTGCGCGATTCTCGCGCCAGCCATTTTTACAATTCGATCGAGGCCACCATCATGTATTGATTCGAGCCGCAGTCCTGGCGCGGCACGTGAACCCGAGTGGGGGCAAAGGCGCGGCTTTGAGGTCAAATTTCTCTCCAATACTTTAATTAGTCTACCGGCACCAAGAAAGCCGCACGCACAGACATGTGGACCGGGACGCACCGGACCCACGCGTCATTGAGAAAAGAGGGTAACCGGTTCAGTGTACTTTACTGGTGCTGGGAATCAGTGCCGACGCAGGTCGCTAGATTCACAGCGATAAATTTTATGACGACACAGAGAGCGGAATCTCTATCCATCCCGCTCCCCGTCTGTGATGACTGACCTCACAGGTAAGAATTCTCGATTTTTATACGGAACGAATTCATGTTATTTTCTTTTTCTAATATTTGCGTTTTTTGCCTTTTGCTGTTAAAATTGTGCGAGTACTTACGACTTTTCCTGCTTGGAAACGATACACGCCGCGTCCCCACCACTCTCAACGCTTGAGGTGCCGTGTTCGTTCGTGGCCCAGTTGCCGCCCCATGTGGATGAGTGGTGGGGCCCGCTGCTTCGTTTTCCCTTCCCATATAAAAATTCCTCCAAAACGAATATGCTGGGAATATGCCAAAGTGGTTTATTCACGAGAACATGCGTCCGTCCAGTGGAGGCACCGTCACGGTCTTTGAATCGTCTCCGGCGCCAACAGAACAGCTGTGGCCGTTCCAAGAGACGACAGCACACTGACATGTAGACCAGCGGCATCGGGTCCCGCGCGTCATGGAAAGGAGGAACAGGTTTTCGCATGCGTGTCGCCTTGGATTCCACGTAAACACACGAAGACAGACACAAGAATCTCGATCCAAGCAGGCTCACTGAACTGATGGGGGACCTCACAACTCACTTGGACATCTCGATCCGTTGTTTGTGTGGTTTTCCTTGCGCTCCATTCACTGTTTCACTCTACACGGGAATTGAAAAGGAGCATGCAAAGCCACGTCTTCGTGTTGAGCGCACCGCAAAGGCCTACTTACCACTGGCGGAGCCAGGAGAGGGCCAGCCGGGGCCCTGGCCCCTCCTTACTCTATGCAAATTTCTACTCTATACAAGCATGCAATCACTAATCAGCTCCAATAGCCAGCATAAACGCACAAGCTAACACGTAGTAAATTTACACGTTCCTTAATCGGCTAATCCCCTTCTCTGTATTCTCCCGAAATCATGTAGCATTTCAATCGGTTTTCTCTGACAGCCGTATGGGCTCATCAATCGGCCCCTCCTTGGTATGTGATCTAGCTCCGCCACTGCTACTTACTACTCGTGACTGCACGTAGAATGCGCGGGTGAGTGACCAACTGACCATGCCGTGCGACTCGTGACCATTGCCCAGGGCACCGGCTTTTGTCCATGATCACGCCGACACGTGAGCGAGCGAGTGCAACACCACCACAAGTCCGACCGACCCCGGTGTCAAGACTCATGCATGAAGCAGGGTGAGTGAGCCAAAAGCTGGTCCGCGCCGACGTTTCCGACCGCTGGGTATGGGTCAAACCGACCGGGAAAAAGGAGAAATTCAGAATCGGATTACACCACAGCTTCCCTAACCTCGCTGACAACGTACCCCACTCTATGGCGGACCCAGCAGTCATTGAGAAATGACCAGAGAAAATCAGAGGGCTTTCGGTCAATTGCTGTAATTCGCCATGTCAAAGCAGCCGGGGACGGACGGATGGGTTCCTCCTCCTACTCACGCGACTGACACGTAGGCCCGGCATTGGACCCACAAGACAGTGGGTGTGAGAGCGGATACAACCAACCGGACGCAGATTGATGCGTGCAGCACGCTTTCAAATTTTGTATCGTGGCACAGGCTCGTGTACAACAAACAAATGCAATTTGAAACATCATCAATGTAGGAGGACGCCAACCTTTTTGAGCAAAACAAATGAACAACTAGCAAGGTATCAACCTTTTTTACAGAAAAGAAAAAAGGGAACTCGGCTAACGTCAAGTAATCAATCAAATGCAATTTGAAATGTCGTCGATGTAGCCACATGATCCTACGAAATGTCATTGTGGTTTCAAATTGGAACCGTGGTTTAGAAAGGGAAAAGGCTAAAACTGATGCGTGAAAAATAAGGAGCTCCGTAACCAAAATTTCAAACAGACACATCCTTGGCTTCATTTGTGAATGAAAGCTTGAGCCTGTTCGTTTCCTTTAGTCCTAAAGTTTAGTCCGGAGAATCTTGCTATTTAAGGATATTAAATAAAGTTTAATTATAAAATCTTTTTACAGATGGGTGCTAATTTACGAGACAAATCTAACGAGCCTAATTAAGCTATGTTTTGCTACAGTGATGCTACAGTAACTATCGTTTAATCACGGCTTAATTACCCTCATTAGATTCGTCTCGCAAAGTAGCTCAGATTTCTGCAAAAAGTTTTGTAATTACACTTTATTTAATACCTTTAAATAGCAAAAACTTAGGACTAAACTTTAGTCCTAAACGAAACGAACACGCCCGTACTCCAACAAGATCAAGGTTTCAGGAGTTATGACGGAGAGCACCAAGCTTAGAAGGGTGTCGTCGGCCAAGATGATAGAAGAAGGTGATTGGTCGGGGCCACAGTGGAGGAGAAAGGTTGCAGACGACGACGAAAGTAGCGAAAGGAGGTTACCTCAAGTCCTTGCCATATGTGTCTCTGACATGATTTGTGATGGAAAGCTTCATTACTGACTCGCCCAAGGTCAAGGTTTTGGGATTTAGGGGGGCTCATCGGAGAGCACCAAGCTTAGAAGAAGGGCGGTGTCAGCCAAAATAATTAGGATGGCCAGGGGCGAAGCTAGGCTTAAGGTGCTGGGTGCAGATGCACCTACGAATTTTTGAATTTTACTTGTATTTGGCTTGTTTTCACCATGTAAGCACCCCTAAATTAAGTTTTAAGCACCCTTAGGCAACCAAATGAGACATTCCTGCACCCCCACCATTCTTGTTCTAGCTTCGCCACTGAGGATGGCGTGTGGTTTGGGCTACAGTGGATGGGAGAGGCTGCGAACAACGATGGGGATGGAGGAGGGAGGTTACCACCGAGTCCTTGGACGGAGCTCAAACTCAATTTTGTTTTTCTTGCATCATCTTGCTAAGGATTTATCGCTAGCTGCCTTAACTATTGCCGTAACATATTATTAACAAGTGCTACCTAGTAAAGTACTCACAAACATTTCAAGCAGAAATCAAAGTTTCGACAAGAAAGATAAGGCGCACACATAAAGTTGTCAAAGTATTGAACCAGCATCTCAAATCAAATACTAGTACTGAGCAAGACGAGTAGCCAAAAACCTTCCATGTTGCGCGCATGGCCAAATGTGATTTGGTCGTACTCGTTTGCCATCCGGAACCCAACCTTGAAGTTTTGAATCAAAGCGGCCGACCGGTAGTCAGATACTCCCTGATGAGACGACGGACGGCGTGTTCTTATCTCAGAAAAAAAAACGAAAACCGGAGCCGGGGTCGTCAGCCAAAGACAGGATATCTGCACCACCTTCCTCTCACTCCGTGACCGAACAGCAGTGTCGCTGCGCGTGGGGCCGACCACAATCGCGGAACGGAACGGCCTCGGATCGTGCTCGTCCTTGCCGTTGGGGGCCGCAGCTGTCCGTTTGGGGATGGGGGGCGGCTGAGAGCCTGAGACTACCATGCGCGCGCAGCACCGGCAGGTAGGGGGTGTCAACGAGCTCGGCTCGAGCGAGCGAGCTCCAGTCACCTAGGCTCAAGATCGACAAAAAGCGAGCCGAGCTCGAGCGAGCCTACCAGGGGAAGGCGGGATGAAGCTCGTCTTCGGCTCGTCAAAGCAGGCCGCTGCTGCTCCTGTTCTGGGGTCCGCGGCACATGAGGAGGTTCGCCATTCACTCCACTCCTCCCGGGGGCGGCACTCTGCACGTCTACTGTTTGCTGCAACGAGACTTCCGAATCGTGTCTCGCGCTCTGAGCCAAATTTATGAGAGTTTCCACCAATCCCAACCCTAAACTCGGGATCGATCCAGAAGTGCTCAGGAAACAATCTCTCCTACTTTGGAGGACCATTCTCTACTTCTGAGCGGGCGGATCGGAAATTGTGGGTTTGAAATTGTCATTGGGGTGTTCGGCGTATAGGGGTATAAATTTTAGAGGGGTCTAAACTCTAGATAAGCTATATGAAATAAAGTTTAGTTACAAAACTAACTACAGAACTCTGGTCTAATTCGCGAGACGAATCTAATGAGGGTAATTACGCCATGATTAGATGATGGTTACTGTAGCATGACTGTAGCAAAACATAGATTAATTAGGCTCATTAGATTCGTCTCGTAAAGATGTACCTATCTGTAAAAAGGTTTTGTCATTAAACTTTATTTAGTACTAGATTCTCTTTGTTTAGAGGCCTCTAAAATTTAACGTTAAAAGAAACGAACAGGGCCATTGTCGTTTACTACGAAATGTCATTGTGGGTTTGAAATTGGAACCATGGTTTAGAAAGGGGAAAAGGCTAAATCTTGTCCGTGCAAAATAAGGAGCTCCATAACACAAATTTCAGACAGACACATCCTTGGCTCGATTCGTGATTTAAAACTTCATTTATTGACTCCAACGAGATCAAGGTTTCACGATTAGAGAGTACCAAACTTAGAAGAAGGATGTTGCCGGCCAAGATGATGAAAGACGGTGATTGGTCGGGGCCAGAGTGTTGAAAAAAGGCTGCAAACGACAACGGAAGTGGCGGAAAGAGGTTACTGAATTCCTTGACACACGTATCTCTGGCGTGATTCATGATGGAAAGCTCCATTGCTGACTCTCACCAGATAAAACTTTCGGGGTTTAGGGAGACTCATCGGAGAGCACCAAGCTTAGAAAAAAGGCGATGTCAGCCAGAGTGATGACGGTTGGTTAGAGCCAGAGTGGAGGGGAGAGGCTGCAGACGACGACGGAAGTGGCGGAGGGAGGTTACCTCAATTCCTTGACACATGTATCTCTGGCGTGATTCATGATGGAAAGCTCCATTACTGACTCACATAAGATCAAGGTTTTGAGGTTTTGGAGAGCTCATTAAGGAGCACCAAGCTTAGAAGAAGGACGACGTTGGCCAAAGTGATGGCGAACGGCGGCGAGGATGAGGGAGGGGGTGATTACCTCGAGTCCCTGGACGGAGCTCAAGCTCAAATTTGTCTTTGCTTATGTGATCTTGCTGAGGATTTATCGCTGGCGGCCTTAACTCAACGTGTTCGTCTCGCTGCTTTGCAGCAGCTACAGTGTTCGCAGTTATTTTTTCAGCAGCAGCTACAGTGTTCCAGCAGCAGCTACAGTGTTCGCAGTTATTTTTCTGCAGCTGCAGCCGCAGCTGCAGCTTAGAAACGAACAGACTATTGCCACAACATATCTAGTGCTACCTAGTAAAGTAAGGGTTTTCATCTCACAAACATTTCAAGCAGAAATCAAAGTTTTGAATAAAAGATACGGCGCACGCATAAAAATGTCAGAGTATTGAACCAAGCTCTCAAATGAAATAGTAGCATTGAGCAAGACGAGTAGCCCAAAGCCTTCCGTGTTGCGCGCATGGCCAAATTTGAGTTGGTCGTCGTTCACTCGTTTACCATCCGGAACCCAACCCCGCTGCAGCTTTGCATCAAAGCGGCGTCCTGTAGATAGAGTAGGTCCCTTTCGCTCGCTGACGAGACGACGACGTGTTCATCGCTCAACCACGTTTTGGCATCTGTTCATGACATGTGCCGAGGTCCCGGCTCCCGGTTCACCGTTCACTCCTCCCAGCTCCCGGCACGTCTACTGTTGCTGCAACGAGACTTCCGAGCCGTGCCCTGTCCGTCCTCCTGTGCTGGAAACCGAAACTGCTCGTCATCCATCCTGCTCCTCCGGCAGTCGCCAAAGCTTCCAGATGGTCCTGTCCTCCTATGGTTTGGTTGATGAACAGACTCAAAACACTCAGCTCCCCTCCCTCGACGCGCTGCTCGTCCGCCGTCTTACTACTGCTCAAGCAACGGCGCTCGCCCTCGTCTCGCCGGCAAAAGGACGAATGGCACTGCTGCACTCAACCGACAACTCAAGTTACCACAACTCAGGCGATTTCAGAATATCTGTACTTTTTTTTTAAAGAATACGCAGCTGCTTATCATTGATTGATTAGAAGAAAACAGTTTACATACACCCCGCGGAGCCAAGCTCACGCTCGGTTACACTTCAATGGAGCACACTAGGAACTCAAGCCATGGTGCACTTTGCTACCAGAACAAATGCTTGTCTTCTGATGAATTACTACATGTACCATACAGCCTCTTGTCTCTATACATACCATAACATAACAAATGCTTGTCTTCTATTGAATTCCCGCACAAGTGTTGTCATTCACTATTTTCAGCCGCTGAATTATGAACAGCTCTATTCCCTAGATGACGTCAAATTTCCTAATGTTCAGTTCAAAATATTTTGCTTATGTTGTCATCTTTGGCAACAAAAGCTTCAGGCCCCCCTGCAGTATGACGCTTGCAGGTCTGCAATGGCCAACAGAGATTGCTTTCTACTTGTGCCAACTGGTAGTGGGAGGATTCTGTGTTACCAGGTCAGCAAAATTCGGTACTGATGTTAAACACTGTTCTTTTTTTTTTGCTCGAAAAAAAAAAACACTGTTCTTTTTAGCATCGCTCGGTGTCAAGATTTGGAAAACTTCATTGGAATTACTATTCTTGCAGCTCCCTGCAACATTGCATCAAGGTGTTACTGTCACTTATCCAGGATACCAGCGGCGTTCTTAGACTCTCAGGAAATTGCTTCTCAGTCATCTACCATGTGATCCAAGAGCTCAAGGTGAACATAATCTTTGCAATCATCTCTAATGTAGTAACTTCTTTCAGTGTCTTCTGTGCTATGTAGTATACCTTCCAGAGTATCTAGCTACCCATTTGTCATCTAATCATCTCATTGCAGATGTGGCAAGCCATCCTTCAAGCTTCTATATGTTACTTCTGAAAGAATGGTTGGAGGTTATTCGTTCATGGAGATCCTAAGAGGCTTAGATCAAGCTTCTATAGTAGTTTTTCATTGTTGTTGAATTGTAATTTCTGCAGAACAAAACCTTTTATTTGAGTTTAACTGACAAAAGGTATTCTAAACACATTTAAACAGGGACTGCTGGCAAGATTCGTAATTGATGAAGCACACTGTGTTAGGTGATGCATCAATTCGATGTATGTGATTGTTCAGAAGCAGCTATTTCTTGAATCATTCCCTTTTCTTAAACAGCCAATGGGAACACGACTTCCGTCCAGATTTTTGAGGTTTAGGCTGCCTCAAGCAGAACTTCCCTAGATGATGCGTGAATTTCTACTTTTCTTCAGAAGATTCTGATTTCGAAATGGACAACCATCGTGACAGCTCTTTCAGTATATATGCAAAGCACGGCACAGCCTGGAAACTCTGAAATGCAGAGCCGAAGTTCAGCAAAATCAACTGTAAGCTCACTTGTTCTTATTCCTGCACAATTGTTTTTTGTTTTATCTTTCCCAGTTTATCCTTTTGAAGAGTGGCATCAAAATATTTGAAGTGGGAAGGCGACTTTCGTCCAGATTATTGAGGTTAATTTAGGCTGCCTCAAGCAGAACTTCCCTAGAGTCCGTCACAGTAACTGCGAGAGCAACTGAATCTGCCAGTAATGTACTAACAAAACACTTTTCTCATTACAATACTTATTACTGTTAACTGGGTGTAATATGCCTGCCATGATGCTCAAGAGGAGCTTTGATAGACATATAATACTCTCAATTACGAGTAGACTGCCAAGACAAAAGCTGCCCAGAAGCAGTTGGGTGGTCTCCTGAAAGAGCGTTTCATGAACAGTCTGTCAGGTTGTATTGTATACTGTTGTCTCTCAAAGTACGAATGTGCAGACACTGCCAGGTTTTTGAGGGAGAAATACAAAAAAATCACAAATGTGCACATCACCATGCTGTCGGCCATGTCGATCAACACACATGGACTAGCTAGCTTGTCATTTGCATCGTCCGACGGTTCAGCTGCCTGCCGGTGGAGGAGTGCTTCTTCACCTTGTCTGTCTGCTGGGAGCATCCTCCATGAAACAAACGCTGTCCATAACATTTGACCGCTGTCCCTGCTCGATCGCACACGTGTGGCGCTCCGTCGACTCGTACGTACAGCGTGGTCGTAGGATGCCGCCGGGGACGCGTATGTGACGCACGCCTACGCCGTGGTGCGCTGCACGGCGGAGGCCACCGTACCGCCGGCGATCGACATGCATCCTGGGCAGGTTCGCGTACCACGCCGCACCCGGCGGTGATGGTGACCGGCCGGAAACTCGCCGGAGACAACAGGGAATTATTGTCTTTCAAAAAAAAAAAAAAAACAGGGAATTATTGAACGCCTAGTGATGGGTGGGTGGGGGCTTGGTCGTCTCGCCGTATGGATCGGTATGCCAGGTGCCCCCACCACCATCATGGGCCCAAATTTTGGGCCATTTGTACATGGGCCGGTCTAATTATACAAACAGAAACAGCTTTACCCTTTTAAATGGGGAAGTATTTGGTGGTGCAATGGACTTATTCTGTGCAACCCGTGCAACAGAGGCATCCAGCCGTTAGTCGCGCATCGGACGATCAATCATTTGGCCACCGGAGCACCCCAGGCCACTTAATCGCATTTACAGAAAACCCCTCTCAATAATCCCTCAGCTGCCGAAATCCCCTTCGCTTCCCCGATCCAAAAATGCCTGTGACTCCACAGCTTGCCGTCGCCTCCGCCGGCGTGATAACAGCCACAATATGTTAGAGTAGGTAAGTCTCGTCGCTTTATGGTTTGTATGGAGAAGATAAAGAAACCACATAGAAGCTAGTAGATCGATGGTTCCAGGATCAACTTCACGCCAAAGTGCATCATGGTCTCATGGAAGTGAATGACATGGATACATAAGGCATAGATGCGTGTCACCTTGAATGGCGTGGTCGCGTGGCCGCAAATCTTCGATGAAGAAATAGCATACGTGTGGCTGTGCAACACAAAGTTGAATGCAAATTCGTGGGTGGATGTCGGCTCAGATTGAGACATCGGTGTGAGAATGCGAACATGGCTGCCGTTGGCGTAGATGTGGGAGTTCACGAGTGCGAACATGGTTCTACAATCAGAGCGTTCTTGACGGCGTGCTCACCTTGGCCCTTCGCAGGTAGATTGGGATTGGGGAAGACGACATACATGCCTAGAGGGATTTTGATCAGGGCATGGAGTTCAACGGAGGAGATTTCAGCAACAGAGGATTTGTGAGAGGAGTTTTCTGTAAAAGTGATTAAGTGGATCGGGGATGATTCGGTGCCGAATGGGGGAACGTCTGATGCGCAACCACCGATGGCTGGATGCCTTGGTTGCAAAGATTGCACGGAATTAGTCCATTTCACCGAATAATATTTCCCCCTTTTAAATTGAACAAATGATGGTGGCTCAAGTAAACAAAAACAAATGTCCCTCAAAAAAAAAGTAAACAAAAACAAATGTGTAGGTACATTCTCTCTTTCTGCCCCTGTTAACGAGACACTGATGCCATGTAAATCTCCCTCTCCCTAATTACTTTCCTCTATTGGTACAGTTAACGTGCTATGACATGAGCGACAGAGGCAATCTGCCGACCGTGACAATGCTCCCAACACAAGAATGACCATCCCATTTCTTCTTCAAAAACAAACAATGACCATCACACTCACCAGAAGAATGCAACAGCGACAAGCCGATCGATGCCAAGGTCGCGTTCGCTTGCATCCATCTCCTTTTTCCCTGCGACACAGACGGCTGAGTGCGGCGCTGGCGCTCATCCATCCATGCATGTTCCGGCATCTGTTCAACATGAGGTGCCTTGTGCAGCTGAAGACCCCGGGACTAACGAGCAGAGCTTGTAGTGCTAAGATAAGATGAAAACGTCATGTCCGCTATAGATTAAAACTAGGTACGGCGTATTGAGGAAGCAGGACAAAATTGTCTGCCCAGAAAAGTCGTCCAAGGATGACAATAATGTGGTGCCAGTATACCTGCCATTCCCGTTGGTTTCAGAGAGGCGTGCAGATCCAAGCAGCTTACTCTAATTTTAGTGCCACTGGTGCCGTCTGTGCCTGCTTCCTCCCGTAGGCCCGGGCGTTCGGCAGCCACCGTTGTAGCCAACAAAACCAATTCGAGCACTCGTCACCGGAGGAAGAACGCTAACTTTGCCTCCTTGCTCCAGTGAGTGACTGATCACCTTAACTAGCTGCTAGTACAACAAGGTTACGCTGCGGACGCAGATGGAGGGCTCTGCAGCGGCGGCGTCTCATGGCGTCCGCGTCGTGTCTCGGCGCATGGTCCGGCCGTCGCCATCGATAAGTCGTGGCTGGACGGCGAGCTGTGAACCTGAGATGGTGGTGCACCTCGCGCCGTGGGACCTGCAGATGATGACTATCGACTACATCCAGAAGGGCGTCCTGCTGCCCAAGCCTCCGGAAAGCGGCGGCGAGCACCTCGTCGAGCGCCTCGCGTCGTCCTTGGCTCGCGCCCTTGCCCGATTCTACCCGTTCGCCGGACGCCTCACCGTCGACGAGTGCGGCGGCGAAGATGTCGGGTCCCTCAGCGTCTCGTTGCGGTGCACCGACGACGGAGCCGAGTTCGTGCACGCCGTGGCCTCGCCCGAGGTCACCGTCGCCACTATTGCAAGCTCTATGTACATCCCGCGAGTGGTCTGGTCGTTCTTCCCGCTCGACGGGCTCGTCGGCGCCGACGCCGTGGGAGGCGCATACCCTCTGCTCGCCGCGCAAGTCACAGAACTCGCCGACGGCGTGTTCATCGCCATGTCGCTCAACCACGCCGTGGCGGACGGGACCGCGTTCTGGCATCTGTTCAACACCTGGGCCGAGATGAGCCGCGGCGACGCCGAGCCAGAGCCGGTGCTGGAGCGCTGGTTCCCGGAGAGCTGCCCTGTTCCGGTTCCTCTGCCCTTCGCCAAGCTCGACGACGTCGTCCGGCGCTTCCAGGGCCCTCCAGTACAGGAGTGCTTCTTCACCTTCTCCGCGGCGACCATCGGCAACCTGAAGGCGAGAGCGAACGCCGAGATGGCTGGAGTCGCCACCTGCGCCACCATCTCGTCGCTGCAGTCCCTGCTCGCGCACCTGTGGCGCGCCGTCACGCGAGCCCGGCGCCTGCCTCCGCAGCAGGAGACGTCGTACACCGTGCTCGTCGGATGCCGGGGACGCGTCACGCACATCCCGCAAGCCTACGCCGGCAACGCCGTCGTGCGCTGCACGGCGAACGCCACAGCCGGCGAGGTTCTGGACAGGGGACTCGGGTGGACGGCGTGGCTGCTGAACCGCGCCGTGGCGTCGCGGGACGAGGCGGCGCTGGTGGACGCCGCGGCGTCGTGGCAGCGGAACCCGACGTTCGCGTACCTGGCGGGGTGGTGGCACCCAGCGGTGATGGTCACCGGCAACTCGCCGCGGTTCGACGTCTTCGGGAACGACTTTGGGTGGGGGAGGCCTGCGGCCGTGCGGAGCGGCGGCGCCAACAA
This sequence comes from Eragrostis curvula, assembly GCA_007726485.1. Taxonomy (NCBI): domain Eukaryota; kingdom Viridiplantae; phylum Streptophyta; class Magnoliopsida; order Poales; family Poaceae; genus Eragrostis; species Eragrostis curvula. The sequence goes on from RWGY01000005.1 coordinate 20,418,954, forward strand.
GGTGGATGGGAGGGCCACCGTGTATGAGAGTGCTGGAGGAGGCATGGGGATGGAGGTTTGCCTCGCGCCAGAGGCCCTCGTGCGGCTCGTCGCCGATGATGAGTTCATGGCCACGGTGATCACGGCAGCCTGAACTGGGGAGTGGCTAGTGGGTCTACAAGCTGCAAATATTTTTTTCTCCTTTTGTCATGACTACTACAATGCCCATACGTTGGTAAATTTATGTTTTTTTCGTTCTGAATCCACGACAAAGTGTAGGAGACTCATTACGTGAATCCTCTCCGGCCGCGTCTCCCTTTCCCTTGGCTTCTCCCTTTTGCATTATAGAAAACAAAGAAGCATTATGTACAGGAGAATTTTTGTGGGAGGAACCACTATATACAGCCAAATAGATTGCTGTCAAAAGCAAAGCATGAACTGTTGTTGACTAACAGATTATTTGTACAATTATGTAGGTAAATACTGGTGGAACAAGACTATTTGTGGGCACTACTCTTTGTAGACAAGTAGACAAAACATAAGCTTTTGTTATCATATTTTTTTAAATACATACTTCTTAACAATACTTCTTTTCTTCGGTGAATCATTTTATATTTTGCCTCTTTTGTCATGTCCCAAATATTGATCGTTAAAATAAGAAAACCCACAAAAATACGTATTGAGTACTAAGATATAAGGAAAACATAATAGTTGGAAGGTTTATGAGCCAACTGTAAAACAAAAATAATTTGTAAATACTATTTATTAGGAAAATTACTATGGGAAAAAAAATTTGTGCTTCTAGTGATTTTCTATAACAAAATGTCAATGTTATATGCAATACGTTTGTGGACCTCTTCTTCTTTGAAATGTAACCCTATTTTTTTTCTTCTTTTCTAGAGCTTTATTATTTGTTTTAACATTTTGTATGCACTTTGGCTTGTTAACCATGATAATAATATTCAACTTGCTTTTACGTATTAGCCATGGTAATGTAAACATGACAACTAAGATATTAGTTATGTTGGATTGTAGCTACAAGTAACACCATCTTTAAATAGAAAACATAAATGGATATATTTTATATCAATAGTCTCCCTAAGATACAAAACTTGAGATGACTATGCCAAGTATTTTGGGACAGAGGGATTAAGAGTTAGGAAACAAGATACGACCCATACTCGCCCATGCATTATTGCCAAGGCAAAATATGGAAGCATTCACCTGGCCACACCGCTAACAATAGGCTTACAAACTAAGTGCATATTACTCGATAGTTCAAATTACCTCATGCATAAAAAAAAATCATGTGGGCTTCCCAAAGTAAAAACACTATGTTGACGCAGAGCACCATTAAACAATTGTTCCAAATTCCCACAGAATACCACAGAAGCCAAACTGATATGGCCCTAACTAATACAATAATCAATGCGATCACATATCTCTAATAATTAATAAGGTTGTAATTGTATCATCTCACGGAATTAATTCCATATTGTTGTGATAAACAGTCTAAAAAGTAAAGTTCAATAATCAGAACCAACCAAAATAGGCCCTAATACTCGATACCGTCTTGATCCCAAATAATTATGAAAATTTCGGATCGAGTGTGCAATTTGTAACTGCTAAGGATATTTGATAGCGTTTTTTTGAAAAAAAAAAATTAGTGTGGAAAAAAATGCAAAAGTGGACAAAGCTAACTTTGGAAAAATAGCTTTGTAAGATGGCACCTGATTGTAAAAGAGGCCAAAAGAAAGGTAAAAGACGGACGTGATGCGGTTTGTGTATTGTAGCAAGAATATATTTTCCTTTACTTCATCACATTTAGACCTGTAATATGACAAGAGTCATTGTAAAGTTCAAGCCTATACATGCTAGAGTAAATATGTTCTGGGTACGCATCATATATAAATGAGTCTGAGATGGTATGTGTCATATGGAGGTTTTCGTGGACCTGTGATGAGGCCTCAATGAAGCTGGCTGCACTTGGCTTGGTGCTTTGTTTATAATTTGAACACAAACATATCTTTGAGACAAAATGGTCCAAGTTTAAATTTTTTTAGATGTCCAAGTTTAAATCTTTTTTTTTTTTGAGATGTCCAAGTTTAAATCTTGGTGTGGTAACAAGCGCACATAATGTGATAGGATTGCTGACAGCACACATATATACATGGGTGGTCAGGTAGGCTATCCTTAAGTGGTTATTACAATTCTTCGAAAAAAATGATTATTACAGTTAACTACAAGAAGCTAAGAGATTTGTACATGTTCCATCCAGAAAATAATTCTTAAACATGTTGCAAATGTTTTTCCTGCGCCAAATATAGTTAGGTTCCACGTTACAGGTCATTAGTATCGTGGTCATAATATCTATCAATGTGGACTTAACTAAAACATAAATAAATTATGGTGGTTCTGTCTCTCAGTTACATGCAACCATTAATAATAAGTAATAGGAAAACTAAAACAAATATTGATATAAACTGAGCATCCTACTATTTTTATATCAGTATTTATCTTTTCTTAAATTAAAACTATGTTTTACATTTATTGTAATAAAACTGCTAGCCCGTGCAGATGCACGGGTTGATAGGCTAGTTAAGATGAAAGAGGAGAAGTTCCTTTCATTCTAATGAAAGAAAGTTGGCACGGTTTCATATATATGAAAGCTTATTGAAAGACCCATTGAGAGTAAAAACTTTCATCCTAACATGTTTTGACCAATCTCAATGCAAGAATTTAATATTATACTTTACTTATGAAACCGTGAGATGAAATTGTGCATTGAGAGAGACCATTTTATTTATCATGTGAAAACTCTAAATCTGATGTGGCACCTTTGAAAAGTGTGAAATGAAAGTATCCACTGAGACTGGCCTTAGTGCATTTGGTGAAACAACGCGCAACGCTGCCGTCTAATTAACCATGCCACGTGAGAGTGCGCGCAACGACCCGGCCGGCAGCCGCGTCTCCTGCCGAGAGGCCAGAGCTATCGGCCATTCTGCCGTCGAAGCAGATGTTGGCCTCTCGACGTACGGGCTCGTGCCCTGTGCAAGCCACCGAGCTCGATCGCTGACGTCGTGTTCATCGCCATCGCCATGCATGCATGCATGTCGCTCAACCACGGCGCGCGTCGCAGACGGGACCACGTTCTGGCATCTGTTCGTACACCGTGATCGTAGGACGCCGGGGGCGAGTGAAGCGCTGCACGGCGGAGGCCACCTCCGCGCGGCGAGATCCTGGACAATGGCCGGGCTTGGGTGGGCGGCGTACGTGGCTGCTGAATCCAAGCCTTTTCGGGTGGGAGAGGCCTGTGGCCTTGCAGATCGAGCGGCGGCGCGAACAAGTTGGACGACGTCGTCGGCGGCGTGCCCATGAACTCGATCGTCGTCAGTAATGAGACGCGCGAACAAGTAAGCCTGAGAATGGGCCAGAAACCAGCCCAAAATCAAACCGCACCATATTACTCAAACTACCGCAGACCAGACCACCCCAGCCCACCACTCTCCAGTTCAAACCCAACTCAAACCAAACCAGCTGCAATTTTGAACCCAGGCCAAACCAAACCACACGTGTTAAACCGGTTCCACACCATTTTCAAACCATTCTCAGAACTCGGTCGCTCGAACTCACGTACGTACGCCAGGCTCGTCCATTCGCTCGAACGACGTAAGCCAGCTTTGTCCACCCATTCGAACTCAACGTACGCATGCACGAGAAGTGGGCATGCATGAGAAGTGCCTCATCTTGGCAAGACTGGAACTGACCGATGATGCATGAGTGCTTCAACGGTACAGTTAAAGACAATGTTTAGAACAATAGAAGGCAACGTTGCAGCTGAAACAATAGAATGCACACATGTGTGGTAGTTAAAACCATCGCTGAACATCATGATACATACTAGAATGAAAAATATCCAATACATGTTTTTACAATTAATAGGCAACGTGACTGATACCCACAAATATAACTCAAACTCAAAGAATGCTTGTCTAATTCATGAGTGAACATGAGTACAAAAAACAATGGTTTTAGATGTTCTATACAACAGCAGAACATGCTAATAAATAATGCCATGGAGAGGCCATAAAAACTATCTCAAGGAGTTCACATCTTTCAGTAGTTTTCAGGTTTCCATGCTCGAGGGGAGCAGAGTTCAGTTATCCTCCCATATGCAGCATACATTGCAACCTGCAAAGGCCTAGACATGGGAGTTTTGCATATACAAAACAGCTACATGTTCCAAAAGTTAGATGCTAGTAGCAGGACATGACTAGCTCGAATATCATTCTGTCAAGATGCTTGCTGAAACCAAGTACCTTAGCATTACTGGGACTAGCAGTACAAAGTTTCAGTCAATAGAAACATTCGACAAATGGACCAAGGTTTTTTTTGCTAAAACTGAAAAGACGAGATAGTGGTCAACCAAATACAATTCAGTACAAGATCCTAGTGTTATTAGCTATCAGCCTATCACAAAATACACTTAAGTGCAGAAATACCAGATAGAGTTCAGAGAAAAATGACAAACCAAATCAGTATGTAAGATATGAGCTAAAAGCAGTAACACATTACATATTTAGATTCAGTCACTAAGAATGCATTGCAAAAAGCACATGTAATCATGTATCCTAACATGTTACGGGTTCGTGCATGTTTTCTACTAATTCAGGAAGGCTTTTAGAAAAAGAATATTATAACCCAAAAAGACTGCCGTCCATGACAATGGCAACAAGTAATCAGAAAACAAAAATGAAGACAGCAACAAATATGTACATAAAGCATGCCCAGACAAAATATGTACATAAAACTTGAAACCTCTTTATGCAGCCTGAGAAAATGACAGGCACTCTTAAGGAGCAGCTGAATGCAAGCAGAAAACTCATATTCTCCAGCTAGAATATTAAGGTTCATCCATGTGCTACACAGCTTCATTTCCATGATTAAAGCTTGGTGCAGCATCAGAGCTAGAAATAACGCAACAATGCATTTCCACAGTGGTGATTCTCGTGCAAACAAGTATCAGGTTGAGAAAGAAAATTAAATCTTGGCCATGTGCTAGCACTAGCATTCTACTGAGATCCGAAAAGGTAAAAAGGTCAGTCATACTGCCCCATCCTCGCACCAGAAAAAGACTAATTCATCTTGCACACCCACCAAAAAATAAAGTAAAAACGTTCTCGTAGCTGATTACTACCGCAAAGACCAGAAGACAACCAAAAATCTTGGATTAATCCTAGGAAACTAAAATGTACCCAAGAACAGGGACCAATTCGGCAAGAACTGTGGTATGGAGCAAATCCTGTCGCCCCCTGCTCATCAAGCAGCAGCAAGTCAGGATCCTGCACGTAATCGAATTTGCAATGTCAATACACATAAAAATGAAACACCCCACTCGAAACTCTGAAACTTCAAGCAATTGCTGTCAACCATCCAATTGGGACTCATTGCCGAATTGTGACAGTGCACTTTTAGAGTTCCCACATTGCAAGTATGTAATTGAACTGTTATTCTTGCTGTTGCTGAATGATGTAAAGGTCAATTTTCAATATACCTGAAGAAGTATCTTGCCAAGTGACATCCTCATCTTCCACTCGCCACTAAAGGAGGCGACAAGGCGGTCGGCATCCTCCGGAGCGAACCCGAGCTCCGGCATGAGCTTCTGCACCTTGACATCCACCATGTCGAGGTCCACGTCCTGGGACCGGCGCTGCAGCATGTCGAGCTCGTCGAGGAGGTCGGATTAGGCAAGAACAGGGAACGAATCGCAGAGAATAGGGGGAAGGCGGAGACGGCTGCTCACCGTGGGGGTGTCGGAGCCGCTGCAGTGGCAGCCCCGGTGGTCGCTGCGGCTGGTGCGCGGCGAGCGAGCGAGCGCCCCCCGAGTGACGCAGCCGGGACAAACCAACAAGAGCACAACAGCCGGGTAGTGCGGGGGAATACGAACGCGAACTGGCGGCGCCGAGGCGTGCCGGTGCACCGCCGAGTGGCCGCCGCCGCCGGTGACTTCCCCTCGATCTCGATCCACACTGCAAACCCGGGTTGCAACCGTAGCTCGAGGCCGATTGGACCCGAACCGTTGACACCCAGGCAAACTGGACCCGAACCGGTATTAGGTGACACCAAAACTAGACCGAACCGTTTAGCTCTGTTAGCCCATTTGTACCCAATTTAAGTTGGCCCAAAACAGAAACCAGCCCATTTAAACCGGTTTAATCCAACCCATTCTCAGGGCTACGAACAAGTCGTCGTCGTCCGGCGCCAGGCACGCCTCCATGCCCCTGCCGCCTCCAGTCCCCTCCTCGTTCACGGTGATCACGCCGGAGCCAACAGGGATCACGCCCGGCCTCGCCGCATGGCCCAATTTTTGGGCTATTTGTACATGGGCCGGTCAAAGTACAAATGTAGCTCTTTTACCCCTTTTTCAATGAACCGGTTTTCCCCCTTTTTAAATTGTTTTCTCTTAACCAAGGAATTTTGTCCCATTCATTACTGTTTCAATTTCATGGCATCGTGACTCGTGGATTGACTTTGGCGTGCGTCGAGATCCGCATGCCACTGACTGAATCTTGTGGATTTTCGTAAAGTAATCCTATACGGAGGCCAACTCCACGTCAATTTTGTGGCGTGTTCATGTGTAAGTAACCTGTGTGCACTGGTTATAATAATATATATGCTACGTCGCAGTCAAGCATCCTCTGATTAACAAACCTCATCTTTTTTGTCATCCACGTGTATCTATCTATACCGTACGCATGTGGTGCTTATTCGTCGTGATCGTGACAAGATTTCTCCTGCGCAAGGAGCGATGAGCTTGTCTCTAATAATTAACCAAATCTTTCATAATTAAACACTTGTTGGAGACGACATATCGCCGCTGCAGCTTCGTTGCCATGGACTGTTCGCAGCAGGCATCAATCCTCTAAGACCATATCTGCTTCTGAATTCAAAATTGCGTTGGGACGCAGCGATCACTTATCCCTTTCCTACAACAGCAGGAGTAGTTGAAAGAAGCAAAGTCTAAGCTCAAGATTTCGCGGAATGGATGAGTGTTCTTTATGATTGGACTTTTAAAGCTAGAAAAGTACGCAGATGGAGATACCAGTTAGTCATCAGACGTGACATCCCTTGGCATCTACAGACCACACATATCTCCAAACAATCTCTCGTACGTGTAGTCAATTCAAGAATGTACTCCCGCCTTTCTCGTCCAAGCACAGCTCCTCACTTCTGTGAGTCATCATCATCACCAATCTTCAAACGCATGTTCTTCTAGATCACAACGTTTACATCACGCATGAAGCAGCTGTTGCTTGCAGGAACAAACAACTCAAGACAGGATTTCTCCAGCCGGTCGTCTTGGACTTTCTGGAAGACTAGAAAAACCATGTGGGCTGGACTTGATCCCATAGCAGCCAGGCTGCCGCCAGAGTCTGAAAATACAGTTGGCTACTACTGCTAAACACGCACAGTAGCACTGACTTCCAAGTCATAGATAAAGGCTTGGTCCTAGTGTTTTTCAGTTTTCAGAACACTATTTTGGTGGTATGCTCTGACGTGTCAAATGTCATCATAGATACAAACATAATCCGTTTTAAATTAGCGGTCGCCCATCATCCGCAGTTGTGGTTAGCCTGCAACTAGATGCTAAATATCTCTATCCACTTTTTTTAAAAACAAAAACAAAACCGACATTACAGTAAAACACACTCAACTACCCTGACGTCTGACCAGCCCAGTGGCTCACTCTGTCTCTCTTTCTCTATATATATAAAACAAATCGCCAAAGAGTGCCTACTTTTCCACTAACAAAAAGGAATCCAGACATGAAAAAACTGGTGCCAACAAGCATCCTCCTCGTGCTGCCCGTTGCTTTTCCCTGATAAGAGTCTTATAAACGCAAAGCTGATCGACAGCTCTTCTGAAAGAGCTGGGCGATCTGGAGGATCTTCAACAGTGGCGTCACCATCCAGATTCAGGTATCGCTCTCCTCCTACTGTCTCCTGGTTTGTTGATGCTTTGAGTTCATGCCTTGGGTCGCCTCCTTTGCATTCAGTTCAGACTTCAGACATGCTGTGTCTTGAAATGTTGAGATACTTGTGTCCCTGAGCCCTACAATCTTTCCTTGTGTTCGTGATTTTCTGCAGATAATCGCTGCTCGTCTTCGAGACAACCAGTGTATCTACTTTACCAAGATGGGAAGTTCAGAGTTGGAGCAACCAAAGGTATCCAGTATTCTTCTTCCCTGCTATTCCTTCCTGTTCTCACTACTTTCTGCTCTGCTACTTTTCATGCTGGTGTTTGAGTCTCTTAGTTACACTGATGAATCATGAGATGTTCCTGAGATGATCTACTAGCATGTTTCTTATGGTTCAGTCTGTCCTTTCTTCACAACAGCAAGGAAACTAGTCTGATATATATGAGTGTTTCCTGCTTTAGGCGCTCTCGCACATGGATTGTTCGCAACCGCCATCGAGAACTTGGCAGAGGAAATTTGACGATGAAGGCAAGAAGATTGCTATGTTTACCATGACCATGAATGATATAATCTCCATTGTAAGCCGCATTACCTTTTAGCTTTCTGTTTTACAAGATGCCAAGCAAATTGAACTGAGTAATTTGGATCTTCCTAAATTTCTTAAAAACATTGACGTAACCATCTTTGTGGTGGTATTGTAGGGGCCCTTGCTTCTCAGAATACTGCGCCTGCATATTGAAGAAACCGCAAAAGGCATTGTGAGTTACTCTCTTTTTTCCACTGCATATTCAGTTATTTCAGTTACCCAAAAATCAGCAGAAATTACTCTATCCTGTCACTGAATTTGCGAAAAATATTCTTCACTTTTCCGAAGGCTACAGTCTATGATCCGCTGAGAAAATGGATGGACAACTGCTACCGTGGTGTGCCGCTCGGTGGAATAGGGTCAGTTCTTCCAGCCTTTCCTTTGCATGTCCAAGAGCAGCGCTATTGGCATAGGCACAAAATGCAGAGTTTAGCATATTTCAGAGATAAGAGTCATGACAGTTTTGTTCAATCCACGTCCATTTACCAGTTCAGGAAGCGTGGGGAGAAGCTACAGAGGGTACTTCCAGCACTTTCAGATATTTCCCATGACATACGAAGAGAAGCCAATCCTAGCAAATCAGTTTTCAGTAATCACTCAACACCTCTGTACATGATTTTCAATGCACGAGTACACTCAATTGTAAACAACTTCTGATAACCTACTGTTTTCTTACCTAGGCATTCGTTTCGCGCCCCAACGGAAAGAAATATTCCACGGTGTTGTCTGCACCGTGTGCGGATGTCCTCAAGTAAGCACTGAAATCTTAACAGGCGTACCACAATGCAGCTGAATGGGCTAGAGATAACATACCATCATTTACAGGGGAATCGATAAGGCCGGTATCGGATCGTGGGACTGGAAGCTGAAGGAGGAGAACTGCACATACCATGGTCTTTTTCCAAGATCTTGGACAGTATATGACGGTAAATTACTTACAGCGCTTAAGTTTCAGACAGTTTTGACACGTTTTAACCATGTCAGTGAGCTTAATCTGAGTCTTGCAAAATGAATGCAGGTGAGCCTGATCCTGAAATCAAGATCACGTGCCGTCAGATATCCCCGTTCATCCCTCACAACTACAAAGAGAGCAGCTTCCCCGTTGCAGTATTCACGTTTACGGTATAAATTTTTTTATATATATTTTCTTTCTGCTGCAAATGCAGCGATCCCAACTGATTTGTGTTTTCCTTAACTGTGACCTTTGACATATGAAATGCAGGTGGAAAATTCTGGGAGCACTCCTGCAGATGTCACATTGCTCTTCACCTGGGCAGTAAGTGCAGAGCAACAAAACCTTGTTTATTATTGTTCAGTAAAGAAAATGAAAGCGAGTTCAGTATAATTCAGGATAGATATATCTTTGTAAAGATCTGACGGTAGTTTATCGATATTGTAGAATTCAGTTGGTGGGAGATCAGAACTGACCGGAAATCACAAGAACTCCAAAATGACGTAATGGAAATGCCACCTTGTTCGCTCGCACTTTTCAGTCGATCCCTCCCTCACACAGGTTTTCTGACTTTGTGCAACCGTGTTCGTCCTTCTTCGGCAGAGCACGCGACGGCGTCCATGGCGTTCGCCTCCATCACAGGACGGCGGACGGTCACCCTCCGGTGACGTTCGCGATCGCGTCTCAAGAGACGGACGACGTCCGCGTCACCGTCTGCCCGTCGTTCACGATGGGGCCGTGCAGCCCCGGCGAGTTCACGGCGAATAACATGTGGGACGAGGTCAAGAGGAACGGCTCATTCAGCGGCGTCAATGGCGCCGGCGACGCGCCGACGGCGGCGGCGGCGTCGCGGCCCGGGTCGTCCGTCGGCGCTGCGGTGGCGGCGTCGACGGCCGTGCCGGCCGGGGAGACGCGCGTGGTGTCGTTCGCGCTGGCGTGGGCGTGCCCCGAGGTGAAGTTCCCAAGCGGGAGGACGTACCACAGGTGAGCTCCGTGGCGTCGCGTGCTTTGCTCGGCTCTGCTTTGCTATGGGTTGTCACTGACATTGAACTCTGCACTGGTGAGGCAGGAGGTTCACCAAATTTTACGGGCTTGATGGAGCTGCGGCGGCAGAGAACCTGGCACATGACGCCCTTCTTGGTGAGATTTCCTTGTGACTGAAATTCCGTGCTAGCGAGAGACACGACATCAGCTAGTTGAATTCCTTGTTTGTGTGTGCAGAGCACATGAAGTGGGAAGCTCAGATCGACGAGTGGCAACAGCCGATTCTGCAGGACAAGAGCCTGCCTGATTGGTAAGGAATTCAGTAAAAAAAAAAACAAACGTTTGAAATGCGTGGGTTTCGAACGATTTCCAGCGAAATTCGCATCAGGTTCCATGATACTAAGAAACTGACCCGGACAACTGGGCATTTTTGGATTTCAGGTATCCAGTTGGTCTTTTCAACGAGCTCTACTACCTGAACGCCGGCGGCACCATCTGGACAGACGGAGAGCCTCCTCAGAACTCCAGCTTCGCCGCATCCGGGGCAGGCCTGTTCTCGCTGGAAACGTTCGCCACAACAACACCGAGCGCCACCACCCCCACCAGCAGCAGCAGCACCACGGCCGTGGACGGCGTCCTCCGTCGCGATGTCGTCGGCGACGGAGCACCACCACCTCTCAACAGCATCATTCGGCACGTCGCTGCTCCGCGCCGACAAGGACGAGAACGTGGGCCAGTTTCTGTACCTGGAAGGCATGGAGTACGCGATGTGGAACACGTACGACGTCCACTTCTACGCCTCCTTCGCTCTGCTCTCCCTCTTCCCGTCGCTGGAGCTGTCCCTGCAGCGCGACTTCGCCCGCGCCGTCCTCCTCCACGACCCTCGCCCGCGCCGCACCCTCGACGGCAAGACGGTCCGCCGCAAATCCCTCGGCGCCGTGCCGCACGACATGGGGCTCAACGATCCCTGGTTCGAGACGAACGGGTACATGCTCCACGACGCGGCGAGGTGGAAGGACCTCAACCCAAGTTCGTGCTGCAGGTGTACCGCGACGCCGTGGCGACGGGGATGTCGCGTTCGCGAGAAGGTGTGGCCGGCGGTGTACATGGCCATGGCGTACATGGACCAGTTCGACCGTGATAAGGACTGGATGATCGAGAACGAAGGGATCCCGACCAGACGTACGACATCTGGTCGGTGAAGGGCGTCAGCGCGTACACCGGCGGGCTCTGGGTCGCCGCGCTGCAGGCCGCCGCCGCCTTGGCGCGCGTCGTCGGCGACCGCGCCGCGGAGAGCTACTTCCGGCAACGTTACATCAAAGCCAAACGCGTCTACGACGCCGAGCTCTGGAACGGGAGCTACTTCGACTACGACAACAGCGGCGGCGCCAACAGCAAGTCCATCATGGCGGACCAGCTAGCCGGGCAGTGGTACGCGCGCGCGTGCGGCCTGGACAACGCCGCCGACCAGCTCGTGATCGACGACGAAGCAAAGCACGGAGCGCGCTGGCCACGGTGCTGGACTACAACGTGATGCGGTTCAAGGGCGGCGCGGTCGGCGCGGTCAACGGGATGCGGCCCGACGGCGGCGTCGACGAGTCGTCGACGCAGTCCAAGGAGGTGTGGCCGGGGGTCACCTACGCCGTCGCTGCCGCCATGGTGCACGAGGGATGCGCGACGCGGCGTTCCGGACGGCCAAGGGCGCGCACGACGCCGCCTGGGGAAAAGACGGGTTCGGGTACGCGTTCCAGACGCCCGAGGCCTGGACGGCCGAAGGTGGGTACCGGTCGCTGCACTACATGCGGCCGCTCGGCATCTGGGCGATGCAGTGGGCGCTCTCGCCGCCCAAGCTGCACATGGACCTTAGGGTTCATGCGGAGGCGGCGTCGTGCTCGCCGGCGGATGCTGCGCTTGGGGAGGCGCAGTTTGAGAAGGTGGCGGCCATGCTGAGGCTGCCGGAGGAGCGGCAGCCTAAAGGGTACATCTGGGCCATCTACCAGCTAGTTAAGAAGATGGTGCTCCCTGAGTGAGTAAAAGGCCGGCTGCAGAAATTCTTGACACCATTTCTGAAACCGTATTCAGATCGGTGCTCCCTTGGCAGCTCAACACTGCCTTGTTCCAAATAAGATCGATTGAATAAATTATTCACATTGGCGTTGAATAAGTTATAAAATCCCCTTTTTTTAAAAAAAAAAAAGTTATTGACATAGGCATCATGTATTTTGGATATATGGGCCGGTACGAACAAGAGGAGGGCCTTGTCTCAACAATAACATGGCCGCCTTATATACCCAAACACAAATCGTATTGATTCGAGCACTACAACAGGAAAAAATGTTGGTTCAATTAAGCTGTTCGATACGGCCGGCCGGCCGGTCGTGTCACCCGCGCGAAGTTCAACGCTTTGTTCGCGTCGAGCTTGTTGGTCTGATGGTGCGCCAGGTAATCTCTGAACTTGACGCCCCGGAACTCCAGGCCCTTACCTTCCCGCTCCAGCTCCGAGACCGGCTCGACGACGGTGTCCATGCTCGGCGCGATCATGCTCAAGAACGACATCCTCTGCTGGTCGCCGTGGACCACCGCGCGGTGGATCGGGGCCTTGTACCTCCCGTTGGTCACGATCTGAACGCCCAAACATCGATCCATGCCATGATTAGGAGGATCTCGATCTCATCTCATCAACATCCAAACTGTTAATTCAGAGCAGGAGATCGAGGATGTTGGTTTACCAGTACCTCCAGCTGGTCGCCGGCGATGACGAAGAACGCGCCGGGGAGAAGCTTGGCGAGGATCCAGTGGCCGTCGCGCTCGATCTGGAGCCCGTCGACGCCGTCCTGGAAGACCAGACTGAGGAGGCCCTGGTCCGAGTGCGCGGGCAGTCCGATACCCAGATCGCCCGGACCGGAGTAAGGAGGCGGGTACAGGTTTCCGAGGATCATCTGGAAGCAGGAGCCGAGGTTCAGGGCCTTGGAAATGCGCCCGCCGTCGAGGCCCAGGCTCTCGGAGATCGCCCTCGCCAGCTGCAGCAGCAGCTCCCTCGTCTTCGCCGAGTACTCCGCAGCAACGTCTCTTAATTTTGCAGGCTTTGCAGGGCAGTGGAGCTCAGGATGCACGAGCATCTTGAGGTAGGTCCTCAAGTACCGGACGTCGTCGATAGCGGCGTAGAAGCCTGACCCGATGCGGATAGGGGCCATCGGCTCGGCTTCCAAGTGCTCCGCCTTCTCCTCGTCCGGCAAACTGAAGAGTTACTTGCATGCTTCGACCAACTCTCTTTTCAGATCCTCGGCCACTCCATGGTTGATCACCTTCAATTCAAAACGCGTGTTCGTTCACACCAAAAAAAAAAAAAAGGTTAGCACGAAGAAGAGTACGCGCATCACATAGGAAACAGGCTGGTAAAACAGTACCATGAACAAGCCCCAATCCTCCAACACCCGGCTGAGGTCCCGGACGGCCTGCGACCGTTGATCGGCCGTGCCGTTGACGAGGACGTCGAAATCGACGACAGGGATGCCCCCGCCGCGTGCTCCGCTGTCCGTGGAGAATACAGTAGGGTGACCGTTGGGCTGATCTCCATTTGCGAGCTTCGGTGGGGAGTGAGGCGCCGAAGCTGCCGCCATGATTGGGAAGTGGAGGAACCCGGGCAAGTTTCAGGTGGAGCGGAACGATTGACAAGTCTTGTCGATAGCGAGCAGTGTGCATGTGGATGGTTGCCGCCATCGATTTGTATTTTTGTTCATTTACTAAGATGTTGCTTACTGTCGACAAGATATATATATATATATATACTTCTGTTCAAGATTAATAAAGTTATCGAAGATGAACATGACGAAAACAGATTTGGTGTGTTGACAAAAAATTATAAAATTATAAGCGACTTCTCGCTTTGCAAGTTTCCGCTGCCTGCTATTCTACCTTGATATCGCCTTTCGATACTTACAAAAAGAACAGAGGTCATGCTCAAGCTCAAGCAAGAACTTCGGTACTTACAAAAAGAACAGGTCATGCTCAAGCTCAAGCAAGAACGTATTAAGGTTCAAAAACAAATTGGCTTTTGACAGTAATATAGACTTCACATTTTCTTTGGATAACATCTAACACATTACAAAATTATGCAGAGATAGACAATGTTGCCCAAATAGAACCGAAACCAAAAGGCAGAAGAGAAGCTAAGGCTAAAATATTGCACCGCTACAGGGGCTTTCCGCTGACTTCTTTACAAGGACGGTTTTACAGTTGAAACCCAAGCATTTGCATCACAAATATTTCATCCAGACCCCAACCAGTAGCTCTATCTGATAGAGCTACTCGAATGGACCTCCTAGCGTTAAGCACTTCACTAGAAATACAGCCTCTCAGCATAGAGTTCACACACCCACAGGATGCATACCAACTAGAACCAAAACCAAGCTTAGCACTTTAGCAGAAACAGAAAATTACCGCAACTTATGAAACAACCAACCAGTAACAGCAAACATAGAAGGGATAACACAAATTACTGGAACAGGCTGCGAAATTATTAAACAAAGTTCTCTTCTACACTGAATACCATGTTTAAAGCCAAATAATAAAAACTACTAGGAACTACAGAGATGCGGTACAACTCAAGCAGGTTTACAGTGTCCTTTCAGATAAGGAAAGTCAGGTGACACCCATTGCGTCCATAGAAGCGTCCAAAGTACCCAACTAGATCTTTGATGTCAGAAATTAAGAGGTCCACTGCCCACTATATCCAGAAGCAGGCTGCGGTGACACCCCTTTCGCAGGGGCAGGCTGTGGATTTGCAGGGGCTGCAGCATAGCCACTCTGAGCCGGTGGTGCGGCAGATTGATCATAACTGGGAGGATTTGCAGGTGGCTGGGTGTATCCTGCCTGGCCATAAGCAGGCTGGCCAGCTGCTGGTGCAGAAGCATAACCAGCCTGACCAGTTGCCGGAGCAGCAGCATAACCTGACTGTGGGTAGGCGTTTCCATAGTTAGGATCTGCTGGAGCTCCCTGGTAACCATAGTTCGCATTGGTTTGAGCTGCTTGATCGCCATAAGCTGGTTGGGTTGGCGGGTACTGTGCATAGCCACCTTGCTGTGTGCCTTGCTGAGGATAACCTGGTGCTGCTGGTGCTGCATGTGCATATGGAGCTGGTGCTTGGCCACCCTGCTGCGGGTAACCCTGTTGAGCATACCCATCAGGCCCAACTGTAGCGCCATATGTTTGACCATACGCAGGAGGTTGCTGAGATGGAGGCCCATAAGATGTAGGAGGAGGTGCCTGGTAGCTTCCATCTGCAGCCGGTGCACCTCTGGGTGCCCATTGTCCTGGTCCAGTGTATGCAGGCCTAGAATAGGGATCTGGCTGTTGAGGATAGCCTTGTTGAGGGCCCATGGGTGGCTGCCCATAGTACTGCTGGTTTGGTGCAGGAGCACTGTATCTAGGCTCACCATATCCAGGACCATAGTTCTGTTGGTGCGGCTGCGGATACTGAGGTTGTCCATAGCTAGGAGGCTGTGATTGCCCATAGTTATAGTTCCCTGGTCCAGGAGGGTAGCTAGGTGGCTGGCCATCATATGGTTGAGACCCCTGCTTGTAGTAGTCATAACCTCCGCCCTGATATGAAGAATGAGGTGGCCTCTGATCCCAGCCCATGCTTCCTCTTGGTGGTGCTTGCTGTGGGTAGCCACTGTAGGGATGGTTGTAGTTCTGAGGTGGAGGCATACCTCTTGGCGGGTATCCATAACCAGGCTGCGTTTGAGAACGCATCGGCGGCCCCCACTGAGAAGCAGCACCATGACCCTGAGGGCGGTAATTTTGCTGACCATAGCCACCAGGTGTATGCCTTGTCTGCATAAGAAAGCATGTTAGAAAACAAAAATGAAAAGTAGATAACATGGAGTTATCAAGGGGCAACCGTTCACTAAGTTAATAACATCGAAGAAGCTATATCAGTTCAGCAATCAATGTCAACAGATCACAATTTACTAAATCATTTGGGAAACTACTTCAAGAAAATGATATCATGAACAATATACAAGAAATTTCATGATTCATGGATAGCACGACCCTGACCAAAAACAGGTTCAAAGTGTCAACCTGATATGACACCATTTATTTAATGGAAATATCAGCAAGACCAATCTAATCAAAATTGAAACGAGAAGCATTCAAACTGAAAACAGGTAACACAATTCAAGATGTTGGTGCATATCATAGACATATAAGCAATCTTGTAAGATAGACCAATAACAAAATAAACAATATTTCAATCAAAAACACAAGACTATAGAGATCAAATGAACTGCAGCTCACAAATATCTGATAGCAATTGAAATAGGCTCATTGTCCAAATAATGCCTAGAGACCTCAATTTCCTGATGTTACAATATACCAGTCAGAATGCTAGCACATAAGTAAACTACAACTGACGAACAAATTCACTGGTACTCAGCTCTAGCATATAAAAGTGATGTTTGGCAGACAACAGTCACAAACGATTTAGTTTAGCAAACCTAGACATGGTGATGCAGTAGCCTTGTCAAGGCAACGATACACTTGTTGGGTCTTCCAATGCCATATTGTTTCTGTTCCCTTTTCAGCAATAGGCAGCCTTACCATTTACCAACTAACAAACCATGCAAGGGATAACGATCAATGTCCCTCTTCTGTGCATGTATAGGATGAAGGACGGTGACCCCATGAGCAAAGCCTAGCTGTATCTTCATTATGATACCCAACCAGCACCTTCAATAAAAATAATTCATGGAAACTGGAGGGAGTGAACCTGATGAGTCAGTTCTGACTTCTTATGTAGGAAACAGAATCACATCTCATCTAAATATTTAGCAAAATGCTCATTGGCAAACCACTAGGTATTAACACTGCTCTATAACACTGCTCTTACAAAGTAATGAAGCAGGTGAAAACATTCCAAAAAAAAATGTACATGCTCCAGTTACTTCAGTTCAACATGCCAATGAAGTCAACGAATGAGATAAATAGCCAACTCAAGCTAGAGGAACCACGGTCCAAAATTTTGTGAAAGAACATGGTTAATGCAGGCTTTGATTCTTTGCTAAATCATATTATTAATACATAATAAAGAACATTTTTTACATGGACAAGTAAAGAAACCATCTTGGTGTTCAAAAGGGACTAAGTAAATCCGCAAAAAAACATAGACAACAGGAATTTTCATGAGGGAAATTAAGTGAATATTCATGGGTAAATAGCCAGGCAGACAAAGAAAAAAAAACATTCCTCATTAATAATGTGCACAGGGGAGATAATAATACGAACGAGAATCTGGAGAACTCAAATTAGAAACTTTGTTTTTAAGTCCTTTTTCCTGCCAAAGTGGTGGCATCTGAATGCCTTGTTCAGCATTTTCATCAAAAGTACAAGAGAAAACACAGAAGCAGATCACTGATGAAGAACAACTTACCTCTCATTCCGACTAGGCACTGCTATAAATCAAGATGGACACTTGTACAATGCCCATTCTAGAAGAGACTGGTTAGTTTATAACCACACTTGACTAAATAAACAGGCAAGGGCCCAACAATTCCCAACACAAGAAAATAATAATCTATTGGGAATTTAAATAGCAATTACGGATGCCAACAAGTGTAAAATACACACCAGTACAAGGATATCAGTGCCAAGTTACAAAGCTTGTCAGAAGACAGTCCAATTAATTCAATGAAAGAAAATCTCAAGATTTGGTCAACAAAACTAACACATCATCAAGCAACAACAAAGTAGTATGCATGTAAAGGGAGAACTGCTCCATCTTGATGAAAAGCATTAAACTCAGTATCTAGCATCACACATTTAACCATTTCATAAATCTAAAACAACCATGAAGCAGGACATCAGCAACCAACATAATTGAGCTAGTCTCAGCGTGAACAAACAATAAAGCATAAGGCATGAAATCACAAATGGACTATACATATCACCTGAGTCATAGCTTGCTTGACCAGATCTTTTGCAGCTTCAATCTGATTCTTATTCCCACTAATACGCACTGTTCTTTCAGTCAATGTAACGCCCTCTGGAGGATGTTGCGGTATCAACTACAAGAGATTTCCAAATTTCCAGAAAACTCATGCCTTAGTTGATGAACATAGCAAGCATACCATGCCAACATAACAAGTAATATATGCACCTGAATACGAGCACCAGATCTTCCTTGCATACTTCTGATTGACTCACCGCCTTTTCCAATAATTATACCAACCTATAGAACAAAGAAAAAGGTTAAGGAAATAAAATGGTAAATGGCATATCATCGTCAATGTTAAGAAGTTGAATAAACCTTGTTATCAGGAATTGTCATCTCAAACACCTCAGATCCTGCTTGTCCACTTCCAAAGCCTCTAGCTATTAAGGCAGCAGAACCGCCAGCCTCAGCCTGTGCATTCGAAGAAATTATTAACTTGCATGGATGGACATACGGTTCAAAAGAAAAGATATAACGACAGAATCTACACATATTGTGTACCTCAGCTATAACTTCCTTAATGAGCTGCTCGGCCTTATCAATACTTTCAAGGGATCCAACTAGTTCAACCGGCCGGGTCAGAGCATTTGAGTCAGCATCGACATCCTTGGTAATCTGGATCTTTGCACCTGAGCTCATTTGCAAGTTCTTGATTGTTTCACCAGCTTTCCCTATCAGAACACCGACCTGCGATATCCCCATGAGCAGAATATCATATCAATTAATTGTGAATTCTGATGATAGCTACTGGCATTGCCTCCGTTCCTCCTAGGAAACAATGGATTATATATGTAATCCCGTTCCAGGACAGTCTGCGGATTCCATAACAAAGCAGAATCCAACAGTAAACCAGACTTTTCATCGCGTGAGTGACCATACCTTGCTATTGGGCACTTCGATTTTACGTGATGTCTCCTGTGTGGCACTTGCAGCTTGCTGAGGAGCCTCCAATGTTGGCTCAACCGGCTTCTCATCAGAACCCGCCTGAGCGTCCGCGTCAAGAGGGGCCTCGCCGTTCACAGCATCTGCGGCTCCCTCAGACGGAGCAACCTTGCTGTCCTCTGCGGCTGCTGGTTCCGCGACCTCCACTGAAGACTCATTGTTCTGTTGCTCAACGCCTGATTCCAAACGAGTAAAAGAGCGAATTAATCAGTTCAACCGAAGGCTTACACAGACTGTGACCGTGTCCGCACCCTAGCAAACATATCTGGTTCTACCCTAGGTTCGGAGACAGAGGCAAAGTGGGCGAGAGATTCACCTGCTTCGTCGGACTCGCCGTCAACGCGCGGGCGCTTGGCATCCTCGCCGGCGCCGTTCGGCTCCGTGCCCGGCTCGACCTCCACGAGCTTCCTCTTGAGATCGATTTCGCTGGCGGCAGACACCTCCTGCTCGGCAGATGCCGATTCGACGGCCGGGGCCTGCTCCTCGGGGGCCACCTCCGGTGGCGGCGGCGCTGTGTCGACGTCCGCCATTGGGGGCGAAGGGGATTAGGGTTTGAGGGGTTTCGCCGCCGTCGATTTTTTTCTGTTTTTTACACGGGTGGGCGTGGAGGCGCTTCCGGGTGATAGAGAAAGAGGTATTGTTAAGACTCGCGCCTAGTTATATAGCCAGCGGAAGAGGCGTATTTTGACACGTTACGTGTCACGCCCGGGAAAGCATATTCTTGGGATGCTAATGAGGGTGCAAGCGTACTTATAAATTGCTCTGTTTTTTCTGAGCTATAACGGGCGTAAAAAAAATGAGCATTGATCCTACGCATTTTGTGAAGTTTTACGAGTAAACTAGTAAACATGCACGTGCACCACGCACGTGTCTAAAAATTGAACCATTTGGCAAGACCATTAAATTTATGAGTTACTTGACTAAAATTCTCTTTTATTACCTAGAATTTAATTATTTTGAAGAGAATCACGCATGACCAGTCTTGTGGTCGGTCCAGGATTGCACATAACCACTATTCATATCAAATACACGTGAACTTTACCCAGATCACCATTCTCATGTGACTGAAGGCACAACAAATAAAATTATTAACAATAAATAAAGAGTCTGTTTCCTGATGGATCATCGATACATCTGACCAGACAGAGTTCTAGCTTCAGTGGCTGCAGCCGGTCGTTTCAACTACCCTAACAAGCTCTCAACACATGTGAAACAATTACATAAGTCATCTAGTATGCATCAGAACCAGAATATTTCACCATTATTTTATTTCAAATAAAGAACCCCAAAGGTCTTAAAACAAGAAGCACCTCATGGGCACTTAGCACTTAACGATCAATTACAATTACGAATAACTACTTTAAAATGATTGAAAAATCCACATCAACCCTTCATTGATGGCGGGCCATTGTTCCTTGGTTTAATAATCCATACATTCCCTCCTCAGGCTGCTTCTGCTACTCGACAGTCTTGCCCAATCTTCTCAGCTAGGTTCGATAGCATTCACAAGAAAATGCAAAATTTCATCCAAAAACATCCACAAATCAAAAGGATTAACAAGATAGTGCATAGTTATTGCTCTGAGAAGAAATTCACTCTCGATGAAGTCAGCCGAGGATCATTACACCTTGTAACCACCTGTTAGTATGGATGAAAAATCAGTACAATATTTATGTTGGAGGACATTTGTACAACACGTTTATGTACTGCTTTTTGTCCATAGGGCCGTGTTCTATGTATATATTTACCAAATTAATAAAAAAAATCTAGTAGAAGACTTTCTTGAGTCCAGATAGTTACAAGACTAATTGTATGAAAACCTGAAAGCACACAGCTCATAATCCCGTCTTTCTTGAGTCCAAGTATTTTCTGTGCCAATGAACCAATTGTTGCTGCATGCTAATTTACTTTGGCCCCACAACATGTGAAAAGAAAGCCCCATGCGTCCGTCAAGAATCAAACTCTTAGCTGTCAGTACTTTCAGAGATGCATAAACGATTACTACTGTCTTTGAGTGACAAACTAATGTATCTATGCAGGAAAAACTATTATACTTTCCTCATCTCAACTATGATGTCATAAAATCGACTTTGCCATACCGGTGGAAAATTTCTTATATTTGCTTCTCTTTTCAGTTGCTAAACATAGGTAGATACAAACTACAGTGCAATAACTGAATATTGTCAAACATCACGAGGAGTGGGTCATAAGTAACTCTCACCTTGCCATCATACTCTTTTCTCGAGAGAACCTCGAGTGTTTTGTTTTGAGTGCATTAAAAAAGGATGTTTGAGTGTTACCTTGCTATTGGAGAATTCTACCCAACTTTAACTTCACCCTGATGCTCATGAAATTGCCGAAATTTAGAACGGCCTCGAGGACTTTGTGGAACAGCCTGCTGCTTCTCATCTCCTGGCATGCAGCCTGAATGAAAAATAGATAAAAATTTCAGATATGAAAAATAGTAATTGAAAGAAAATATGTTACCAATGAATACATTAAGTAATAGCATCTATGAACCAGATAATCTCGACTACTAATGTGGTATGCGGTATGCCTACCCATCTGGACAGTTTATACAAGCACTCTGCACTTTACACACTAAGGCACTCATAAACATGTTGCAATCTCTGAAGAACAAGGCATTACCTCAAGAGTAGCATATGACATTCTCAGCTGATTGACCTCCAGATAAAAACTTGCAATGTAAAGCATGGCATCCACTCTCTTGAACGCAAATGGCACATCCAGTATTGCCTTGAGAAAATCCTCAACGGGGCAAAGTTTGGACTTTGAATCATCCTTGAAATACTTCAATTTAAGCTCTTCTTCATTGTTGAGAACAATCTGAGTAAGCATCCGCAAAGCGTCTACTCCCAAACCATGTGCATTGCCTGCACCCAGCAAAGAGAAAAACTACGATCAGTAAAAAGAAAATATACGAAATCATAGCCTGGAGGATTGAAGAAAAAGGTAACCAATCAACATCCGGAGCCAAGTCGCAATGACATGTAAAACAAAGGGCAGTACACCTTTAATGGATGACTTTGTCCTGAAATGCAAATGTGGAAATGCTCCCAGAAAGATTTTAATACAGGACTAACAGAGCATTCTACAAGAATACTCTGAATTCACTTTTAATACTCTAAAAATAGACGATCTATCTTTAATGAAGGCATGCTATCCATTTAGAACAGTGGGAGGGGCATGATATGTAGCTATCTGATATGGCAAAGTTAATCAAAGATACAACAACCTGCATACAACTTATAACTGAAAGTGTGCCATGTGGGCGATGCTGCAAACAAGGCCAATGGGAGGAACCATCAATTCCAAGGCCCACGAGAGTACTTTGATCAATGAAACGAATGCATCAATGGCAGCATTATTTAGAGAACTCAACTTGGGTAGCCTGGTACAGGAAAGAGGGATGCATATGTACCTTCCAGTAGGGCATCCCGCACTTGGTCCTTGGAGACACCCAGTGCACCCAGAATCATCCCAATGCCATGGCACCTTGGAGCACCAAGGAGACACACTTGTCTCGGCATCGCCACTGCGGCGGAGTTGTTGAGGTATTGCTGGATCACCTCATCCTTTATGCTGAAACAAAGAAATAAGTTTTCAGAAATCAAATCTAATCTCACAGTAATCGATTTCTGCTTACCTTTTACAAGCTGCAGACGGACGGGTTCGCTCGGGACTGGCTCGTTGCTGGCGGCTCCCACGTGCGGTACTGCTTGATGTCGCTGGGAGGCATCCCGTGGAGGATGCCGCCGCGGTCGATTGGCCTCAAGCCAGCCAGCCGCCTGAGATTCCAGCTGGCCAACTGAACGTCGCCAGCTCGTGGTTGTGCGCGGATGCGGACGTCGCGCGTGCTCATCAATTGCCGAGGGTGAGGAGCGGCGGCGAAGGGGAAGGTCGAAGGTCGCCATGTTGCTCCCGACGTAGGGATGCGCGCGGCAACGAGGCCGAGAGGCACGATGGCGTTTGACGCGCCCGACGACGCCGCCAACCCGCTGATCCAGCTGCCGCGGCCTCCGTCGAAGCGACCGTCGTCGTCGGCCGGCAGGCCCACTGCGGCCCATAGCGCCGCGTCGACGGCGGCGACCATCCGACGCGCCTCGTCCCGCGCGAGCCCGTACCGCCGCCACATCCCACTGCGCGAGCGCGGCGAGGTCCTACTGCACTGGACGCGGTTTGGGAAGACGTCGCTGGTCTTCCCTGTCACTCGACGCCGCCGTCGCCACCCCGCTATACGTACACCTGAGCATCACCTGAAGGCTGCAGATCCTGTTATGCAGATTTTGATTTAGATGCAATCGTAACAAGAGGAATGCAATCAGGATTGCGAAGCTACAATGCGGCAACAAATTAATTAGGATCCCTAAAATCAGGCTCCATGGGCCGCGGGCGGGTACGGTGGCGTCCGGCGTGAGAAAAGAATTTTTCTGAGCGTCACGGTAACGCAACATTTCCAAAAAATCAACGTAACTCGTGGGGGAGAGAGGAGGAGCGTTACGCCCGAGATCTGATGCAACCATTTGATGCGTTGGATTTTAGACCCACAATATAGCAGGACGGTTCAGATGGCAGGGTACATAGGCTGGCAGGGTAAAACTGATTTTTCTCCTAACTGATTCTTTAAGGGTTTAGATTCACAAAATCATTTGAGACTGATTATGAGCCGTATCCATTAAAATTAAGTCATTGACTATCCTAGGCTTACTCGTCCCCCTCTCAACTCATGCGAGCTCGGCTTGTTTTCAAGATAAAAAAAAAAAAGCATTGATATTTAGTGCACTACCTCCGGATGATGATGTGAATAGAAACAAGGAGAAAGAGAGGCAGGCATCCAGAGTCATCACATAACGTCCATCACCAACAAGTTTGACTATCTTTCGTTTCTCTTCTGTTAGGTTTTTTCTTCATTAATTATTAGTCCTCAAAACCCCTTCCACGGTGGCACTTGAACGATGACACCTGGTACGATTGTGGCAAGGACAACGCCAGCAGCGGCAGCCCCTTTAGCGGCAAGGTACTCTTTATCCTTTATCGATGATGACAATTGATTTAGCTTAATTTGATACATCTAAATACTCCCTCCGTTCGCTTTTGTTGGGTGCATTTGCCGCAAGGATTTTTTCGCAAATGATGGGTGTATTTCTGCTGGCCACCTCATCACTTGTGCGTGCCTCTTCGATTAGCTTGGCTAATTAATTTACATGCATCGTTGATTAGCCTGGGTAATTGAGTGGGCCAGTAGCATGCCATGCACACGGGAATTGAAAGGATAGCGGCCAGGAGAACCAAGCGTCCAAACACGAATTGAATGGAGAGATTGCACCAACTAAGGTTATGAATTGGTCTCCGTGCCTATGGCAAATGCACCTAACAAAAGCGAACGGAGGGAGTATCTATGTAATATAATAAATAAATGGTGCAATAACGAAACGATAACATTTGAACCGCATGGATCTTGTCACGGGCAACCGCAACGCACGAAGCTAGAGCAACCCTATGTTGACAATAGAGCATTTTTTGCTCATGTGCACAACAGTACGAGCTCAGTGGCTTCTGTGATCAAATCTAATAGATTGTGTTGTGATTGATAGAGGAAAGTAAATGATTTTTCAAGCATAAAAAGTAAAAACACCTAGCTCACAACAAAAAGACTTGAATTATATAAGAGGAATGTGAAAATTTTGATGGTAAAAAAAAATCTCTACATCATGTGGACAAAACTGTTTTAAAAAAGAAGTAAAAAAAAAGGAACACATGTTCTGCTTGGGGAATCGCCCATTGCTTCTGCATGCTTGCCATGAGACATCCATCGATCAGATTAGTCATTGTTAGAATCATGACTCAAGCTTCTTTTCCAAATAAACATGTATATTGATAGTGAAGAAAAAAATATCTTTTTTATTAAAAGTATCATGCCGCTATGGATCGTGTTTCTCTTCGAACCATGCATTGATCCACAATGCAAACCAAAAGCAATGGTCAACAATTGACCACCTCCTCTAACTTTACTTTTGCATCCACCCTGCACAAAATTAAACATTTTCATCAACCTTATTAAGCTACTCAATTATCAAATATTTAGAGCATTTTTAAAGACACTAGCAAATTGCCTGTGCATTGCTACGGGCTGAAAATTTTCGCAAGATAAAAGCTACTACAAAAATAGAAAAAAAATGGATGATTGTATGAAATCTAGGTTCCATTTTGTCATAGTTAGCAAATCCAAATGTTGAGAAAAATACCCAGCATATGTATTTTTGAAGACAGTGGTACAAAAATAGACTTCAATTGCTACAAAATGTTGACAAACAGAATGGAACATCAAGTAGCAAATCCATGGGCTAGAGATTTTCATATAAGGTTGTAGCTATCGAACACATGAATGCCACACATCTCAGATAAGAAATATAAAAAATAACAAATATTTCCCACCAATATATGTAATAGCAGTATATATTTCTAACATTATGTCAGGAGTTGAAGTTGTTGTGTACTCAATTTTAACTGGAATTTCATGCCAAATCTCTTACATGCTAGTTATAAAAATATGAAGCATCCTCTAACACACCAGTTTTTGAAGAACCTATGTGAGCTGCTGAGCCATACTTATGAATCTATTACAGTGGCAACATATTAACTATATAGTGCCATCTAGCTGATTATAATTAAATAAAGGACAGAGTTACACTCCAGAAGTAATTAAATAAATAATAGAAGGCCTATCATCATATTGTTCACAGAGTTAAAAAAAAGTTCTACAACAGATTTGTCAATGAGAAACAATAAAACTTGGATGCAACCAACAAAAACCTCTGATAGATTACCCATTGTAGCAACCTTGATGCCATCTAAGTGCACATGCTCGGTATCTAGTGTAAAGAAAATGAAACATTTCAAAAAATATATGTAAAAGTTATATTATGATGGAACAAATATCTAAAAATTAACGACTCAAAGGCAGAGTATTAGTGGACCCAAACTGCTCAGTCCAAGAGCTTCCCATGCAACTGACGAAGTGTCCAGTATATAGCTGTAGTGGAGAAGAGCAGCAAGAGTTAGATTTCTCTCTAAATGTCAGCAGTACCGAATTTCAGTTGATGAATAGCATATAGCGTTGTTATCTTTTCCATTGGACAACCCACTGGCCCAGCTCATGATCATAGGGCTCCCAAGAAAGTTGCAAGATCAACACATTCACAGGAGCCTAAGATCAGCAATCAAGGTTCATTGAGGCAAACTTCAATGAAATTCTGGTATTGACACTTTTGATGAAAGGTGAGCTGATCGATTTATTTTCTCAGAGGTCAAATCAGAGTACGTATTTGTGAAGGACAACAGTTTTTGAGAAGACAGCGACAGCAGAGCAGCAAAACGAACCTGTCCTCCATCCAGGCAAAGCTATAGAGGTCGCCAAGGCAGGTCATGGTGTCAAACTCGGGCGCGGTGGGTGGGGAGTACGTGCCCCCAGCTGCTCTCCTATGTGTTCGACGCCGTCATCGCGTACACGCCGATGTCCGCCAGCAGTAGGCTCTTGTAGCCCCCGGCCTCGTGCTTCTTCCTCAGCGTTTACACAAGGTCCCTTTTTTTTTTATCTCGTTTACACGAGGTCCTTGGCATACAGGTAGTCGTCGGAGGGCATCCCGAGGACGCCCTGACCACCGTAGTCGCTGAAGTAGACAAGTCACAAAGACGTGGTCGTCCGGCCACTTCCAACGGCGAGCAGCACGGCGGTCAGGAAGTTCTTCACGTTCACGTCCTTGCCCATGTAGTCCTTGGGGACGCTGGCGTAGATGTTGCCGCCGGCGGGGTGGTTCATGATGACGCGGGGCCAATGATTGTCGGGGTTGGACGCGATGTCGTCATACATGAACACAATTGCTGTCTCATTCAATTGTGGCGGCGGCTTCGTTCGCTCGCAGTCTATGTCTATGATCAGGAGGTGCGAGGATAATAGGTTGCTGGGACTACGAAGCCAAGATTTACGTTTGTTTCAGTTTGTAATTCGAGGCGACGAGAAGACTCACGCGTGGCAGTTGAAAATCTTTGTACCCAAGACGGAAGAAACGCTGCAGGCAGAGTCAGAATAGAGAAGATTATCTGATCTCATAGTCATGGCCTCCCACGATCACAACTCGTACCTGAGACGACAACGGAAGTGCAACAATTCCTTTTTTAATGGAACAACACACAAATCGATTTTGATTCAAACTCTCGCAACAGCCGAAAAACGAAATTGACGATGGCAGACCCAAAAGACAGACTCAATATTTAGACAGACATGTCACTTTGTTTAGCCTTTTTAAGTAGTAGAGATGTTTGAGAGCCGACGAGGAAAGGGGCACGTGCCCCATGAGTTACCTTTTTAGCGATTCAAAAGTCATTTTTTCAGATCCCATAATTGTACGAGGTAGTGTCAAACTAAGTGTCCTCTTAGAACCTGGCTGACCTCTCATTACACAATCCGTCTATATCCGAATTCCATTGCATATCTTTCCAAAATGGAGAGGCATTTTTATTTACTACTTTAAAAATGTTAGCAACATTAGTGAGATACTTTCTCTTGATCAATTGTGCTAAAATTTTCCCTCCTCGACGATGTATCTTTTAACCCAAGACATCAAAAGACATAAATTCAAATCTTTAAGGTTGGGGACCTCAGTCCACCATATTTTTTTTTCACGGACACTAAGTGCCAGCTAATTAACCAACAGCTTGTTTCAACCAGCCACACCCGGCTGTGCATCTCATCCGATCAGGCTGCAATTTTTTTTCCATGACCCTTATAGTTGTCCCACAGACAATGTGTCATGTGTGAGTTTATAAGCTCCAAAGTCTAACTAGGATCCACCGCAAAAAAAAAAGTCTAACTAGGAGATAAAATGGCAGTCAAGGTGGAGTGACACACAAAGCTCGTTAGAGAACTAACATCCCATCCATGGATCACTCGTAGGGACACACGTATTTTTTTTAAAAAAGCTAAATGACTAGAGACACTACTGTTAAATTCTACATCATGTATGGATCGAGGACAATGGAGGGTTAAGTAAGCAATGTTACCATGAAAAAAAAAATCGATTGGTTTGTCAAAAGGGTTTTAGGGATTTGCTACAACTACTGGTCTGTCTCTGATCGAACCTGTTGATGTTGCTCTATTTGACTCACGGGTAGCAAGCACATTTTGCCACGTGTGTGACTTCTCTACCCACCTCACCGACTTCTCGGCCCTCAGGTGGCTTGTCCCGAAGGCCACCTTCAAGATGGAAAATATTATCATATATATAACTCTCTTAGCTCATATTTGCCATTATATTTATCAGTTAATTTATTATCCTTTTCTTTTTCCAAGCATACGAAAACCAAACCGAATCGATCTTTCCTCTGCGACCGAAGCCGCTCCCCGCTCTCGCTCTGCCTGCGCAACGGCGACGGCGGAGAAACCCGGCAGCAGCGGCGTACGGCGACGGCCGACGGCCATGGCGTGAGCGCCGTCGGTCTCTGACCCTCCCCCATTCCCCAACGCGCGCGGCTCCCCTACCCGACCCTCCGCTCCTCTTTCTCGTTGTCACCCGGTCAGACCCCTCCTCCGTCTCCCTCGTCGGCGGCGATCCCGATTCGGGAGCGGCGCGCATGGCGAGTCCAGACGAGAGTTGGACGCGGGGCGGTCCGGGCGACGCGCCGGCGCCCGCATCGCCCGGCGCGTCCACGTCTGGGGGCGCTTCCACGAGCTACGCGGCGGCGGGTGCGTCGCCGGACTCGCTGCGGAACACGCCCTCCAACATCGCGCGGCTGGAGGACGCCATCGAGAACTGCGCGGCGCGACGCAAGTACCTGGCCCGCACCAAGAGCCCCTCCGACGGCGAGGACGTCCGCTGGTACTTCTGCAAGCTCCCGCTCGGCGACAGAGGTGCGCCTCCTCACCGTCCCGTGCCATCACCTCCACTCCCTTCCTCTTCGTCGTTGCAGCCGTCCGCCGAACCCGTGCTTGACTTGAATGTTTCGGTTTCAAGCGGTGCTCCACCAACTAGTCAGCGGCCCCTGTTTCCTAGAGCAATCGATTACTTGGGAATTAGATGTCACAGAAACTTGTTGCTAATTTAGACTAACAACTGATAAGGAAATTTCGAAAGGCCAGCACGTGTGCGCGGTCCCCTTGCACCTGCACATTGGACTTGCCATTTAAGTTCCTTGCGACTCCTAGGACTCATAATTGAACTTAGCCATATCATGTCTGCATAGTTCAGCAAACACTTACTGTTATTGTTGTTTGATCTTGTGGACTTGATCACTATCAGCGTTTTGAGTTGAAAACTATTGCTGATCTGGCTCCTGATGGTTTTGTATGGTCCTCTGTTGATGCAGTGCTCTCTTCTTCAGTACCGCGGACAGAGATTGTGGGGAAAGGAGACTATTTCCGGTTCAGCATGAGGGACTCTCTCGCATTGGAGGCTTCTTTCTTGGAGGTTTGTATGGCTTTTGAAAATTTTCCTTTTCTAATTTCTCTCTAGTTGGTACCTCTACACTGGTTGTACTAATAATGCCAGCTTGTGACACGATCCATTTGAAAATCGATATTGTTCAACGATTGATCTCACATGGTAATTTCTAGGCTTAATTCACAGTAGTGTACCTTTTGCTCATCTGCCATTTAAACTTGTTCATGATTTATGTTGCATGTCATGTACAATTTAAGGGGGACAACCTCCATATCTTATTCTATCAGCTCTCTTGACGTTCATTTTACTCGGTCACTGTATCAGAGGGAGGAAGAGCTCCTTGCGTACTGGTGGAGGGAGTATGCCCAGTGCAGTGAAGGACCAAGAGGATCCTTGGTAAAATGTGATGATTCAGATTCAGAAGATCTGTATAAGGTCGAGGAGGAGCGGGTTGGGGTTCCTGTGAAAGGTGGACTTTATGAGGTTTGCATCACCTTCTCTAGTGTATATTCTGTCACTACTCATGATAGCAAATTTTCTCATTGATTGCCCAAACATGTATGAATCATTTGGAAACAGACTAAGCTGTTCATCTATATTCGCATTCTACTCAGTGTTACTGACCAAGCAGCAGGAATAGATTAGTGTGCTGGAAAACTAATAAAAGGATTTTTATTTTCGACTTTCTAGACGTTGGATGGTGAACTTGGTTTTGTTATGACCCGTTAGACATAACAGCATGTACAACTGCAGGTTGATTTGATGAGACGTCATTGCTTCCCTGTGTACTGGAATGGGGAGAACAGGCGTGTCCTCCGAGGCCACTGGTTTGCTCGCAAAGGTGGTCTTGATTGGATTCCCATGCGTGAGGATGTTTCTGAACAACTCGAGTTAGCATATAACTGCCAGGTATCAGCAAAATATTGCCAAGAGTGTTGGTAACCATAACCGTTTTCTGGATCGCCAATATACCTTAACTACAACAAGGACTTACTGAACAGCTTCTTCTGCTTGAAAAACGATTAACCAAACTTGCTACCCAGGATCCAGATATTGCTAAATTGATTAAAAGAAAATAACTGTTAGTTTTAACCACATGCAAACTCCCTTCGTTAATTTCCCTAGATCAGAATACAGCTGAACAATCACTTATTGTCAAAACTCAAAAACTAGGTCTGGCGCCGTCGCAAATTTCAACCTTCAGGCCTATTTGCAGCACGAGTTGATCTCCAAGGAAGTACACCGGTATGTTTGTTGCTGATAATGGTTCCTTGAAAAAGGAAGAAGAAAACTTGGTGTCAAGGATAAAATATGTTTTGTGCAGGATTTGCATGCTCTTTTTACTGGAGAGGATGATACTTGGGAAGCATGGCTTGTATTTGATACAGGTCCTAAACTAGGAAGCAACACAATCAAGTTAAGGCGTGGGTTTTCTTCTTCTGGATCTGCAAAGCCTTCACAGGTAAACCGCTGTGTTAATTCTTCTTAATGCCTTTTATGTATACCAAGTGTTTGCAATTTAAAAAAGTTAAAGATTTTTATGTCCTGTTGAATTTGTAGTTTGATCTAGCACCTCTGAGATGAAATATATTTGCAGTTCACACATGCCAAAGATTTTGAGGCATTTCTTAAAAACCGGAGTTCCATACTACTCTGATCTTGAAACTTGCATGAAAAAAGTTATGATATCAGTTAAACAGAAGGCTAGTGAGAACTAAGAAGGAAAATATACTTGGTTTTTTCCCCCTGTTTCTTAAGTTTTTGAAGTGCAGCCATACTTTGGTTTGTCATCTTGGACCTGATATCAGAGCCTGCAAGTATGAATCTGGAATCAGGACCTCTCAACTTCTTTAGGAGTTCTATCTCTGTTTGCCTTTCACCATCTTGTTATCACTTATTATTGCTGTATTCTGCAGCCAATGCTTGTTTAGTGCATAACTGTATCTGATACTTTGCCAGGATGAGTTGCGGCAGCAGAAAGAAGAGGAAATGGATGATTATTGCTCCCAGGTATTTGACCATCTTTGCCAATATGCATTATATGGGCTTTATACTTGTCTGTAGTCAGAATATGGTACTTGTAAGTTTAACGGTAGGTACAATCCTGGGAAGTTTGCAGTAGTAAATCCGCTGTGATTATTATCTCCCAGGCAAATAATTCATATGCACAGTAGTTATAGACAATGTAGAGAACTTTGTATTCTCTGTTTATCTGAATTTGATAATTCCTGCATTGGTACTATTCCTGTTATCATTTTTTTGTGTGCGCTACGAATACAGTTATGTAACATAGTAATGTAACTTACCGTACTAAAAGGGCACGATGACAAAAATATGCGCCTGTAGAAAAAATAGACTTGAATAGAACACTATTACATTTTCCAGGTTGTCTAGTGCTCTATATAAATCTACTAAGCATTGTCTCATATTAGCATAGTATAATCATAGGTTCATGTCACAAGGCTTTTGATGCAACATAAACATTTAATCATAACGTATACCACTACTTCTTATAGGTTCCAGTTGGTCATCTCGTATTCATGGTTCATGGAATCGGACAGAGATTGGAGAAAGCTAATCTTGTTGATGATGTTGTTGATTTTCGTCGTGTAACTGCAAACCTGGCTGAAAGATACTTGACTCCTTATCAAAGAAGTACCCAGAGAGTTCTTTTTATTCCATGTCAGGTAGGAATCGAAAGTTACTTATGTGTGGTATCTTATGCTGAAATATATGTATCACTTTACATTAAGAAAAAAACGTGTCGCCTCGCTTTATTAGTATGATAAAGCAGATGTGAATTCTGGGTTCAGGTATGCTAAAGTAACATATAATGATTGGCTGGTGCCAAAGAGTCATAGGCATATGATCATGCATATTCCATTTTGTAAAATTTAATTTTTAAAAATGTGAGATATATATAATAGATTGGTGTCAAACTGTCACAGGCATTTCAATCATGTAGTATCATCTATGTCTTTTTCACAGAGAAAGTATTTAGTTATCACTTATGTTATGTTGCTGGGTATAGTGAAATTGCTGAGTAATATGTTGATTCTCTTTCAATCATAGTATGCCATCCAATTTAATATTTTCATTGGCATGGTTTTTGTTTTAACGGTGATGCTTATTATTGCAGTGGAGGAAGAGCTTGAAGCTCAGTGGTGAACATACTGTTGAGAAAATCACTTTGGATGGAGTTAAAGGTCTTCGTGTAGCATTAGGTGCCACAGTTCATGATGTTTTATATTACATGAGCCCTATCTACTGTCAGCATATAATTGACTCGGTATTTTCTTTATTGCTTCACTTTTATGTCATTTTTTACAAAGTCCTTAGTTTATATGATGGTTTTATATTTTTTTTGTTGTCGTAATTTGTTTGTGGTATTGAATTTTGTCAAGCATTGATGAATACGTTCATCCTAGCATTGTAGCTGTATACTCCCTGCATTAGAGCGTGTGTCCATCCAAAAAATACATGTTGTTTGGGCATAACATGCGCACAAGGTGCAGAAGAATGCAAAAATCCAGGAGGATTTAGATATAACACTGACATTCTTACCTGTCTCATATTGAACAGAACCTGAATCTTACCAGTCATAATCCTTTGCTGGACCATGATGAGATTTCTCATTGATTTATCCTCTTTTTAGGCATCTCTTCTTCTCATTTAATCAATTGATATATTACATATGTAGATGTTGGTTCAACAAAATCATATTTAGGCCCTGTTTGGCGCAGCTCCAGCTTGTTTAATAAGCAACTTATTCAAAAGCTGGTGAAAAAGCAGCTTCTGCTTATTATTGCTTTCTAGTTCAAAATCTGCTTAACTAATAATCTACTGCAGAGTCCAGGTGTTTGGCATATTTTCCTTATTTCTGTGAATAATCTGAGAAATAAGCTGTGCCAAACAGGGCCTTATTTCCCATGCACATCCATTACTTTTCCTCCATACGACCTGAACTGAACAGGAGCATATGCTCCACATCTTCAGATTGATTGTCAGCTCAGTCCATTTTTCCTCAATCTATAACAGGTCTCGAACCAGTTGAACCAGTTGTACATGAAGTTTCTGAAGAGAAATCCTGGTTATAGTGGAAAGGTTTGGAGTATATGTTTTCACATCTTCCTTTTATGAGTGTGCTGGTGGTGCTGATTTTTTTTTTTTTTTTTTTTTTTTTGGCAGGTTTCCTTGTATGGCCACTCGTTAGGAAGTGTTCTATCTTATGATATACTTTGTCATCAAGAATCTCTTTCAGCCCCGTTTCCGACAGAGCATCTGAAGATGGAAGTTACTTCTGATGGTCAAACGCTAAAGTCACCAAACACAGCTGGTGTACATGATTTGAGCACAGAAGAGCACAATACTCCTACTGTAGGGTGTTCTTGTGCTGATAATGTAAATGGTATTGCTAATGAAGACAACAGAATTGATCCTTCACGCACAGATGACACCCATGAGTCATGCATGCTTGAGAATATGCCAAAAAACGACGAGACACCTGCATCACCTATTGCAGTAGATGAAGAGCAAAACGAAGTCGAATGTAAGGCCGAGAGCCATCAAAACACACACACTGAAGAAGGGGCTATGTCAGCTGTAAGCACAAAAGATGTTGATGTGTCTAACATTTCAACATCTGCTGAGGAAGTCCATGGAGAGGTCCTTGACAAAGATAAATTGATCTCTTCGTTGGAAGAAGAGGTATGAATACATGGAATTTAGTTACTCCCTCCGTCCTCAAATTGTTGTCGTTAGTACGACAATTATAGTTCAAAGAATCAATTTGAGTTGCTGCCCTGACGATACGCTGGATTCGCCTAACTTTACAAAAAGGCTCTCATCAAATGGTGATTGCCTTTTGAGAAAAAGTTGAAAATTTCCCTGAATCTGTTGTATCCTCTTAGAATCAAGCTGCAGTACATGTTAAGACTTGACATGTCAAACTGAAAAATATACCTCTCTTTCATGCAGGTGAAACGTCTCAAGGCTAGACTTGTAGAACTCGAACAGCAAAATGATTTAGTGGCTGAAAACATTGGGTGTCATGAAGGTAACTGGTTTCTTTTGGTCTGTGGCATCTCTTGGAAGACCTATTATGTTTGCCTTTGTTAATCTTTATTTATATTTTTAAGTGTATATCTGGTAGGTAAAGATGCCAATCATATACGAAACATGTCATTAGGCATTTCCATGGAGCAGGGCAGCTCTGTTCAGTCCTACACACCACAGATCAGATACACCAAACTA
This sequence comes from Eragrostis curvula, assembly GCA_007726485.1. NCBI lineage: Eukaryota > Viridiplantae > Streptophyta > Magnoliopsida > Poales > Poaceae > Eragrostis > Eragrostis curvula. The sequence goes on from RWGY01000005.1 coordinate 20,454,078, forward strand.
AATTTCAAGGTAAGACATCCTGAGTTAAGGATCTGAGCCTAGCTCGGTTGGTTAAGGGCGTGAATGTACACCCTGACCACACAAGTTTGAGTCCTCTTTGACACGAATTTTGGTGCTTATCACTTCTTAATTAAAAGCCACTTAGTTCCTCCTAGGTTGGTTGATTTTTTTTAAAAAATATTTCCTCAGTTATTTTCCAGTAATCTGTTTAGTCATTAGTACTTACTTTTGACTCTATTTCTTTGTGATCATTGCGTCATTTTTATATTCAGGTTGACACATTCTATGCTGTTGGTTCTCCCTTGGGAGTATTTCTATCCCTCCGGAATGTTCGAATTGGCATTGGTATGGAACCTTTGATGGATTACTCTTTATAAGATGTAGTTATCATGGAAAACAATTAGCCTTTTTGTCTGCTGTCTCCTTTCGTTGTATCTTATCAAATAATTTAGCATTTTGTCATCATTTGTTTTAGGAATATTTTGTCACCATTTTAACTACCAGCATGGCTAGATTTCATCTACAAGATGCTGAAAGAAGATTATTTGAGCTATGTTCAGGATAGAATGACCAATTACCAGGAAGAGCATTTGCTTGAATTTGCGATTTTTCTAATCAATTCATCAAATACTCTCAGTCCTGCAATGCTACTGAAGTCATTTAGTGACACATGTTTGCAAGATGCTATTAGCATTTATTTTTCTATGTAGTCATGAGGCTACTGACTATTAATTCTAGTGACTGGCTACTATTTCCATGATTCACACTTGCTCCATGATTTGCTCTTCATATGTGAATTGTGTACCTTCTTCTGAAGGCAGGGGCAAGGATTATTGGCAAGATAAGAACATTATCGAAGAGATGCCATGCTGCCGGCAGATGTTCAATATTTTCCATCCTTATGATCCTGTAGCATACAGGTATGTAGTTCTCACACATATAGCACTCTAGCCTAGTTCCTGAAATATACAATTCACAGTTGAATTGAATAAGTCTAATCTGGTATTGAAATATGGATACACAGACTCGTCCTTTTTGTGCACTTATCTGTTGAAAAGTGAGGAACATGTCACATTAATCTATGTGAATTTTATACAGAGTTGAACCACTTGTATGTGAAGATTACATAAACAAGCGCCCTGTCATTGTACCCTACCATAGAGGAGGAAAGAGGATACATGTTGGAATGCAGGTGAGTTATTCATCATTTTAACCAAAAGTAAAAAGTAGAGCATCTTTCTGTTTTCACCAGATAGAATTTCGTCCTCTTTTTTACCTAATTTGGTTTGATACTTTATTCAGGAGTTTACAGAAGATGTTGCTGCACGGTCTCAAGCCATTGGCCGCCAATTGAAGTCATTGAAGGTAAGATCTGCTTTTCTACAAATTGTTGTTGTGAGTGATCCATGCTTTTGACGAACAGTGATGTGAATCTTGGTGCCTTTTATAATATTAAGCATAGCTTTCACTCATGAATGATTTAGAACAAAGTTATTGAATAGCTCATACTTAATGAACTTTCATTCTCATTCCTTCATTTTTTTTATTCCTGTTTAGGTTAAAGCAGTAGCTGCTTTGCTGGCACTGAGCAAAAATGATGCGGAAGGTATTCATATCTTTTTCGTCTTTTGTATATGAAACTTTTGATGTACTAAGCTAATTTTCTGACAATTTTTATTCATTTAGAGGATAGTCAGAGTACAAAAGAGGAAGGCAGATCATATGGTTCCGTGATGATGGAAAGGCTGACAGGTTCACCAGACGGTCGGATTGATCATGTGCTTCAGGTGATTATGGTTTGGCTATAACAAATTTAATATCTATTATGTGTGGTGTATTACTAAGAGGGCGGGCATTTAAAGTGAACTACCATGTATGTTATTGTACTGATAAGTACCCTATCATTTTGCAGGAGAAAACATTTCAACACCCTTACCTATCTGCCCTGGGATCTCATACGTGAGTTCAAAACAATTCCTATTGGCTTGGTTAATATTTTTAATTGTGTCTTCAGATTTTAACTGGTTGGATTTATTTCTGCAGCAACTACTGGCGAGATCATGATACTGCTCTCTTCATTCTCAAACATTTATATCGTGATATACCTGAGGAACCGCCAGCTGATGAAACTGAAAGGATGCCTATTAGGCTGTTTTATGTGAGGGATCCAATTGCTGAAGACACTCCTTTGACATTTTCAGATAATTCTTTAGTTAGGGAGTTTTCCAGAAAGGTGAGAACTTACTCAAGAAAGCAGAGAATGATGCAAACTGTGAAGGCCCCTGACGGTATGTTTATCCTCTGTTTTCCTTCTCATTACTCAGTCTTGTTATTACATACATAAATTGGTCTGCGAGAAGTGGTAACAAAGACAAAAATGTGTCTCAACACTCATTGAATGTGAAGATTGTTGCTCAATAGTGGCAGGTAGAAAGTTCCTTGATGACTTTTATGATTTGTTGAATCCAAATAAAACTGTGTAGTGCATTGTAGGCTCATATATAGGCAGTCCCAAATCATTAGAAGGCTAGGTTTATGATGGTTTAGGTACTTGTTACTGGGTGGGTGTTGTAGGTTCCTGTTGGCAGGAAATCCATCTAAAATCCATCTTGGTTGTGATCATACAATCCTCACCGAGCAAACTAAGGGAACTGGCAATTTAACATTTCCTGCATATTTTGACATGTCTATGTGGTATCTGTGTACACTAACATAAAAAAAGAACATCCACAAAATTTAGGTACCTCCAGGTGTTCTGCATTTTTGTATTGTAATGGGTTTCATCTTGTGTAGGTACATCTAGCATGAGTTCAATTTGCGCCTTTCATTCTTCTTATTTGACTCATTTGTTTGGCCCAAATTGGAATATTATTATTATTATGTGTTTGGCCATGCATTTCGGTGAACTATTTAGATTTGCCTTTTAGCTGTTGATTGTGCAGATGACATCTAAAGTAGCATAATTAGCTTATGTGACTGCATATTGCTGTAAGCTTTTCTCATACTTCTTTGGAATGAAAACTAAAGTTATGTGGGGTTTCTTTTGCAGGTGTCATCATTTTCTTGTTCCTCTCCAAGCAGATGACATCTAAGGTAGCATAGTTATCCTTTGTGACTGCACATTGCTGTAATGGTGGTTCACATTTCACGCCAGAGTTAGTGCACTTCGGTGAATGTTGTAGATAGCGCGGCCGGTTGTTGTGTTTTCTCTCTGATGCTGAATGTAATGTTGTACATAGAATTCAGCTGGTCTATACCTAGAATCTAGGTTTTTGTGTCCTAGAAACGTGATGCTGTAGTTGTACATTAACAGACTATGGGGTACAGATCAGCTTAGAATAATGTTTATAGTTCTTTCTCACACGGTTTGCTTGTAACACAACCCAGGAAAACCGAAGGTCCAAGCTACTTCTTGGTTGTTGCATCTCGTGTACCGTTGGCCGACGGCAAAGTGGCCTTGCCTTGCCTCGAACGAGGTGGCAGATCTGAGGTTTTTCTAGTAGGGCCTAGGATATCATCAGTTTATTATCAATTCACCAATCAATAGGCCCACTTGATTCAGCATTTCTACTTGGTAAAATCTCAACATTTCTGAAGTACTAACTTCTTGCACCAGTCCCACACTGCCACATTTCGGACCACGTGTTAATATGATAACTACCATTTAACATCAAAATACGTGTGACGAAATGTAGAGTATGAAAAGACAGACTTCGGACTACTAAACCAGGCACATAGATGCCGTCGGTTCAGAGGAGACGAAGCTTTCTCCAGTTCATCAGACTGAGCGGTGTCATATTCTAGCGAATGGCGGATGTTGACGGCACGTAGTCTCTACTGTCTGGTGTTTGTTAGTGCTGTGTTGACGGCACGTAGTCTCTTGTGTCTGGTGTTTGCTAGTGCTGTGAGTTGTGTTATTGTGATGTACCCACAGTACCGTACTACTACTAGCTTTGTGACCCTAATCAACGAAATTCAGATGGGATGCTCTACCCCTCGGTGCCGTTGAAAAGAAAAGATTACAGGGGAGACTGCAAATCACAACTTCACAAGAGAGAACAAAAGCACCGAGCGATGCAAAGAACGCTCATTTGTGACAGAACAATTTTAACTTTTACAGCTTCAGACAATCATAATGCTACTAGTATATACAAAACAAAATCTCGGTGGATAGGTATGAAGCTACCAATGGGCAAGCTATACAAAAATGGATCTCCAAGAAGCTGAAAATACACAATCTCAACAGACAACATCCAGCGCCCACAACACTAGTATAACACAAGCGCAACATTCTCAATCTATAAACAGTTGGCCACGGGTGCGATACATGATTCCAGAAGGCACTGCCAATGAACAACAGCAGGAGGCCAACAGCAATGAGAGATAAAAAGGAGACATTTTTAATGTACACCAAAAAGAGAATCATGGAAAGGTCATCTCCTTGCTGAGTTCCCATGTCTTTGGCTGCGGAAGTAGCTAAGAAGAGCTTGCGCCTGCAAAACACACAAAAAATTTAAAATGCATGGCTATGCGCTATCAACATTAGCACACTGAAGAAGTGCCTATTGCATTAATATGGACGGAAGAAGCAAACCTTTTCTCTTGCCCGCGGTGTTCCTGACTGTGAGAGGGCAACTAAAGGGGGCACAGCACCCTCTTGAAGAACTATACTGCAAAATCTGCTGCTGTTTGTACAGAGCTGGAGCAGCGCAGCAGCAGCATTCTCTTTCCCTCTCGCGGAACCCAATTCAACAACTTCAACAAGGGCTGGAATCCCACGTGCTTGCCCAATTGCAGTCCTCCCTTCTGGTATGGTAGCAAGATTTGCCAACACAGCCACAGCTTTGTCAACCATTCCAGCAGCAGGATCCATAAGCTCAACTAAGTGCCTCACAGCATCGGCTTGCACAATGCGAGTCTTATTCTCATGAAGAATGGACAAGTTAAACAGTGCAGTAGCCGCATCTTTCTTGCCTCGAGGGGTACCATTCCCTAGTAGGTCGACGAGAGGCTTGATGGCACCAGATCGTCCAATCCTCACTTTATTTTCTTCAATAACAGAAAGACTGAATAAAGTAGCCGCTGAATTCTCTTTAGCTTCAGGGTTCCCTGTCTCAAGGACGTGAATGAGAGGATCGACAGCATCAGCACTAGCAATTGCAATTTTGTTGTTGTCATTGATTGACAAATTCAGAAGAGCGGTCACAGCATGTTCTTGTGTCTTGGCATCTGGCGAGTGAAGAAGACCGACCAGCAAGTTTACAGCTCCACAGTTTGCAATGACAATCCTGTTCTCCATGTTGTGCTTAGCTAAAAGACGAAGCTCTGATGCTGCTGCTCTCTGAACATCTGCAGTCTCACTTTTCAAATCCTCAATCAGCTTCCGAACCTGACTTTCAATGGCAGAAAGATCACTCCGCGCATCCACAGATGAGGATGATATTCTGGGGAAGCCCCTATCGGATGATAGCCGCCTAACAAATTGGCCTCTAACACCGGGACCTCCCAGTCTTGAAGGGATTAAAAATTCCCTTTGAGGAGCAGAAGAGGCTACAGGTGCACCGCCATCTGTAACCTCTCCAGATGCATCGCTACTGTAGTTTGTCCTGTCGCTGGGAACTCTTGTCACCCCATTGTCAGATTCCCCATCAAGTTGACCACTATTTGGAAGACTACCATTCACCGAAGAACCGGCCACATGGTCCTGCAGATCCCTGTCCAGATTGGAAGATTGAAATGCTTCCTCTGTAGACTGTTCAGAAGCTTGTCCATTCAAACCAGCATGTCTTCCTTCCACACTATTCTCTTTTGCTTCAGAATTTGCAAGAGATAACCTTGAAACATCTGGCACAGAACCATTTGCATTTTCTGAAGGTTGACTTGTTGAGACCTCATGAACAGAACGGTTGGCATGCACATGAGAGTTCTGTTGGGGTGGCACACCATGGGGAGGCGATGCTCCATTCAGGTTTCGCAAATACAAGTCAGCTTCTGGGGACCCAGGAATATTGGCCCTAGAGACAACGTTAGGATGTAGAGGACTGCTGCCTGCAGCGCTCAAATCCTGAAGGGAGGAGACAGCTGAAGGAAAGTTCACTTTCAAAGACTTCAAAGGATCAGGTAGCTTAATATCATGTGATTCACACCAGTTAGCTATCAAAGCTTTTACAGTGTAATTAGGAATTAAGTTGGAGTGGCTAAGTCTTTGGCGTGTCTTCGGGCAGATAGTAAAACCCTCATCAAGCCACACCTTGATATAAACCCGCTCATAGGTCTGACCAGATGCTACAATAACTGGATCAGACATGAGTTCCAAGGAAAGAGGACAGCAAAAATCAGCAGGAATAGGCACCCCGTTGATGCTAAGCAGTTGAGTTTCCCTGAGAAAATCCTCATGCATATAGTTGACAAGAGGAGTCATCTGCTCAGCTAGATCAAGTTCTTCACGATTCTCACTCCGTAGTGCCCTTGTTCGGAGATTCTCTAGGGAAACAGCTTCCATGTACAATTCCATGTTTGTTGACAGACTCAATGAACTTGATAGCTTTGAAAGATTTTCAGGACTCGCTGCACTTGTCTGAGAAAGCTCCAAGGCAATCTCCTTTACCAAATCAAACATGTGCTCGTAATTTACATCCTGGAGTTTCTACACGAAGTACAAAACCACAGATGAGTTGGATCCAAAGCAATTAGGATAAAAAAGAGCAATAAAGAAGGAAAAAAAACTACTGTCCATTACCTCAATACAAGTGCAGGCACGGCTAGTCAGAGAAGGTAATAGAGAATTAGCCAGCTGACAGAGCTGAAGGGAACATCCCTGAATATCTGAGATTACTGACTCAATTTGCCAAATCTGTTTAAAGCAATTAAACAATTATTGAATCAGAAGGAAAGATTTGATAAGTGATAGTGTATACTAGATATTCGACTTTATGGCGCTCATCAAGTGGCTATTTTTTGTGATGGATAAATAAAGCAACACATAGTGGGAACATCTATAATATAAAACAATTTAAGAATAAACTTAAAATTATCAAGAAGGATAAAACTTGGTTTTCTATATTGCTATTAAAGCGAAACATAAGAAGGTACAGCTGTATATTTATTTCTTGTTAACATAATTCTGGCACATATCGTGTGAAAAGTAGAGTGAAATGTGCGTATATTAAGATTTCATGGAATACTTACGAAATATATTTTGCTAGTTGTCTGGTGCCAGTTTCCAATAAGCCCTGAGGCTTCATTAATAGCAGTGTCAAGCTCCTTTAACACCTCATTGAGTTGGTCTTCTGGGGACTTGCAAAGATCTTCTACAAGGGGGTTCACAATGCTTGAGATATCGTAGACATTTTGGCAGTACTTCTGAATAGGCTTAGGTCTGGCGGTAGAGCCATCGGATGTTAATACACCGAGCCGAGAGATGCTATTGAGAAGAGTCGTTGGGGAGAAACTTTCCATCAACCCTGTTCAAATATCCATATATCAGAGAGTAAGAATTTGATAATTCATAGCTATAAAAACAGATGATGCTGGCAATGCGCTTCACACAAAAAAATTGATTGGTACACATAGTTGCATGGTCCAGTCTAGAAACAAGACGCATTAAAATTTGCGAGCGTGGGGGAATAAAAAGATTTCCTCAAGTTTCCGTTTCAGACCACGCCAGTTACCTCTTTCCTCTTCCGTACAATCCGGTTAAGGTTCGAATAACGTTGCACGGCTGCTGACGTGGCGCAAACATCCAAACAAACAAAGCGCCAAACACACCAAGCAATTTATTCGTAGCGCAGTAGTGCAAGGGCATAAAAACTAGGTCGGACGCTGGGAGGTAACCGCCCAAATTGCGCGGGAATAAGGAACGTTTGTCTGGTAACAACTAAGACGCGTTGGATAGCCTTAGCAAAGACTGCTAGTGCAAATACGGAAAACTAAGACATGTCGAATCGCCTGAGCAAGATGGGTAGTGCTTATCTCAGGGGCACAAAATACATCCCACGGAACATATGGTACTACTATAAACAGGAGCCGTAGCTGATAAATGCGGGCGTAACTCATCCATCACCAACGGAGAATCCAATCAAATGCAATCCTAATCCTAAAGCGAGAAGCTTTCAAATCCCTCCTACGTGAAGCAGCACAACATTTCTACAAGGGCACCACTAGCAAAAGGAATCAAACCCTAGAGTCAAGCTAAGCTAGCGCAGAGACATCACGCGGCGGCGTCTAGAGAAGTTGCCCGGAAGGCGAGAAATGGAGGTGGACGAGGGGAGGGGATGAGAGATCCGGGCGAGCGGGCTGCGGATAGGGAGGCCGATGGGAGGCGAATCCCAGGTGTCTGCTCGCCTGCGCGGCAGCTGAAGACACCGGCGGTGAGCGTTGGGTCTGCGCAGAAGAAGGAACCCTAGATATGATCGCGGGGCGGAAGCTGGGCGAAGGAAGGGAGGGGAGACTGGGTCCGCGAGCAGATCGAGAGGAAGAGAGATGGGTACTGACCTCGCTGCCACGGAGGCTGCGGCGGCGACGGCGGCGGCAGGTGAGCGTGGCAGAGGTGAGGGGATCTCTCGGCCTCTGGCGACGCGGAGGCGAGCCGGGAAGGAGGAGGAGGTGGGTGATGTGAGCAAGGAAGACGAAGAAGAAGAAACCGAAAGCCCCCTGGACGATGATGAGTTGGTTCCGGGCCGGGCCGGGCCGGATTTGGTCAAGCGGTTTGGTTGTATTTTGGGACGGTGGTTGGAGGCGACAAGTCGGAAGGAAGCAGGTGGCCAACGAAACGCGGTCGGTCGTACTTGCAGCTTGCAGCAAAGACCTTTCCCGGCTTTTTTCAACGCTACAATGTGTGTGAACCCAAATGGTTGAGGATGATGTTTTATCACGAAAACAAAAGTATAACAAGAGATAATGTAAACAGTGAGTCGCAAAGATTGACCACCTCTAAAGCAGCAAAGAAGTCATAAGCAAAATATCCAGTAATGTTCGAAAAATCGAAGAGGACTAGACGTGTTAGTACTTTTACAATCTAATAACACGAAAACAAGTATAGCATAGTGTTGTAATTGCGAGTGGAGCAAAAATACCTAAGTCATGCCAACCTACTTTTACAAATAACTTTCAAAAAGGCATGTTTAGATAAAAAGAAAACAACAAGAATCAGGGGCAAAGCTACAATATACCATCGGGTCAGAAAATTCTTGCAGCCCCATATACAATTATTGTTCATTTTGTGGCTGACCTGCGCTTAGAGTGACGACTCGACGGCCAGCGTGGCTAGCTTGGCCCCGACAAGAATAGTAGTGGTGTGATGCACAATAGAACATATATTTGTTGTGTGTGCTACGCTTCAATAGTTTCACCAATGTAGATGATCTATTGATCATATTGTTGCTGAAATATTCTACGTGTACTTATAGGTACAAAAATAAAATCGTAACACAATAGCCCTTGCAACACATGAGATGTCTTTGATGCAATGTCTATCGCGACATCTAATCATAAAGACACAGAACCTGACGATGTGGTAGCCCTGGTTTGCGTTACAATTCACTAGATACAGCATGAACCGAAAAGTTAAGAAGAGAATAACAATGATAACATCATCAAAAATATATCCATAAAAGTAACAGATTTCACCTCGTTCATTCAAAGCAAGTACTTTAAAGCAGGGGCATGTGCCCCCACCAAAAGATTATACTATGCCATATTTATTTGTGGCTCCTGCAACATGCACTTGGGCCACCTACATGATCTAAGGCTTGTCACCGGCGTCGCAAACACACGCGAGTCGTGACACTTGTGAATACTCGTTCGTTCACAGTAGAAGAGAGACAAATTTTGTTTGGATGGTAGTAACTCGAGAGCAGGCCCGTCTCTAGACAGGTTCAAACGGTGCGACCGAACAGGGTTTTGAATTCTGAAACCCCAAAATTAGCATTTATCCATGGTACTAGTATTATCAGGAGCTCTAAGTTTCGATGCGCAGTTGTTGCCTGTGGCTTGTGCTAGCATGTTCCAGCTTTCATGTTACAATAAATCCATGTAACTTCGCCTCGATTGCGCCTTGTGCCGCATGCGAAAAAGAGCAAACCGTGAACGTAGCCAGGCGGCCAGGCCAAGGCAGACGAGAGCGAGAATGGTGACTGGGTTTGTTCTTCTATCTGACCTCTATTCTCTGCTTCCGTTTGTTTGACACACGGTCATCGGCCACTGTGACTGCGCCGCCAATGGGGTGTGGTGGGCCAAGGCTCGTGTGCTGGGCCGGCCCAATGCAAAGAAGACTGACGCACCAAAAAGGAAAAAGTCAGCCACTCATCCATCAGTGACCCAAGCAGCAAGAGTTGAACGTTTCCGGCGGCGTGGTCGTCGTTGAAACTTGGAAAGGGATGGGGGGTCTCCCCCCTGGGTCAATACTTTTTTTTTTTTCAAGGGAAAGGGAGCTTTATTAATTAACCAAGTTCAGTGCTCACTGGAACCTGAACGCAAATACTGAGTACTGACGCGGCAGTTTAGCGCTAAATTTTAAAAGCTTCTAAATAAAGAGAACCTAGTACTAAATAAAGTTTAATGATAAAACCTTTTTACAGATGGGTATATTTTTACGAGACGAATCTAATGAGCCTAATTAATCTATGTTTTGCTACAGTCATGCTACAGTAACCATCATCTAATCATGGCATAATTACCCTCGTTAGATTCGTCTCGCGAATTAGACCAGAGTTTTGTAGTTAGTTTTGTAATTAAACTTTATTTAATATAGCTTATCTAGAATTTAGACCCTTCTAAAATTTAGACCTTTATGCGCCGAACACCCCTAGTTCTCCGTCAATGATCGACCTCAACGCTGTGATTATTCATTTCTTTGGTATCGGATCAGAGCAGAGGCTTGGGAATTGGAATACTAACAAAGCCCTGCAAAATAAAAAACTCGTCAACATCCACATGCAAACGCCATATATAGGTCTCCTCCTCTCCTCTCCTCCGACAGACAGCTGGAGTACAACCAGAATCGCGGGGCCTCTTTCGCTGATGACAGGCAAATATACACGCTGGGCCGGCTGAAGGAGAAACAAATTAAGCAGCCAGGATGTACCAGGAGCTGGACCGAGTATGATGCATGGTTTTGCTTTCGAAAGTATATATAGGGGATGTTCGTTGCATGGGATCTAAAATTTAGAGGAAAGATTCTTGTTATTTAAAAGTATTAAATAAAGTTTAATTGCAAAACTAACTGCAGAACCTCTGGTTTAAATCGCGAGACGAATCTAACGAGGGTAGGTAAGCCGTGATTAGACGCTGGTTACTGTATCATTACTGTAGCATCACTGTAACAAAATATAGATTAATTAGATTCGTTAGATTCGTCTCGTAAAAATGTATCTATCTGTAAAAAGGTTTTGTCATTAAATTTTATTTAGTACTTTTAAATAATAAGATTCTTTTTGATGTGACAGGTCTAAATGCTAAATACTAAAGCAACGAACCCCGTATTATAAATAAAAAGGAACATCGCATCGTATCAGATTCGCGCGCAACCGACAAAGAGCAGCACATGCATCTCTGCTCTTTTCGGCGGCGGGCGAGGAAGGATAGATGGGATATACACATACCATGAAGAAGCCTGCGGCGGCGGCATGCTGGTACACACTACACATGCAGTCAGTTCAGCACAGGGTGGCAGGCAGGCGTGGCGGCGATCATGAATCAGCTGCGTCGCATCTGCTCTGCTCGGTCACCGCCAGCTCCATCTCCGGACGAACTGGCTGGATTTGACAAAATGAAATGTGAATGGCGGCACAAGCAAGGAAACACACTCACCTAGCTAGGAGCAAGCACCGCGTTGCGTTGCGTTGCGTTGCGTTGCTTTGCTTCATGATCGGTCGTCGTGTCTCGCGTACGCTACGCGCTGCAGACAAATGCATTGCTCCGATCCATGGCCTGTATATTTGGCCTTTATCGATCCCGTACGTGCAGCTAAACTACAATCCACTAGCTGCATGCCTTAACAATGCGACCTCTCTAATTAAGCAACAGGCAACCGAGCCTCGGGTGCTCCGATCCATCACTTGCAAAAGCGAATACGAGCCTAACATTTTCGTTTTGCCCAATGAGACAGAATTGTTCTTCCTAGCTCCTAAACGTACGTGACTAAACAAAGACACGATGCCACGCCCGTATCGAAACCTGTCGTGACTCGATTCTAGCTAGTGTTGCTATCATCAATTTCAGTTCACTGAAGCAGTACCAGAACTTGCAGCAGAGACCTTTTTCGGCCTTCTTCCTCACTCGCTACAACTTGTGTGTGAGCCCAAAGCGTTCGGCATGATGTGACGAATTCAACCCCGTCCTATTTTATCATTATTCGACCCAGGTCTTTTTAGCAAAAACTTACACCATATCGATTATCAAAGGCATCAAGAAGTCATAATCTCGAGAGTCATGGTTGAGAAAGCAAACACAATAGCCTACACTTGCTAGTCCTTTTACAATTAGATTACAGCCAAAGCTCGGTTGCCTGAGTGGCCAGAGCCGCTGGCTCCGGGGGCCTTGCCCCTGTCGGCCTGGGTTCGAGCGGCGGCACCCGTGCGGTACTGTAGCTCGCTATAGTGCCGCTTGTGCACTGTAGTGAAATACCTGCAGTGCACACAAAAAAATCCCCTCGCCTTTTCCGGGTTAAAGCACATGGTAAAGACTAGCGCCGGAGCTCACAACGGCCAGCTGAGTCCCTGTGTAGGATCGGGGAGGGGGTTCGGGGGTTTTCTCGGCCTGCGTGAGAGGCTCTTCTCCTTAAGCAAATGTCGTCAGCGGCGGTCTTACCCCCGGCAGGTTGAGTTTTTTTTTTTCAATTAGATTACATGATGAAGGTGAATTATAGTACAGAGTTGTGAATGTGGGTAGACCAAATTGAACCTAGGGATGTAAAGCCATATATACCTACTTTAATAAGTAACCCCTCTAAAGAACAAGGTTATATAGCATTTTTTTTTGACATGCTTATATATAATAGATCAAACAAGAATAGCGGTAGTTTGATATACAACTAAAAAAATATATAGTGTATACGCTCAATCTAACATTTAGTAAGATGGTTAAAGTTTCGTACAAAAAGAAAAATAAAGATTCATTAAGTCCATTAAAACTAGGTAATTTGGAGTGGGGGCATGTGCCCCAACTAGGCCGACTATGATCCTAGATGGGATAATATATCTCATGAATATATCAATTATTAATGGAGCGTGCCATCACTCCTTCACGTCGAGATTATGTCATCTATCCTTTAAGTTGTGGAGACTATGATTGCATTTGGTACATACCTGTTCCTGTGAGCTGTCTACAACTCCTTGCTACATTCAACAGACTTTGCACCTCAAAACAGATTCGCTCCTTACATTGGCTGAATAGTGAATGCATCAAGCGAAACAGGAGCATATAGAAGCGGTGCCAAACACACCCTATAGTTATATATGTCATCAATGGTGCCTCTCCGCGTGTCGGCATGGCCCAGTGTAAAGAAAATGATGCAGCGAGTCAGCTAGTCATCGTCAAGCGTCGAACGTTTTCCATCAGCTGATCGTCGCCGAATCTTGTAATGGCAGTGCCAGTCCCAGTTATCCGTTAGTGATTTTATCTTTCCCTTCCTTCGGATCAGAGCCGCGACGAGCGTTAGATTAGCCCTGCCAGCGTTCGTGCACAAGCAAATGCAGGTCCGCCATGGTCGTCTCCTCGACGCTTGAGATGATCTTCATCAAGACCTCGTCCCACTACTCTCTGGTTGGAGTAGAACCAGAGTCGTAGGTAGCAGGGCTTTCGCTGATGGCATCCGCGCGCGGGCTACTTAATTAGAGCATGGTGCTTTAATGTCAATGTGAAAATCATATGTAATATGTAATAAACGGAGCATCGTATCAGATTCGAGCGCAAGAAACAGCACATGCACCTGCTCTTTTCGGTGGCGAGGTAGGATGGACATACTACCATGAAGCCTGCGGCCGCGGCGGGCGGTACGTATGCCATGTGCTCCGTCACCACCGGCTTGTATTAGCCTCGCTTAGCTCTAGCTCAACAATGAAACCAACAACTGGTAGCTAGCTAGGATTCGAGCGCAATTAATCGAGTCTTTGCCAATGATCATATTCATCGGAACTGATTGTATTTTTGGTGCTCTGGTCGCAACGAAGCTAGCCTTGTTTGTAACGCAGATACAACAGCTAATATATCCGCTGGTTGCTTCCCGGTCTCGGTCGTCTCACGCACGCTGCAAACAAATGGCGACAACTTGCAGCAGACCTGCCGTGAGTCCCGAGGCAGGCAGCAACACCTCTATCTCCCGCCGCTAAGCTATTAGTGTATATTAAACTTGTTCGGTTAGAGGTTTTGCAGCAGGCAGCAGCATCAGCTACAGTGTTCGTAGTTATTTTTTTTTTAATAACATCTACAGTGTTTGTAGTTACTTTTTTTACAGCCGCAGTTACAGTTGCAGTCTGCCGAACATAGAATATTAACGGTTGCGACGTGCCCAAACAAAATGGAAATGCCATCTTTAAGCAACGGGGCAACAATGTCTCAATGGTATGATTACCTGCTAAATGGCTTGGGTCCTCCGGTCCGGTGGATCATTGGCAAGGGCTGCATGCAGAGCCTATTTTTCTTTAATTGCAAGTGCTACAGATTTGTTGTTCTTAACTCGTAAACGTGACTAAACAAAGACACAAATGCCACTCATGTTAACCTTGTCAAATGATGAGATCATCCATTCACTGAAGCAACGCCACATGGCAAATGTCGCGAGCGGCGAGCCGACCACGCCGTCCCCAACGCCCCCGAAACGGCTGCACGCGCCTGTCACCAGCGTAACTAGCTCACTGACCCGTGGGTCCGTGAGGCCACGGGTAGGTGGCCCACCTGTTAGCCTCATAGCCAGCGAACCACGCGTTGCGTACCCCACCCGGGTCGCTGGCCGACCGTTCCAGACGCCAAAGACCAGGAGGCCGCTTTCCAATGACACGCGGGACCCACAGCCACAACCGCGTCTGGGTCCACATTCAGTCGGCCAGCCAAGAGCGACGGACGCAGGACCCGGACTTTTCTCACGCGCTCCCACTTGCGGGTGGGCCCCACAGTCTGACCGTTTCATCCCCTTCCCGTTGGGCCCGGCCCTTTCTCTTCTCGCCCGTCCTCTTCTATCTGTTGTCGCCGTTGCTGCTGGTCCGCGGCGACCTCATCGAGAAATCTCTCTCGCGGCCAGCCCCCGCGGGGAAAGCCTCTTGCCATAAATACACACGCTCCTCTCCCGAGCCGCGTCACTCACTCCACCGGAACCAGCTGCGTCGGCGTCCACCAGTCGACACCGACCTCCTCCTCCCTTCCTCTTCCTCCTTCCACGCGCTCCTCCTCCTCCTCCTTAGCGGCTAAGCTTTCCTCTACCTCCCGCGTCCCGTGCTGAGCTGCGCCGCCTCCGGCCGGCACTGCTGCAGCTGCTGCGGCGCCTGGCGGCATAAAGGCCTCGCCTTTCCGCACCGATCTCACCGCGGTTCGGAGATCGGGCGGAGTGTGCTTCGGATTCGAGCGCCGATTCCCCGGCTTTAAAAAGAAAAATCCGATCTTCCCCGATCTCGCAGCCGCTTCCTCGATTCGACCCAACAGCTCACCCGCGGAGGAGATGTGGGGGGACAGCTCCGCCAAGCTCAAGTCCCGCGCCGGCGGCGGCGGCGGCGCCGGGCTGGGGGACGAGGAATCCGACTACTTCCCGCCGACGCCGCGCAAGGACTGGTCCACGGGCTTCCTCCTCAAGCTCGTCACGGCCACGGTCATCTTCATGGGCGGCGTCGTCCTCGGCCTCTCCGTCAGCGGCGGCGTCGCGCGCTACTACTACAACTCCCACACCGAGCTCTTCTTCCCGGCCACCACATACGGCGGCTGCGGCGGCGACGCGGACTGCGGCCCCGGCGGCCTCCCTTCAAGGCCTTCGTCCACCCGCCACACCTCGCGCACTCCATGTCCGACGAGGAGCTCTTCTGGCGGGCCTCGCTCGTGCCCAAGACCGAGGAGTTCCCGTTCCAGCGCGTGCCCAAGGTCGCCTTCCTATTCATGACGCGCGGGCCGCTCCCGTTCTCGCCGCTCTGGGAGAAGTTCTTCCACAACCACCAGGGGCTCTACTCCATCTACGTCCACACGCTGCCGGACTACAAGCTCAACGTCTCCAGGAACTCCGTCTTCTACGGCCGACAGATCCCCAGCGAGGTCAGCAGCCTGCCTGCCCCCATCGATTTCTTATTTCTGCTCTTATTAGGTTCAGTTAGCCACTTTGTTAATCCGTTCGTTCTGACATTGTTAAGGCATTGTTAGCATGTATCAAACTCGCCTCATCTTATCAGCTTGACTTCAACATCATCGCAATTATTGTTGCCCTGTGCAAAATTTTGATTGATTGGTTAGCTTAGCACTGCAGTAGCTGGTGCCTTGGTGGGGGTGAACCAAAGCATTGGTGGTGGCCGCATGTCGTGCTAGTTGGTGGCTGCCATGTGACCAAGTTGATTGGGATATGTGTGGGTGTGCAAATTTTTTTGGGGGACGAAGGATTTGGTCTAGCAGGGGAATATGCTTGCCTGTCCCGAGCTAGGTTGTTAAACTACTTATTTTGTTCAACGACTAGTAGCGTTAACTGATTATGAGATTCTTGCTTGACGAATTTTCCGGTTCAATTGTTTTCTAAAGAAGTATTCGGTCAAGAATTTTCAGGGTTCCCTACCATCAGATTTTATTACTCTCCCTTTCCTTTTGTGCTAAAGTACCACTTCCAAATTTCATAGTATATATTTGCATTCTTTTTATATTCCATTCAACCATTCTCCTCCTTGTGCACTCTCAGTTTACATCTTTATTTATGGATGGATAGCTTTGTTCCTCAGTCTAATATTTGTTTTCTCCAAATGCAGGAAGTGTCTTGGGGGTCCATTACCCTTGTGGATGCCGAGAAGCGCCTGCTGGCCAATGCCTTGTTGGATTTCTCAAATGAGCGCTTTATTCTGCTCTCGGAGAGCTGCATTCCTGTGTACAACTTCCCCACCGTCTATGAGTACCTCATAAACTCGGCACACAGTTTTGTTGAGTCCTACAACATCGACACCCCTCAGTGTGCTGGCCGCTACAACCGCCGCATGGCTCCTCACATCCTCGCGGATCAATGGAGGAAAGGGTCGGAGTGGTTTGAGCTTAACCGTGAACTGGCCGTGCAGATAGTAGCGGACTACAAATACTACTCGATCTTCAGAAAGCATTGCAGGCCATCCTGTTATCCAGATGAGCATTACATACCTACTTATCTTCATTTGTTCCATGGGTCCCTCAACGCCAACAGGACCATCACATGGGTTGATTGGTCAAGAGGAGGCCCGCATCCAGCGAGATATGGCGCTGAAAGCATCTCAGAAGGGTTCATCCAGGCCATAAGGAGTAATGGTACACGATGCACTTACAATTCGAAGCCTACCTCTGTCTGCTACCTCTTTGCGAGGAAGTTTGCTCCAAGTGCTTTGGGACTGTTGATGAACCTAACCTCGAATGTGTTGGATTTTTGAGTTTTTCTTCATCATGAGTCGATATATCAGCATCACTCTTCCGAGGTACCTATTGAAGGGCATGCCGGTCAGGAACTAGAGGTACACTACTAGATTGGAGTCAGCGACATGTGTCTCACTATAGATGGATCAGAGATGGCTTTTGATACGTCTCTCGTGGATGATGCTGTGTGGGACAGTGAAAATTGCTTCACCTATCCTGAAGCTGATCCCTGAGTGATAGACAAATGGCACTGCCAAAGGAGAGGACTTTTCTTTAACCTCCCATTCTTTTTAGTATATCATAACTATGTCATAGATCCTTTTTTCCTTTCTCCCCCTACCTGTTGTAATGACTTGCTCTGATACTAATTTATGTGAATATAACTTATCAATCATTGCTTTACTTCAAGTCAGGCTTTGCCATGTGTCGCTGTATTCTTAATCACCTTACCCAGAATCTTGAAGTAACAGGTTGCCGTTGGTTGTTCTGTCGATGATGCTTAGGTACAGAAAACCTAGATAGAGAAGTATGTGGATGTAAGTACCAGAACCCTGTTCTTGTATTAAAATTGTAGATTGGCTGTCATTTGCTTGAGGGGTGATAAAAAAGTAGGTTCCCGTTGAAAGGCACACATGGGTATGCCGTTTTGTTACAGATTCTGCATTCATCAGTTCAAACATGGGTGTACATGTTTGCATCCGAATAGGTCATCGGCAGGAACATGGTTGATTGGCCTTCATTTGACAGCTAAATATTCTGAGATCGGTTGGTGAACATGGGGGACATGATTTAGGCCGGTGCAGTCCACACCCTTGTCATGCACTGGTGATTGATTACTATAATCCATATTGTAGTAGGCATTTGTACTGTGTATCTAATCCAGGCAATAATTTAGGTTCCTTTTTTTTTCCTCGGTCTTGGGTGTTGACACTAATTTATGTGCTGCAGTCTGTGGGTTCTTTAAGGATGTTTGCATTTAGATATGTGGGCAAATTCTGGTGTTCCTTTGTTTACGGCTTAATTGCGTTGCTGGTGTTTCTGATCTGTGAACAAAGCTCTATGAGTTTGGATGAAAGTGACCGTTTCTGGTGCTTGTGCCGTCTAAGAAAAGACGACTCTGTTGCATTCTGGTACCATTAGTTTCTTTGGTGACCTGGCGCATTGTGGACTAGAAATAAGATAGGATGAAAGTGATGTCTACTTTTTCTCGTTTTGTTGTTTCTTATGAAGAAAAGAAATCGTTGAAGCTTGTTGTTCCTGAATAATTATGCGAAAGAAGAAAAAATATCTGTTTCTTTCTATCAGAAAACGAATGGACCAGTTCATGCAAGTTGCAATCCGTGCCTTATCCGTAGCAACTACATGGGTCTTTATAAGCAAGTGACGATGCTTCACTAGGTTCCAAGTTGTGATGGTAGATTCTTTCTTCTGATATCAGTATTGTTCGTTTCAGGAGACCGAGGCAACGTGTATATTTGTGTGCAAGTACTGAAGACTGGAGCTGAATGATTTAAGGTTTACTGTCTAGCTCCTGTTTGAGACATATTAAAAAGGACAAGGCTTAATGTGTCTGGGTTAGGTGCATTCATAATCCAGTTGCAGCGATTTGTTGAAACAGTTATGAGGATGCAAAGGAGAATAAACAACTGAAGAAGATTTGTCGATAAGTGCAGTAGATGGAAAAATAAATCCAAAAGTTGAAATTAGTAGTAAGCTTGATCAACAGGCGTTTAGCTAATCTAGAGAGGAAAAATAAAATTTCCAGATTTTGAACAGTTATCATCCATCTTTAACGCCACTTGAATTTTCACGCCGCGTTACTTGCTGGAATATATGGAGGGAGCAGATCAAAGAACCTTCCAAAACAAAACCTTCAACAGGTTCATATCTTGGATCACCGTGCATGAAAAATTATGGCAGATAATCTCCATGCCAAAAAACAACACAGAAAACACACTCCATTCGCTCATTGAATGTGCATTTGCATAGGAGTAGTTAATTTTGCAGGACAGATATCACATCACAGGCTACAGTAAACAATGAAGTGGCAACATGGTTCCAGCAAATTACTGGGAGGATGGAGCCATGGAACAATTTCTAACAGTCATGATAATTTACATTTGGTACAATCTTCGAAAAGAAATAAGAGATTCCAAAGGGGTGTACAAGAACCACCTGCAGGTAGCAATGCTAGCAAAGGAGGACATAGAATGCTATCTGATGACTATTGGAGATGGGTTTAGCGTCCCTGAAAGGCCGAAAATACCCTCATGACCTATGTAATCATTCTCGGTGAATTCATAACATCAAAGCATCAGTCACAGTGTTCATTAAGTAAAAAAAATCACTGAGAAGTTGTAAATTACCTAGACATCACACTGATTCAAGATAGCGGTCAAGGAATATAAAAGCATCTCTGAGAAGTAATAAAGTACCTGGGCAAGATTCGACATAGTCTTACATAATACTTGGAAATCACATGGTTTAGCATCGCATTGTTCTGATGAAGTGGGCACTAAAATAGTCAACTATACTAGAATTAGTTAGAGTACTCAAGCTCATGGTTAAAGCTTTCCATTGAATCCAGTGTGGGACTTTCAGCAAACTAAACCACAACGGTCTTCGAAGCTTCGGGCAGGGTTGCTACAATAGCTAGCAGCCATGTTCCTTCATGTACCTTAAGCAAATATGGCTCCATGAAGTCAAAAGCTTAGGAAGAATCAAATGCAACCCGCACAAATTTTTTTTTGCTTTTGACTAGAGAGCAGTGTTCAGATTGTTATGTTCCTAAATGCGGCTTTGCCATATCCCATCATCACAAGCGATGCTCTTGTGCTTTTTCTACAATGTGCAGCCCAGATGCGCACGTTGCGGCGTGGCTTTCCTGGCTCTCTTCCGTTCACCACTCATGGTCATGGTTGCCTCACTCATCATGGTCACGGTTGCCTCCGATGGTGTTTGCCGTTGCGCGGTGGCGGATGCGTAATCGCACACCTTGCACTCAATGGAACAGAAAGTGTACATGCCTTTGATCACACGGGAGCATACCTTGCAGGTGGTGCAGCCGGGGTCAATTGCACTGCCAGGCCACCTCCCCGGTGTTTTCGGCCTCTTGTTGATGTACACGACGGGGAGTCCGGTGATGACATGAGTCTGCACTTGGGCGACGTCGAAGAAGGGCTTGATGTCGGCGACCCTGACAACGGTCTGGAACGAGGAGAGCCTTATCTGGACGCTGCGGTGGCCGTGGTGCTCCTCTCCCTCCTCGGTGCATCTGGAGCAGATGGCGATGCCGCAGTCGAGGCACAGGAGGTTGCAGCCGTTCCTCACGTGGCACCTGCGGTTCGTCCCGTACCACTGCGCGTGCGAGCTGCATCTGTTGAAGAAGCTCGACCACATCAGGGAGTCGATCCATGGGGGCACCTTCTTCTTCTCTGCCGAGGCGTTCTTCATCTGCGGTGAGGAGGTGAAGGGTTTTGGGAGGGTTTGGGGGTTCGGGCTACGACGAGACATTCCCCGGATTAGAGGGAGGTTCAAGAATGGAAGGTCGGGCCGGGAGCAGAGCCGAAGGTCGCTGGGCGGACGGCGAGCCGGCCGGAGTGACAGAGGGCGGGGGTGTACGGTCGGAGAGGGGGCGCCATGGTGAGGGGTTACCGTAACAGCTGAGTGAGGCCGCGGATCCGGCGCCGGGAGCCCTCGAAGGAGGGGAGGGGAGGGCGGGGCGGTGGCAGAGCTCGCCGGCGGCGGCGGAGGGGATGGCTGGGGCGGCGGACGCGGACTTGTCTAGTGGTCAGCTGGAGAAATGAAGATTCTGGTGTTCACCTGGGCTAATTCTTAGGCCCATCAATACTTTGAGCCCAAGTGCGTCGCGTCGTCACACTGTCTGAATTAAGCCGGGGATCCGGCAAGGTTGTTCTGTGACTTCTGTCAATGATGCTTATGCACAGAAAAAACTAGATACATAGAATATGCCCTGTTTTTGTATAAAATTCTTTAGACTGGCTGTCATTTGCCTGAAGGGTGATAATTAAAATCGTAAAAAAAGTAGGTTTCCGTTGAAAGGGACACATGGGTTCAAACATCAGCAGATTCTTCATTCATCAGTTCAAACATCGGCAAGAACATGGTTGATTGGCCTTCATATATTTGACAGCTAAATATTCTGAGATTGATAGGTGAACATGGGGGGACATGATTTAGGCCGGTGCAGTCCACACCCTTGTCATGTCCTGGCGATTGATTACTATAATTCATGAGCATAGGTCCATGAAACCTGATATTATAGTACTAGGCATTTGTACTGTGTATCTAACCCAAGCAATAATTTATGTTCCTTTTTTCTTGGTCCTAGGTGCTGATAATAATTTATCTGCTGCATTGTTGCAGTATGTGGGTTCTTTAAGGATGTCTGCGTTTTTTACCTCGCAAAAAAAAGGGGATGTTTGCATTGAGATATGTGGGCAAATTCTGGTCTTCCTTTGTTTACAGTTTAATTGCATCGCTGGTGTTTCTGATCTGTGTCTCTGAGTTTGGCTTAGGCCTTGTTTGGATGTTGTAGTTTTGGAAAACCATGGTATTGACAAACTGCAGTTTTTAAAACTAAAGCCATGTAATACTACAATATTCTGAAACCGTAGTTTTGTTCAGTGTTAGGAGAAACCACAATGTCACGTGGTGTTTGGCAAGTTGTATTATATGCTTTCAGTATTCCGTTCCTTCAGTAGCTATTATGCTGATAGAATATTTCGAATACACAATTTTTTTTTCGATCTAGCAAGAAGATAGGATAGTTCCGAACGTAACAAGATCCGCTGAGTTAACAAGTACCATTATATTCATCAGATCGACCATGAGTTAACAAGTACCATTATTTAAATCTAATGATACTAGTATGTCTAAGTGAACACTACTACTATCTATATTGATCAGATCGACCACATACGCGAACAGCTTCTACGTGAGCATTCGGGTGCTACACATGCAGCCAGCAAAGTCCTTTGAACAAAAACATTGTTGAGCGTTCAGAAAAAGGACAAGGTAGTGTGTAGCCACTGCACTTGTTGGATAAAATGGTGCACCAATAGGAAGACAGCAGCGCGAGCGTGTGTTCAGTTTTTAAAAAAGAGGTGTTGAGTGGAGTTTCTAAAACTCCAATAAAACTGCAGTTTTAGAAATACTTTGGTTTCCAAAACCATGAAGTTGGTTGCATCTAAACAGCTTTTGCTTCACTAAAACTATAGTATTTACTAAAACCGTAGTATTGTTTCAAAACTTTAAAAATACTTTGCATCCAAACAGAGCCTTAAAGTGACCGTTTCTGGTGTCTGTGCCGTCTAAGAAAAGACGATTCTGTTGCTTGGTACCGTGAGTTTGTTTGGTGATCTGGCACATTTTGGACTAGAAATAAGATGGGATGAAGGGATGTCTTTCTGAATTTTGTTTGTGCCTTTGAAAAGAGAAAATAGATCTTGAACTCCGTTGTCCTGAATTATTCTGCAGCATTTTTCTAAGAACAATGATTCTGCAAAAGAAGAATCTAGCATCTCTTTCCACCCGAAAAGAAACGCGGCAAGGCAAGTGACATGGTTAGCAAGGCCTAGACTTTTCACTCACTATGAGGAGAACCAGTTCATGCAAGAAGACGACCTTGCAAAGTTGCAATCTGTGCCTTATCCATAGGGATGAAAGCAAAAACGGAATTTATCGGCTAACCGAGGTTCGTTTCCGACTTTTCCCGACCGTACTAGTTGAAAATGATATACCGAGAAAATGGAAACAAAAATGGAAGTATTTGTTGGATACAAAAATGAAAACGATTTTAGACTTTACCGATCGTTTCCGACAATTTCCGTTTTAAGCCGGAAATTACCGTTGATATTTTACCGAGTCTAGTCCATCAAAATATATATATTATATTTAAAATTAATTTAGGCAATAAATTAAGATTGGTCTAAGCCTAACCTTAGCATTCTCTTCCCGCGTGCCAAAAAAGATCGGCTGCACTGGGAAAGTAGAATGTTAATCAGGGAAAGAAATCAAGCTCCTTCCTATCATATGAAAATAGAACGGAGTCATCACTCATCGGCAGCCGCCAGTACTTCCTATGATACATTTGTAGCTAGTTAAAAAACCAACAATATATATTCACATTTGATATTTTTGATGCATGATGTGATATGGCTAATACACGACTGTGATTTGTGTTACCGACATTTATTATCGATTCCCGATCGATACCGCATATTTCTGTCGTGGTAATTTCATTTTCGATATTCCCGTAATACCGACGCCGTATTTGTTTTCGCAAGTACCGCTTTCGATTTCGCTACCGAGAAAAAATATGAAACTGAAAATGATTTAACCCTTTTCCGACCGTTTCCCGACCGCTTTCATCCCTACTTATCCATAGCAATTATATGAGGTTTTCTGAGCAAGAGCATGATGCTTTTGGGACTCCAACTTGTGATGCCTAGATTCTTCCTACAAATATCGGTATCCTTCCATTGAATTGACTGCGGAAGCTATGTCTAGTCCATAGCAGTTGTATGATTTTTACTGCGTGTCTTTTTTTTTTTTTTGAGACGATTTTTACTGCGTGTCATGAGACATTTAGTAGGATTAATGTCTAGTCTAGTTTTCAGACTCATAAAAAGGAATAAAAGGACTAGTATTGACGTGTGTTCTTTTTGAGTGAAATAGTAAGAAGAGGATGCAGAGGAGAAGAAGCAACTCCTCAGAAGCAGACACCATTTCTAGATGTCAGGTTTTGTAGTGGGCTCTGTTGGTGTATCATATGGGCTGACTACCAGGCCATAATTTGGAATTTTTTTATTTTTAATTGAATTTTTTATTATATTTTTATTAATAACCGCACGTTTTTAAAATTTGCAAAACTAGCCACCTAGTCGCCCGAGGTACGGGCGATTTACTCCTGTCGCTCAGTGAAAAGGCGATAAAGTGGCAGTGCTGCCTGGGTGGGGCCCAGTCGCCCATCCGAAGGGCGACAGACAAAAAAATCTCCCGCCCGTTGGGCGACAAGGGCGAGGCGCGGCGTTGTGGGGCCCAGTCGCCCAACGACGGGGCGACAAGGGTTCAAATAACCCGCTGAGAGGGCGACAAGAGCGACGCGCGGCTTTGTGGGGCCCAGTCGCCTGACGAACGGGCGACAACGTCTCAAATAACCCGCTCAACGGGCGATAAGGCGCGGGGGCGCGGGGGTGGTGGGCCCAGTCGCCCAACGGTCGGGCGACAGGCTCCGAGCCTAAATTGCACAAAAATTCGGAAAAAAACAAAAGAGAGAGGGAGGGGAGAAGAGAAGAGAAGAGAGGGGGAGGTGGTTGCGGCGTGTTGCTCGACGTGTCGCCATTTGGGTAAGTTTTTCGACAGTAGTTAGAAATGTAGTTTTAGATGTACTATTCTATTTTAGAAATAGTGTAGTTTTAGTAGAAGTAATATCTTGTAAGCTAGATCTAGATTTACTAGTATGTAAATAAATAATGTAGCATACTATAGTTGTATTCATATTTAAATACGACTGTTGTAGTTATAGATTTACTAGTATTTAAATAAATAGTTTTTATGATTATGTAAATAAATATTTAGATATAATAGAAACGTTATTTTTATATAGTTGTAGATTATGTAGTATTTAAATAAATAGTTCAGATATAATAGAAACAATTGTCATATAATACTATGTAAGATAGTTATAATATTTTTTAAAAATTAGTAGTTAATAGATATAGATGTATTATAAGGTTGTAAGCAATTTCAATTAAAAAATGTAGTTAATTTGAATCTCGGTGGTTGACATGTATGTCAGATAAGATAGTGTTCCAAATTTTTTATGGAGAAGGGGATATTGTTCATGGGGTAGAGGGGGTTGATCTGTCAGGGTTTCCATCAGTTTATAGAGGAATCACAAGGCCAAATGAGAGGACAATTACTGGTGTGCATAATTGGTTGATGCGGCTGTTTCAGCTTGATACAGACCAACACGGACTGAACCTGATGGGTATGGTCAGTCGTGCACGTGAGGGATTTTACTGGGAGTTAGTGCCTTTGAATGCAACATCGACATGGAGGAAATATGTGGACAAGGCTATAGAACGTGGGTGGCCTCTTGTCCTCCTTGCTCGGGCATATCTGAAAGAGGTGGTCGAGGTAGATGCTGTCGACGAGGTAGGTGGTGCAGACATGGCGGATGAAGAGGAAGGCGAGACACAAAGTGAGGAGGGTGAGCAAAATTCGGCATCTGTGGAACCGACCGGTGAAGCAGACGAAGGAGAACGGATAGAATATATAGTTGAGGAAATGAGGAGGGAGGACCAGGAGCATGAGAATGAGATTCTTGTCCCAGCTGAGTGGAACAATCAAAATTTTGCAAATTTGACTATCAATGAAGGGTACTCTGTCCCATGGGAGTACCACGAGAATGAAGTGACAGAGGGAGCTCTGTACAAAGACAAAGATGATGTGATGACTGCTGTGAAGTACTGGTCTCTGTCGGTGAAGAGGTCCTTTGTAGTTGTCAAGTCAAGCAGGAAACTGTATGACGTTAAGTGCGTGTTCACACAATGTCCGTTCAGGGTGCTTGCGTACGAGCAAAAGTGGAGTCTGCTATGGAAATGCTCTATAGTGAAGGACCATACATGTCAGTTGGAAGAACTAGAGAAATGCAATACAGCTCTGACCTCCAAATTTATTGCTGATTACATGTATCCTAGAATTGTAGATAACATAAGGTATGAGCCAAAATCTATAATCAACACTATAGAGGAGGATTTTAAGTACACCATAAGCTACGCAAAGGCTTGGAAAGCGAAGCAGAAGGTGATAGAGAAGAGATTTGGTTCATATGAAGCTTCTTATGAGAACCTGCCACAGTTGTTAGAAACCATCAGGCAGAGAAATGTTGGTACGTATTACGATATCATGGATTTACCAAATCAAAAAGAGCCTGGGAAATTGATCCTTCACCGTGCATTCTTTGCATTGGGTCAATGCATCATGGCATTTCGTCATTGCAGGCCAATTCTCTGTATAGACGGTACCTTCCTCACAGGAAAGTATAAAGGGCAGATTTTGACTGCCATTGGAGTCGATGGGAACAATCAAGTTGTACCATTGGCATTTGCCTTTGTGGAGAGTGAGAACACAGATAGCTGGTATTGGTTTTTGGAGCGTGTAAATGAAAGTCCCTTGATGTCGCCTAGAGGGGGGGGTGAATAGGCGATATACGAAATTAAGCAATTAAAACTGCAGTGGAAACTGAAACTGCCAAAACCAGAAGTTCCGGTTTGTCTCGGGACAGAAAAACAGAAGTTCAGACCTTTCGATCCCCGGTTCCCTCTAGGTTGAAATAAAGCTACTAGGGTATGTAAAAGAGCTCTAGTAATAATATCCACAGAGAATAAAAACCCAACTACACAAGCAACCTAGTAGATCAAGAATTGCATATAAATGATAAGAATGTGTAAAGCAAATGCAAACCGAATGAAGCACGCAAGGAGTTGTTTCCCGAAGTTCAGCAGCTTGCTCTCCAAGCTGCCTACGTCTCCGTTGAGGAAGCTCTACTCAAGAGCCGGGTCTCTTTCAACCACTTTCCTCCTTTCACTATTTGTTTCTTTCCTTGCGGAGGCGAAACGGGCCTTGCACAAACTTTTCCAAGGCTCACCACAAGCTTGGGAGCTCTAGGGACGACACCTAGCCGTCTAGGAGGCTTCATCTCCAAGAGTAACAAATGCTTCACGGATTCAAGGCGAAGTGCTCAAATGCTCAAGTATGAGGATGCTCTCTTGTGCTCTCTAATTCAAATTCTCTCAACCCAATACAAAGGATTTAGCTATAATCTCACAAATCTCACAAAGAGAGGTTGGGGAAAGCTCTAGGACACCTTGGCTATGAATGTATTCGTTGATGTGGTCAGCACCCTCAAAGAGAGGGTGTGGTGGGGTATTTATACTCATTCCCCCGAAACTAGCCGTTGGAAACTAGCCAGTACAAACCGGAACTTCCGGTTTTCCAGAACTAGCCGTTGGGATTCAAATCTGCTAAAACCGGAACTTCCGGTTTTGCCAGGCTCATAAGCAGGTTGTAAGTGTTGGGCATAGTGTTTCACTCTTCTCACTTAGGTTTTCCTTGAGCACTGAGACTTGCTAGCTATCCATGTAGCATCCCTCTTGATAGAGCGGCACACCTATACTCAAGATCAAATATAAAAACAACTTTTACAACTTGAGCATATAAGAAACTTGATATTGCCACTTCTCTTCAACTTTGCTTTATGAGGGCAGCCACATGAGCTTCTCTTGAGCATCACTATCTTGAGCTTGTGATTCAACAATAATTGATACTTAGCAATATATACTCTATATAGCATGAACGGTCCATCGAAATCGACTCCACTTGCCCTTCACCATACATTAGGTGCCTCAGCGCTAAGACTCCTGCTTGCCCTTCTCCTAACTATGGTTCATCGCGACCAAGTCATGTCAACCCTTCACCTTCTTGCTATTTAAGCCATACATTGCTTTGCATCATTCTTAAGCATCCAATTTTGTGTTGATGATTGATTTATTGATTGATCAAGTTGCTTCTAAATATATAATCATTATTGACATTTAGCACTTGATCATCCTTCATCTTTACCATGAGAAAGCCACTAAATATAGAATCTTGTATTTGAAATAATTCATTTCTTTTCATCATATATTGCCCACATGATCTTTATTTGCTTCAAACAATTGTACATCAAAGAGTGTATTCATAAGAGACATTGTACATATATTGCTTGCAACCTGTCTATATACTCACAAAGAATATTAGACCTTTAATCATGTTGTCATACAATACACCAAAACCCACTAGGGGTGCATATGCACTTTCAGTAAAGCTGGCGGTGGTTCAAGGAAGACCTAATGTTTGTGTCATACACGACCGACATCCAGGTTTGCTGAAGGCGATATTGGATATGCAACATGGTTCCGTTGAGCGTGGTGTTCCAGCTCGTTGGCCTGACATACAATCCAGGTGGTGCATGAGGCACTTGGGTGCGAACTTTTTTAGACATTTCAAGAATAAGCATCTGATGAACATGTTCAAAAGGTTATGCAACCAGAATCAACAGAGAAAGTTTAATGCAATGTGGCAGCGCTTTGATGAGTTGACAACAAAACAAACTGAAGAGCTGTCGAACAGGCCGAACCCTAACGCTGCTGATAGGTTTGTTCCTCTTTGTGGCCTTCCCACGGATGCCTCGAGGAATGTTGTCCGGAGATCAAGGTCATCTATTAGGTGCTTTTCTGATTGGATTGAGCATGAGCTAAAGGAAAAGTGGTCATTGTTGTACGATACAGATGGTTGTAGGTATGGAATAATGACATCAAACTTGGCAGAGGTGTACAACTGGATTATTCGTATTTTGAGAGGATTGCCTCTTGTTGCAATAGTCGAGGGGATTTTGCATGGGATATGCAAGTACTTTCGTGAAAGACATGCAGCTGCTTGTCACGCTATGGCCGACAACAAATTGATATTTTCGTCATATCACTTGGAGGCGTACCTCCTGTGGGCAAACAGCTGATCCACTTTGCTCGTGAGATTGCGGACGCACCGCTTGACGCTGTTTCCCAGTACAGTTGGGCTTCTGCTATCTTGGCAGTGACGTACCGAGACCTTTGTGACGCTTGCATAAAGGCGGACCCCAACGCCATCCTCGCTGGTTGCCCATTGCTCCTCCAGATGTGAGCACACGAGCGATTCAGTATCGGACGTCCACACATGGACCTGTCGACATACGGAGGAGTTTTCTACGGTGACAGCGAGGAGGACGGCCCAACCATGGTCTCCTTGTGGTGCCGACGTCGGGTTAGTTCTTCTCACTTGGCGTGATTTAATTTTGTACACTTTTATACCATTGTGTACATCTAATTGATTTGTTTTATTTCTATGCAGCTTACTTGGGCAAACCTGCAGGTTCACAAGGCTTATCCTGAGTACGTTTGGGAGTTCGACAGGATTCGAGGAGACGAGGACGTGCGCTGGACACCTTACAACCCAGAGGACGTTGCTGCTCGAGCACCAGCTGGGTTATCGACGTTTTGCACGCTCGACAGCGAGTACTGGCTTACGCGGAAAGCCCTCGTCTTCGACATCTTCGTCGAGGAGTACTCACCTCACCGGGTGATGCGCCAGTTCGGTCGTCACCAAGCGTTCCCATTAACGGTTCCTCGTGTTGTTACGCCGTCAGCTCACTCATAAGTTATTCAACTATATCTACTAAATCTATGAAACATTTGGTTTTTTTCTGTCTAATTCCACTCTTTATGTAGTTACACGCGGAAGAGGCAGGCGTCAGGCACCAGTTGGTGGACACGTATGGAGCCGTGGATGGTACAGTGGGGTCAGGCGTTGGCGGACGTCATACAGGAGACGAGGCCGTTCACCTCCGAGGCTTACGAGGAGTACCTACGTTGGTACATCCCTCGCACACGGACCAGGGTCACGTACACACCCACGGTGCGACAAAGCTACACCCCGACCCTGAGAGACACGTACCCGACCCACAGAGACCAGTCCTCGTCGCTGGCGGTACGATCCTTACTAACTTATTTCTTTGCAATCATTTTCTGTTATGTCATACTCATTTTAAACTCGATGTCCTCTTAATAGATTGATCTAGCACAGCGGATCGCCGTGGAGTCGGAATCAGTTCTACAGCGCATGAGGCAGGGCATTCAGCTTACCAGACAGGAGATCTCCTTTGCGATGAAGAGGATCTATGACACCGCCACAGACATCGTCAAGCTCAACTCTTGCACTTCCTGTTGCCGGCATACCGATGCCGTCCCGCACCCTTCTCAGTCAGCACCCAGGGCGGAGCGACCTATGTTTCAGCATCCGGCCTACACTTCTAGGACTGCAGCACCACCTCCTCCTCCTCCGGCGGTGTTCACAACAGGTCAAACCCTATATTATTTCGTTCAAATGATTATTTCTACAAAACAATCATGTTTTCCTTACTCACATGTATCATTCATTATGAGCAGGTACAAACTATAGTGGTTGGCGACCAACTGGCGACGTTGCAGCCTCGTCTTCGCAGGTGCCACGCATGGCTCTAAGGTCTACTACTAAGTTCTCCTCATAGTATAAATTATTGTTAGCTTTTGCATAACAATTTTCTTCTTATAAGGTATGAGATGGATGACTACGACTACGACGACGAGGAGGTCTCCGGACACTCCGAGCGTTATGGCCGACGATCTTCGACGCCTTTCGACCTAGACGCGTACATGGCTGAGGGGCAGCAGGACACACTTCGTCCTTCGCAGTTAGGTGACGCACCACCAATGACACAGTCTTCGCAGCAGTACTACGACACACCAGCACCTGCTGGAGGTCGAACCACACGTCAGGTGGTTCCTCCTTCGCCGTTGACGTACTCAGCCGGTCACGTGAGAGCGGGTCGCAAGGCACCTAAGCCTGGCACTGTTAGGGGTGTGCCCCCTAAGCGTGGCAGGCATTAGCTATCTCTTGTATCATTTGTGTGTGACATGGTTTTTATTTTGTATGATATGTACTCATGCACGATGTTTTATTACTTTCCATGTTTGCTATTTTATTAAGTTATGCCACTACAATTGAAAAAAAAATTATGGAACAAAAAATCTGCGACGGAAAAAAATTTAGCCAAAAAAAAAAAACCACCTTGTCGCCCTTCCTGTGGGCGACTGACTCCTTGTCGCCCCTTGATTGGGCGATTGGAAGCTTGTCGCCCATTGAATGGGCGACTGACTGTGTCGCCCCTTGGGCGGGCGACTACAGGCTTGTCGCCCGTTGAATGGGCGACTGGTTCTGTCGCCCTTTGGACAAGCGACTCGTATTTGCTATCGCCCAGCAGAAAGGCGACAAGGGCTAATCACCCGTACCTCGGACGACTAGGTGGCTAGTTTTGCAAATTTTGAAAACATACGGTTATTAATAAAAATATAATAAAAAATTCAATTAAAAATAAAAAAATTCCCATAATTTGAGCCTAAAGGAGCCCACTCACCCCAAGAGTACTAATCCCAATAGCATCCCAAAGCCCAACTGAGCCGTGACACACTGGCTGGTTTCAGTTAATTTTTTTCTATGGAGCTAAAAAAAAGTTAATTTTTTTTCCATGAAAAGGGTGTTTCAGTTATTCAGTTTCAGCCTGTCTGAATAAATTGCGCTACTGTTACTGTCATCCCTTTGCTTCTTGGCTCCTTACTCTCCGTTTTTGTTTTCTTTTGAAAATAAAGAGTAGAGGTGAAAACGGGACGGATAATATCCGCCCGACCGACTGCCGAATCCGGAAAAGAATTAATATGGGCAAATACAGGATCCATCAATAATTACCCGACACTATCCGTGCCCGAATTCGAGTTCGAAAAATAATTACGGGATAGGATACGAGACGAGTGGTATCCGTCTCGAATCCGAGTATCATATGATCTGAGTAAGTTTATAACGATTATACACCCAATAATATAGTGTAAAATTGAGAGATTAACATAAATAAGAATTAATTTTCTCTTCGTCATGTATATCAATGGTCAATATGTCCTCCTTTACTCTAATTGTCTCTCCAACCTTTGATTTTTCATCATTGCAAACTTCATGATAATACCCGTGTCCGACTCCGAATCCGAACAAAAAATACGGGACAGGGTATGGGATGTAGAAATAATTATTCGGGGCTATCCGTTCCGATTCCGGATCCGAGTAAAAAATATAGAATAAGATACGGGATGAGCACTATCCGTCCGTATTCGATCCGTTTTCACCCCTAATAAAGAGGAAGGTGCTTCTTGGCACGCTGGCTGTGCCACCATGGCGTCTGGTGCAGTTTTATTTTTCATGTGAGTGTTGATGCACCAAACCCTGCTTTACTCCCTGCAAATCACATGCCGCCCCAACACGATTCAAAGCTGTTCAGCTGCACCGGTGAACACGGCTTCCTCCACTCCCAAAGCTACCCTGCCACTGCCTTATCATGTGCTGCCAAATCACTTAAGGCTGTATGTTTATCCAGAGAGGTTGGTAAGGAGAGAAAGCTTGGAAAGGTAAGTGATGATATTGATTAGCCATTAGTGTGCTTGCCATTTGAGAGCCAAACAAGACATGTGAAGGCGGAAGCGTCTTCTTTGTTTGCTCTTGGATCTTCTCTTGCTAATCGGAGGGCCAGTTGATAATGCATTTTGCTGAATTAAACTAGTGGGTAATACTCAATGACTAATTACATGATACGACTCCCATTTACTGAGAGATGATTCTGCACGTTGTTTTCGTGCTCTCGTGAAATATCCAAGGACCGGTTCAAATTAAGCAGCACAAATGGAAAACAAACCGAGAGAATCACTACTGAACCATCCACATCGCATACCATACCACTATTGATTTGTTTGGTGGCCAAGTGAGAAGGATATGCGAAACAGCACGCGGGAGGGGCCTGTGTCCTGTGCATGAAGGAGACACGTCGGAAACGGAGTGTTTTCTGACAAGGCGACAAGCATCTCTGCTGGCACATCAAAGACGCCAGCCTTTGAACGCTTCAAAGCCAGCGTCCTCTCCTCTCAGCCGAAAGCTATGGAACTCGTCCCGGTCCGCACTCGTGCCCACACGCACGCCAAACACTGACGAAACAGCACTGGTCGTCGCGGGTCGTGGCTAGCAAAAATGAATGAAAACAAAAAGGACACAGTGGTTGTACAATTTATTTCGATTAAGTTGCCGAGGAACATTTTTTGTAGAAAATAAAGAAACCATCAACGGTATGGAGTGCTAGGTGGAGGAAAAGATGTGCAAATGTTTTAACTTTTAGGATACTTTGGAGAGGTGGATGACAAGTAGAATGACGAGGAGGATGAAAACAATATGTTATTATTATTTTTGCATGTATAAAAATTGTAACTATAAAAAATACATAAACATTAAGCGGAAATATTTGTTATATTGTCTGAAGGTTTTGTTTTCATAAAAATCAGAGGCTGAAACAACAATTCTACTTGTTAATGTTGCTTTAAAAAAATAAAAATTGTATTTGTATTACAAGCCGAAGCATATCGAGAAGAGCTTTTGATGGCTTTGAGATGTTGTTTTGACTAGAGTGTATATATTCTGAATTTTACCTATTAAAATCCAATTCATAAATCCAATTTGGAATCTTTTTACAAGTCAGCTTAAACGTACACCTTTTAAAAACTTGCTTCTGAAAATGTGAAGCTCAAAATCAAAATAATGTGGTAGGAATTTTCAGGGAATATTTTATCCATGGTGAAAAAGAAAATATTTTCAAGTGAAGGTCATCGACCCAAGCTACACAACAGCGACAACCACGTCTGGCCCTAACAAGATCGAAGGTGTCCACAATCTCCTAATCATCATCTTCCAAACAACGAAACCAAAGCTCAACTCGAGTTGTGGGTCGTGGCTCGCAAGAAATGGAAACAAAAGGGAAACCGATGATTGTATTGTTTATTTGTTATATTAATAAGTTGTCAAAGACATTCGCAAAAAAAAAAAAAAAAGGTTGTCAAAGAACATTCTTTGTAGAAAAAAAAATGTCAGTGGTTAGGTGTAGCAAAAGGTGTGTAAATTTTAGGATACTTTTGGGGATGATATGTAGGGACATGACCTACTAAAAGTATCGTGTTATTTTTGCACGGTGCAAATTGAAAATTGTTGCCGGTGAAACATTCTGCAGGTATTTAGTTGGGACACACTAGGAAATATTTTATCCATGGTACAAAATAAAAAGGGAGTTGAAGGGGAGGTCCTCGATCCGAGCTACACGACCGCACGACAACAAGATCGGAGGCCGTCGACAATCTCTCCTGAGCTCAAAACCGCGTGAGATTGTTAATCCATGATTCGTTGCTTGCTGGTGCTACCCTCCTTGAGTCTCCGGCTTTGCCCGGTCAATGGAATGGAGTGGAACGAGTGAATCCCCACCACCCCAGCTGCCGGGCCAAGTCCTCGTCTTCCTCCTCTGTCCTCTCCTCTCCTGTCCTCCTCCCTCCCCTTCTTCACAACAACTTACAACCAGGAACTGACACCCTCGTCTCCTCCCCATCGAAATATCTTCCTCTCCCCGTCCACAGGACACAGCGGCAGTCCACTCGCCCCTCCTCCGCGCCATTTCTTCTTCCAGGTAAGCATCATCCCGTCGTCCTTCAGTTCTCGCTGGCGCATTCGTTGCAGTTTACTCCGCGCGCCGCCGCGAGTGGGTGGTTGATCGAGAAAGGAACGATCTTTCCTGCTTCTTGATGCGCAATTCTCGGTCGGTGATTGGAGAATTGTCTCGTCCTGTTGGGGGACGCGGCAATCTTGGCTGGATGCTGACTGTGCGTCGCTAATTTTGCAGGTCCTGATCCGTGATCCTGCCGCCGCCGCAGTTCGCCGAGCCTGGATCGCCGCCGCGGTCAGATTCTACAGGGCCCCGATTCCCGCGCTGCTGAAATCGGGGCAACAAGGGGGGAGGCGGCCGATCCGCGGGCCTCGATTGATGAATCCGCGCCGATCCAAGTCAGTAAAGTTCGTGTCGGCGCGCGCCACCAAGCCCCTCGAGGTCGACGTCGCCGACGAGGAGGACCCGCGAATGAGCTCCTCCGCCGACAACACCGTCTACTGCTGCATTGCGCGGGGCCGCAAGGTCATCTACTGCTACAACAGCAACGACAGCGGCGACCCGCAGGCGGAGTCCACCGCCGCGCTCTGCCTCGAGCACGCCCCCGCCCACCACCGCCATTACGTCCACACCT
Source organism: Eragrostis curvula (assembly GCA_007726485.1). Classification (NCBI taxonomy): domain Eukaryota; kingdom Viridiplantae; phylum Streptophyta; class Magnoliopsida; order Poales; family Poaceae; genus Eragrostis; species Eragrostis curvula. The sequence continues at coordinate 20,489,417 of RWGY01000005.1, forward strand.
CGGGCTCCCGGAGCTACGCCTACCTCATGACCGACGGCCACACCTTCTTCGCCATCATCGACCCATGCGTCGGGAACGCCGGCGCGCTGCAGTTCCTGGAGCGCGTGCGCGACGTGTTTAGGAACGCCAACGCGCACCGGAACGGGCTCCATGACTCGCTGGTGCCGGCCGTGCAGAGGCTGGTGGCGTCGCTGGAGAAGATGCCGCACGCCGCGTTCATCCTCGAGGAGAATGCGGACAGGGGAGGGTCCCATGAGAGCTCGACCACGTCGTCCAAGGTGCCTTTGCTGGGCAAAAGCGGGAGCAGGAAGGAGAAGAAGAAATCAAAGGACAAGACAGCGTCGCCAAGTGACGGCGAGAACGAGCAGCATGGCACTAGAGGTGTGAGGATCGATATGCCTGAGGATGAGGTCGGTGGAATGTCGCTGGAGCGCAGCGCGAGCCAAGCCAGGCTGCGGCGGCAGCAACCCTCCAGATCATTGTGGATGCGCCATGTGAAAATCATAATCATCATCGATGCTGTCATCTGCCTGGTTTTGTTTGCTGCTTGGCTGGCAGTCTGCAAGGGCTTCCAGTGTGTGTCTGGGGGATGATGACTTGAGATCCTTCTTCTTCCATCAGTTGTACAGCTTTTGAGGAACTGATGAGAAGAAGGCTTTGGATGTGAGGTTTGATCAATCTTCATTTTGAGAAAGGTAAATATGACCAAGTAGATGGCGATGATGAAAATGGAGGCAATATATCATGGCATGTACATATGCTTCTTCACCTCTTGTACATGAGAAAATAGTAGGACTTCTTTTTTCCTGGTAAATTTTGGGCCTAGGTGATCTTGGTGTGTTAGAGTTCACAAGTATTGTGTGATATCTGATTCCTTTGGCAATATTGTGCAGAGATGATATACCTTGCTGTAGTATAAGCCTCAAACGCATGCCTGTTACAATTTTACTCATTTCATGGCCCCTTTTGCATCCTTTCTTAAGATTTTCTGCTAACATGTAATTTTGTCTCTCTTGCGATGGTTCTGAACTTCTGATGAAATTGAAATATCACAACTTACATATGCTTATGTCAAGAGAATGTTCGTAGTTGGATGGGGTGGCTTTGGATTAAGAAGAATTCTGCACGAATGCTCAAGATTTTGTTGTTTGTCGGTGGTAATTTTTTATTGTTACTCATCAGTGAAGGTATTCCGTAGAAAATATTGGTCCTCATCAGTGAATTGTTCAGTAAGTGAAGTGTGCAGTAGATGCATCAGACTGCCTCCAGGCCTGCTGGTTCTCTCATCAGAACAGCCATTGCGAAAAGGAATTGTACATTGTTCGCTTGCAGCCTGGTCATACCACAGTATCTGTGTTGCAAGTGCAGTTTCTTCAGGTTTATCCACCCCCCCCCCCCCCCCCCCCCCCCCCCCCACCCACCAAAGTTGAAGGCTTCAGTGCTCTTTGGCAAGGCAAGAGAATGTCGTGACAGCAAAACTCACCTCATTCTCAGTGCGGGTACTACTTAGCTGCCATTGTATTCATCTCTTTAAAGTTTTTCGAAGTAGTAACAATTGAAAATGACGGCTTAAACTTCGAACCTGATGAGAATCTTGAACAATTAACTAACACGCACTGGTAGACATTTCTTCAGCTACTCATCCAAAAGAACTGTGTTAATCAGTACTGATGGGAAGGCGCAGTCTGGTCATAGTCACAGACTCACAGCATCTGCAGCAGTGTGTTGCAAATGCAGTTTCTTCAGGTGTATCCTGCCAGAGATGAAGGCTCGGTGCTCTTTGGCAAGGAACGAAAATTACCGGACTGGCAAAGCTCATGGTTTCCAGAAGCAGCTATTTGTCTGAATTTTTATCTGAAAAAAAAAAATGCAGCGTCACTTCTCAGAAGTCAGAACACGCAGTTTGTCTTTTATTTTCGTCACTGCTGCAGTGTTTGCCCCTCTCCAGTCCTTCATGCCCTCCATCGTCGTCTCGTATTCACCGGCTGATGGAAGCTTCGTTGGACGGACGGACGGACGAGCCCCATGCCGCCGCTCGCCGTCCGGTGTCTGAACCGACGACTGTGATGTACCACGCCGCAGTCTAGGTTCCACCGCTCCCTGGTGTTCGGCGAAGATCGGCATGGATGAGAGCCTGCGCTGACCATTGACATCGCCTCCGGCGACAGGCACCCTCCCTTCCTCTGAGCTCCTCTGCGTTGGAGGTGATTCTTGGCGATCGAAGCCTGCTCGTGATATTGGCTTCGCACAGCGGAGCTAGGAGCCGGCAATCCTCTACTTCCCTGCCGGCGTCGCAGCTGGCCGGAGCAGCAGAGCTCGGCAATCGGCGCGTCGTCAAGGTAAAGGGGACCGGCGGTGGAGCGAGGAGGAAGAACAGGGGCCGCCGCCTCTCCTTGTAATAACCAATAGCAATCTCGACCGCTCACGTTGAATCCGACGGCTGTGAAGTACCCAAGGGCGGTCGCTATTTCGAATAACGTCCGAGCGGTCGTTATTTCGAATAGCGAGCACCCCAGGGGTCTCTGTCCGCGTTCCGGCCGTTCACTGCGCGCTCGTCCCTCCAAAGCCTCACTGGAAGCCTCCGGCGTGTCTGGACGTGTTCCCGGCGAACACACTAGGCGCAGTGAAGGTTGGTTCTCCGTACACAACAGATGCCGCGCCCGAGCCATTCCCTGCTTGCCCGTCGTCGCAAGGATGAACGGTGTGTGCGCCGCCGTCCGTCCGCATCACGTTCTGGTCAAGCCCCGTGGCCAGCGCGCTCCGGGCCTCCACGACGAGCTGCTCGGCGTCGTCCAGGCCGCACATGATGGACGCGTTGTTCTCGCTGCCTCTGTTGTCGTAGTTGAAGTAGTCGCCGTTCCAGAGCTCGGATTCGTAGACGTCCATCGCCTTACGGTGCCGCTTCGTGAACTAGCACTCGGTGGCGTGAACTGGTTCACGTTCACCTCGCCGCCGCGCTGCAGCGACGTGCCCAACGACGCCGTGGACCGCTCGTGCTCCGTCGCCTGTTGTTGTGCCGGAGGAGAACTTGTCCAGTGAGAACAGGCCTCTACCCCGAAGGCGGCGAAGCTGTACTTCTTCGGAGGCTCTCCGTCTGCCAAAATGGATCACATTTTATTGTTATTGAATTTTTTTTGTTGGAATTTTAGGATGGGAACTACATCACTGTTGGATCATTATGCAGTTACCTGTCCATATGGTCTAGCGTTCTGGTAGTAGAGCTCCTTGAACAAACTAACTGGTTGGCTAATCTTGAAACCGAATAAGGCCCAATGTTTCAGGCAAGAAATTAGTCTGAGAATCTATGTGACAACTGCTAATTGTTCATGTTTGTTTATTGTAGAGAAATTAAATGAAAATTATGTAAAGTGTTTATTTAAAAAATAGTTTTTTATTTAGACACGAGACATTTGACTCGAACATCCTCGCAAACCTCTTCACTGGTAATATAATTTAAACGCTTCATGCCGGCATCACATCCGTTCAAGTAGTTCTCCTCCTCCAATGGCTGGAGATTGGATGCCGCAGGGAATTTGGGATCAAGTTCGACTAGAGTAGAAGCAGCCGCTCCTAGTGACCGGCAACTACGGTGGGGTACCATCTTGGCATCTCTAGTTTCTCGTGTCGCCGCTGGCGCACCATTGAGCTTGCTTATTCAACGTCACTGAAGTATCCAACCCTGTATGTTTCCAAACATTTCTTAAGCTAGAGGTCAAACGAAGTCCTACTATAACTCTATATTACCTTAATATATTATATGTATAAGATAAAATTACTTGATAAGAATCATTCTTTTTTTTCTTCTAGAAAACATTATTCAATTCCTACATGTTTTATTAAGCGAGAAAAATAAAAATTACATCAAAGTTAGACAAGATCATGATTGACTCTAGTTCAACCAACACGACAAGACCCAGCAGGACATGATCTTGAACAAATTTTAGAATGATATACGCAACGCAACCGGGCCAACTAACTGCAACCTAACTATAGTTAAGACGATCAATTAGGAATAGAGAGAAATATTTGTTTGAAAAATGAGGATGTGCCACAATATGGTAATAAAGAGTTTAGTCTACGCATAATGTGAAATGTATGTTCAACATATTAAAATGAAAGTAAACAATGTATATGTCATTGTGCGACGTGGCACAAGAAAGACAATTGATTTTTCTCCCAAAAAATATCAACCATGAAAAGGAAATTTATATATAAAAAAAGCATTTCTCATTCATCTTCAGCTACTCATCACGGTACTGCAGTAGTGTTTACAAATGCGTATCTTAAGGCCTATCCTGCCAGAGATGAAGGCTCAGTGCTCCTTGGCAAGGCGAAAATTTCCGGATCGGCAATGCTCATGGCCCCAAATCTTCTGTACCAGCTGCATTGTATTTGTCGCGCGCAATAACCGTTCAAAGTGACTAGCTAAACTTGGAGCCTGATGGAGTTCCAGAGGTTCGGGTTCGGAAAGCAGTTGAAAAGTTGGTGGCCGAGTCTTCTTCATTCAGAAGGCAGATTATAGATACCCACCTCGCTCTACTATACATGCCTAAAACACATGACTTGTCATTGCCCTCTGGCGGCTTTGCTGCCTCTGAGTAGAAATCTGTGCTCAAGAAAAATTCAGTATTGGTACTTGTGTTGAAATGGAAATTTCCACACCTTCTTATATGTATATATCACCGAATTACCGAAACAATGATTGTTGTTGGATGAGGCAGCTTTGGGTTAAGAAAATTCTGTAGAGCTTCCGGGAATGCTGATATATAGTTCCAGTAAATGCATCAGAAGGCTGGCTTCATCCTTCCATTCCACCACAAGCAGTTCTTTTGTCTGAATTTTTATCTGAAAAACAATGCAGGGTCACTTCCCACTCAGAACAGTGTGTCCTCATTGCTGCAGCGTTATCTCTTGTGCCGACCCTCTGATCTGGTCCTTGATGTGTCCTCCGTCGTCGTCTTCGCCACCGGCGGATGGAAGCGACAAGAAGCTTCGTTGGACGGACGGATGGACTCACCCAGGGGCCGCCACCGCTCGCCGTCATGTGCCTGACGGCGTTGAATGCTATGTATGTACAGAGCCGCAGTCTAGATTCAACAGCTCCGTGATCCTCGGCGGGGATCGGCATGGATTAGAGCCTGCGCTCACCATTGCCTCCTCCGTGCTCGTCTGCCCCGTGCCGATTGTCGGAGGCGATTATTGCCGAAGCCTTCTTTTGATGTTGGCTTCGCACAGCGGAGCCAGGAGCTGGCTGCCGGCGTCGCGGCCCGCTGGAGCAGCGGAGCTCTGCGCGTCGTCTAGGGGGAGCGAGGAGGAAGACGAGAGCCCTCTCTCCCTGTAATAACTCACAGCAATCTTGACCTCTCACGTCGGATCGGACGGCTGAGACGTACCCAATCGTGCTCCTCTGCCCCGTGCCTACTGTCGGAGGCGATTCTCCACCGCCGGCCGGAGCAGCGGAGCTCGGCGCGCCGTCAGGGTCAAGTTGACCGGCGGTGGAGCGAGGAGGAAGAACAGGGGCCGCCGCCTCTCCTTTGTAATAACCAATAGCAATCTCGACCGCTCACGTTGAATCCGACGGCTGTGACGTACCCAACGGGCGGTCGCCATTTCGAATAACGTTCCGGCCGTTCACTGCGCGCTCCTCCCTTCAACGCCGCACTGGAAGCCTCCGGCATGACTGGACGTGTTCTAAGCGACATTTACACACGCGGCGCGGTGAAGGTTGGTTCGCCGTCCACCACAGGAATAACCATTCCCTGCTTGCCCGGCGGAGCGTCGTCGGCTGAACGGCCTCATTGGTCCACGGCAACCGGTGTGTGCGCCGCCGTCCGTCCACGTCACGTTGCAGTCCATCACCTTGGCCGTCGTCCACGACGAGCTGCTCGTCGTCGTCCAGCCCGCCCAACGGCCGCGCCTACCACTGCCCCGCGAGCTGGTCCGCCATGATCGACGCACCGTTCTAGCTGCCGTTCAAGAGCTCGCGGTCGTATACGTCCTTGGCCTTGTGGTATCGCTGCCGGAAGTAACACTCCGCGGCGTGGTCGCCGACGACGCGCGCCATGTGTAGGCGCTAACCCGGACACGGACAAGATGTCGTAGGTCCGGTCGGGGATCCCTTCTTTCTTGACCATCCCGTCGCGGTCGCGGTCGAACTGGTTCACCTCATCCTTGCCGCCGGTCCAACCGTTCCACATGGCGCACTCCTCCCCTCCAGGTAGTACAGGAACTGCCCCAAGCTCTCCAACGACGCCGTCAACCGCTCGAATGCGGCGAAGCTGGACTTTTTTGGAGGCTCTCCGTCTGCCAAAGTGGATCTCATTTTGCTGTTATCACTGTTGGATCATTATGCACTTACCTGTCTAGCGTTCAGGTTGTACCGTAGTAGAGCTCGATCGTTGAACAGGCCAACTGTGTACCTAACGCCCAGTCCCACAGTGTTTCAGGCAAGAAATTGGTTCGAGACTGTGTAACAATTGCTAATTGTTCAAGTCTGTTTATTGTAGTAAAATCAAATGGTAATTATATAAAATGTTCATTTCAAATGAATGAATTTTTTATTTGGATACGAGACATTTGCCTTAAATCTTCATGCTAAACTCTTCACCAGTAATATAAAGCTTCATGCTAACATCCCGTCTTTTCGATCGGTTCCCCTCCTCCAACGGCTGGAGGCTAGACGCTGCTGGAAATTTTGGATCAAGTTTGAATATTTTTTTTTGAACCAATAATCAAGTTTGCATATAGTAGAAGCAGCCGCTCCCAGTGACCGGCAACGATGGTTGGCCACCATCTCGGAATCTCTAATTTCTCGTGCATCTAAGTGGTCGCCGCCGGCCCACCATGGAGCTTTCTTATCCCACGCTGATGAAGTATCAATCTCTTTATGTCTCTAAACATTTCTAGAGCTGGAGGTCAAACGAAGTACTACTATAACTCTATATTACCTTAATATATTATATGTATAAGACAATTATTTGATAATAACAATCATTTATTTGAGAAAACATGATTCAATTCCTACATTTTGTTAAGCGAGAAAAATGAAAGTTACATCAATGTTAGACAAGATCATGATTGACTCTAGTTCGGCCAACACGACGAGACCCAGAGGGACCCTATCTTCAACAAATTTATAATGATATACACAACGCAACCGGGACAACCAACTGCAACCTATAACTAAGACGATTCATTAGGAATAGAGAGAAACATTTGTTTGAAAAACGAGGATGTGCCAAAAAATGGTAACAATGATATTAGTCTATACATAATGTGAGATGCATGTTCAACATATTAAAATACTAAAAAGTAAACAATGTATATGTCATTGTGAGACGTGGCGCAAGAAAGACAAATGAATTTCCCCCTAAAAAAATATCAATCATAAAAAGGAAATTTATCCAAAAAAATCTTTTTTTATTCTTCAAATACATATACCACTAAGCACATGTCCGTTGAAACTAGTACTCTAAGGAATGTTTAAAAAAATATCATCTCATATTCGGTGACTGGGTATAACAATTTTTTTTTTAGAGTTCAAGGGCCAGAAGACCCCAGCCATATGCATATTAACATAGGACCAAGTATCAGTTTACAACGCAAAATTTAAGATAGCTGATTCTCCAGCTCTTATGGGCATCTCCCAGGCAAATGCATGACAAACATCCTCCTTCCCAGAAAAAAACAAACAGAAGCTAATTGATATAGAACAGAACAAGACGATCATCAGTTTCCACCCATCCTGAACTTGCTTCTCGCTAGACGCTCTTGTCAGGCGCTCCTCACTTCCTGCTTTGTGAGGTCCTCTTCTTCAATCACCACTATGTTGAACAGATTCTTTCCGGCCTTTGCGCTACTTCCATCAACAAGGATATCCGCTGCTCGAGCTCTTCAAGATACCCAGCTGGGCACAAAAATTTCCATTGCTGTAGCAGAACAATGACCATTTGGAACAAGGATTTCATCCCTTTCCATTCCACCTTCTGAAAAAAAAATGTTATTTCTTAGCTTCCACAAGGCCCATAAAGCAGCTGCACTACAAATATTTACTACAACAAATTTCTTTCTACTTAACCAGCATTGTGCAATAGACTCATAGCTAGAACCTATTTCTTACTCATAGCTAGAACCTATTTTTTCTAGAACTTCAGACATGACAGACCACATTACTTTGGCCACTACGCAGTCAAATAACAAGTGCACACTAGTCTCTTGTTCACAACAGAACAAGCACTTACTATCCTCTAGTTTTTTCCTTTTAGCTACATTGTCTCTTGTTAACACTCTGTTTTAAGACAGTAGCCAGAGAAAGAAGTGAATTCTAGGTGGTATCTTAATTGACCATAGAGCATGAGTAAAACAGGCACTACTCCCCTATCATTAATTATCCTATACAGAGACTGAGAAGAGTATTTGCCATTGGAATTGAACTGCCATATCATGGCGTCTTCCTCTGAACTAAATTCAATGGTATTAGCTAACTGTGCTATCTCCTCCCACAGGGTCATTTGCTCATCAGAAAAAGTTCTAGTAAAAGTACATTTAAGAGTTTGGTCCCTCAACTCTTGTATTTAACTCCCACAGGGTCAATTGCTCGGCTTCTTCCTCTAGATAATAACCGAAGCATATGAATAATGTATTTAACTCCCTCGCAAAAAAAAATAATGCATTTAACTAAGGATTAAGTTCAACTTTGGTCCCTCAAGTCTTGTCTCAGTTCAGTTTTCGTCCCTCATCTTTTGAACCGGTTATATTTGATCCCTCAACTCTCGTTACCATTCAACATCGGTCCTTAAGTGGTTTTCATGGTGGTTTCGCTCACATAGTCGGCATGAATTAGTAGAGCCTGAGGTCACCATCGCCATTCGGCGGAACTCGGCATGAGCTAGTAGAGCCTGAGGTCACCATCGCCATTCGGCAGGCACCCTCCTCCCTCTCTCGGTCACTCCGTGCTTCTCTGCACTGTCCCATGCTATCGGAGGCGATTCTTGCCGAAGCCTTCTTGTGATGCTGGCTCGCGAGCAGTAAGACGCGACACACAGTGCCGGCAAGGCAATCGTCTGCTGCCGGCGGCCCGCTGGAGCAGCGGAGCTCGGCGCGTCGTAAGGGTACCGGCGGTGGAGCGAGGAGGAAGAACAGAGGCCGCTCCTTGTAATAACCAACGGCAATCGCGACCGCTCACGTCGGATCGGACAGCTCTGACGTACCCAAGTGTGGTCGCTATTTCAAAAGCGACCACCCCTGGCCTGGGGTCTCTGTGTCGCCGTGGCGCCGCCGCCTTCCGACCCATCCCAACGCCGCACTGGAAGCCTGCTGCGTGTCTGGACGTGTTCCCGGCGAACACGCGCGGCCATGTCGCGCCCTAGCCATTCCTTGCCTGCCCTGCAGTACGTCGCCGCAAGGCTGAACGGCCTCATTGGTCAACGGCGACTGGTGTGTGCGCCGCCGTCCGTCCGCATCACGTTGTGGTGCAGCACCGTCGCCAGCGCGCTCCGGGCCTTGCCTTCGTCGTCCACGACGAGCTGGTCGTCGGCGTCCAGGCCGCACGATGGACGCGCTATTCTCGCCGCCGCTGTTGTCGTACGTAGTTGAACTAGCTGCCGTTCCAGAGTGTCACCACCTGTACACCCTCAGCTACCAGCGGCCCAGCCCAGAAGAAGGAGGCGGCCCATATCCAGCGGGAGAAGCGCAAGGCGAAGCCCAACCCGAAGTATAGCCCAACCGATTGGCTGGTCGGCAAGTGAGACACGCGAGAGGCTAGTTGCTGTAATATATATCGTGAGGCAGGGAGAGCTAACTTCTCAAGCAAGATGAACTATGTACTGATCTAAACCTTGTATCCCAAATATTCTCTATAATCCCAGTCTAGCTTTCTCCAAATCCCAGTCTACCATTCTAGCTACCATAAGATCGTAACAATCTGGTACCAGAGCCTTCAAATCCTGGCGGAGTTGCCGGATTACCTGCAGCGGCCAAGATTCATGACGAGGGAACAGAAGGAGCAGGAGGCGCGGGACGCGAAGATCTCCGAGCTAGTCACGGCGCTGACGCGGATCGAGACGCAAGGTACCGCGACGCAGAACCTCATCGCCACGCAAACGGCGTCCATCGCCGAATTGAAGCCGCTGGTGGATTCGCTGGTCAAGTGGAAGCCGGAGATGGAGGGAGCGGTGAAGGGACTGCAGTCGGAGTTGGGCGAGCTCCGCCAGCAACTCTCCAGCGTCGCCGACAACCCGGTGTTGAAGTGGCGCGCGTGCGATCTACCTCCTCTGCTTCCCCGACCTGATGCGGATCAAGCTCGGGACGCTAAGGCGGAGGGTCTACGGCACCGATCCGGCGTCGAACAGTTCCCGGACGCGGAGTCGCCGACCAAGGAGATGCCGCTCCTCGGCGATTTCGGGGCAGTCGCCCACCGTCTACATCATGATCTACGGGGTTCTGGGAGTGGGGTGGTCACCACCTACCTTCCTGCCCCGGCAAAGGGTATGAGTTCTGCCTTAATCCACTCTCGTGCTGAACCTGATGTCCTGAATTTGGTCGATAAGCCCCAGCACAACCCGTCCTACCACACACCTCTGCCTAAGCTGGATTTTCCGCAATTTGGGGGGATAGGCCTAAGTTCTGGAAGAAAAAGTGCGAGTCGTATTTCAAGGTGTTTGGTCTTGCTCGTTCTTCCTGGGTGAATGTAGCGGTGATGCATTTCTTTGGTGCGGCGGCCTTGTGGGTCGAGAATTCTAACCTTTGTGTGGAGGGAATGGATTGGGAAGATTTTTGTTCCATTGTGTGTGAGAAGTTCGGCAAGGAGGAGTTTGGTCAGTCCTTGCGTCAGTTCTGGCATTTCCGTCAGACGGGATCCATAGCTGAATATCTCGAGAAGTTTGAGGAATTGATGCATAGTATGATAGCACACAACTCTCAGTGGGATCCTCAATTTTTTGTGTCGCGTTTTGTTGATGGTTTACGAGATGATATCAAAAATGTTGTGATTATGCATCGACCCAAAGACTTGGATTCTGCTGCTTCGCTCGCGTTTTTACAGGAGGAAGTACTCGAAGCCTCTCGGCGGCGGGATCAAAGGAAGGGGGAATCCTCGGCCATGGCATCTCGAGGGGCGCCACGCCAGGGTTTCCCGTTACCACCTCCTCCGCCAAGGCTGGGGGCTCGGAATTCTCCCCCAGCGGAGGACAAGCGGGGCGTTGAAGCTGCTCGAGCTGGAGGTTCACCTGCTGAGAAGCTGGCGGCCTTGCGTGCATACAGGCGCGCGATGGGATTGTGCTTCAAATGTGGGGAAAAGTACACGGGTCGTGATCATAAGTGCCCGTCCTCGGTCTCTATTCATATGGTGGAGGAACTCATGTTGATGATGGAGGTTGAATCTCAAGACAACACTGTATCTGATGAACCTGATGTAGTTGTTCCTGATCACCAACTGCTGTCCATCTCTAAGGAAGCAGTGCTGGGTATCGAATCATCTAAGACAATTCGTCTTCAAGGGTTGATCCAACGTCATGAGGTATTGATGCTGGTCGATTCAGGTAGCTCCTGTAGTTTCATCAGTGAGAAGGCAGCAAGAAAATTAACTGGTGCAGCTAAAGCTTTATCTCCTCTTAAGGTTAAAGTAGCCGATGGGGGTATTCTGACCTGCTCACAGGAATTTCCTCGATGTGAATGGTACGTTCAAGGAGTGACTTTCTTCACTGACCTTAAAGTGCTACCTCTTGCTGGTTATGATGTGGTCTTAGGCATGGACTGGTTGGAAAACAATAGTCCCATGGACATTCATTGGGTGCAGAAGACAATGGAATTCCAACACCAAGGCAGGAAAGTGAAATTGCAAGGTGTGGTTCCCAATACCTCTGAATGCAGTGCTATCTCTTGGGATCAACTGTTTGGTATGGAGAGCCGAAGTGCTGTGGCTCATCTGGTGCAGATTCATCAAGTGGGTACTGATACTGCTGACAGGGATATTCCTCAGTGTATTGCTGCATTGCTTCAGCAGTTTCAAGATTTGTTTCAACCTCCAGAAGGATTGCCCCCTCCAAGGCAGTTCGATCATTCAATTCCTTTATTACCAGGGGCTAAGCCAGTTAATCTGAGACCTTATCGGTACACTCCTTCCCAGAAGGATGAAATTGAGCGGCAAGTAACAGAAATGTTGAAACAAGGGGTCATTCAGCTAAGTTCCAGTCCCTTCTCTTCTCCAGTGCTATTGGTTCAGAAAAAAGATGGAACGTGGAGATTTTGTGTGGATTACAGATATTTGAATGCCATCACCATCAAGAACAGATTTCCCCTTCCAGTGATTGAGGAACTTCTTGATGAACTGTCTTCTGCTGTTTGGTTCACAAGCTTGGATCTCTGTTCCGGCTACCATCAAATCCGCATGAGGCCCGAGGATATTCACAAAACAGCCTTCAAGACACACCATGGGCACTATGAGTTCAAAGTTATGTCCTATGGCCTGACCAGTGCTCCAGCTACCTTCCAGAGCACAATGAACAGGATCTTGGCACCTCTGCTGAGAAAGGGCGTGTTGGTGTTTATTGATGACATACTCATCTACAGCAGGAGTTTAGAAGAACATGAGAGGCTGTTGAGGAGGGTGTTTGAATTATTGGCTGAGCATCAACTTAAGGTAAAGAGGTCCAAATGCTCCTTTGCACAGAAGCAGTTGACCTACTTGGGGCATGTTATTGGTGGTGGTAAGGTGGCTACTGATTCCAAGAATATTGAGGCAGTGAAGAAGTGGCCTGTTCCTGAGTCTGTCAAAGAGGTCAGGGGTTTTCTAGGGCTTGCTGGCTATTACCGGCGCTTTGTGCGGTCATTTGCGGTTATCAGTCGACCTTTGAATGATCTGCTCAAGAAGAATATTCCTTTTGTGTGGACTTCTGAAACTGCTGCTTCTTTCAGAGCTTTGCAACAGGCTTTAGTTACTGCTCCAGTGTTGGCTTTGCCGGATTTCAATGTACCATTTGAGATTGAGGCTGATGCTTCAGCTAAGGGCATTGGAGCAGTGCTACAGCAGAAAGGGCACCCAGTCTCCTTCTTGAGCAAGGCCTTGGGACCAAAGAATCAAAGCCTCTCCACATATGAAAAAGAGAGTCTAGCTATCATGATGGCTATTGACCAGTGGCGGTCATACTTGCAACATGCAGAGTTTACTATTAAGACTGACCAGCGTAGCTTAGTCCATATGGAGGATCAGAGATTGACCTCTCCATGGCAGCACAAACTTCTTATGAAACTGTTGGGGCTCCAGTATAAATTGGTGTACAAGAAAGGTGTGGAGAATAGAGGAGCTGACGCCTTGTCAAGAAGGGAGCCTGCTGCCGATGAGGATGCTTTCTCTATATCCACTTGTGTTCCTGTATGGCTGGAGAAAGTTCAAGCTGGTTACCAGCATGACCAATACTCTCATCAATTGTTGAGCAAGCTTACTGGTGGGCAACAGGCTGTTGGGCCATTTACTTTGCAGGATGGTATTATCAAATACAAAGGTCGAATTTGGGTGGGCCAAAATAAGGACACACAGTTAACATTGTTGGGAGCTTTACATGCTGGTGCTGTTGGGGGACATTCAGGCATTGAGGCAACATATCGAAGAGTGAAGCAATTGTTTGCTTGGCCAGGGTTGAAGGAGTCGGTGAAAAAGTTTGTGGATACTTGTGATATCTGCAGGAAGGCTAAAGTAGAACATGTCAAGTACCCAGGGTTACTCCAGCCTCTGCCTGTCCCTGAGCATGCTTGGCAAATGGTTTCTCTGGATTTCATTGAGGGGTTACCACAATCTAGCAGATTTAATTGTATTCTGGTTGTGGTGGATAAGTTCTCGAAGTATGCCCACTTTGTGCCTCTAGCACATCCGTTTACAGCTATGCAAGTGGCTCAGTTATACGTCAATAACATCTATAAGCTACATGGGTTGCCTCAGTCCCTGATTTCTGATCGAGATCGTATTTTCACCAGCACGCTTTGGCAGGAATTGTTCAGGCTGACTAAGACAACTTTGAAGATGAGTTCTGCTTATCATCCGCAAACGGATGGACAAACGGAACGGGTCAACCAATGCTTGGAGACGTATCTTCGTTGCTTCCTCCATTCATGCCCCAGCAAATGGAGTCAGTGGCTACCTCACGCTGAATTTTGGTACAATACCTCATATCATTCCGCATTGGGGAGGACACCATTTGAAGTGCTGTATGGACACCCACCGAAGCATTTTGGTCTTTTGGATATGTCAGCATGCGAAGTACCGGAACTGGAGGATTGGTTGAAGGAGAGGGAGTTAATGGCAAGCCTGATGCAGCAACACCTGGTGAGAGCTCAGCAACGGATGAAGCATCAAGCTGACAAGAAACGATCAGAGCGGGAGTTTGCGGTGGGAGACTGGGTTTATCTCAAACTCCAGCCATATATTCAAACTTCAGTAGCAGCACGTAAAAATCATAAGCTGGCTTTTCGCTACTTTGGCCCTTTTCAAATTTTGGGCAGGGTGGGTGCCGTCGCTTACAGGCTACAGTTGCCGGAAGGGAGCAAGATTCATCCTGTCATCCACGTCTCACAGCTCAAAAAGAAAATTGGTGATGCTGAGGTTCTTAGTGACAGGTTACCTGCGCCAGTTACTGACCCTGACACTCCGCAAGGACCAGTACAAATCTTGGAGCGACGGCTGTACAAGAAGGGTTCCTCGGCGGTGCCACAGGTACGTGTTCGTTGGGCAGGTATGTCTGCAGCTTTAGCCACTTGGGAGGATCTCGGCGAGCTAAAGCAGCGGTTTCCTGATGCTCCGGCTTGGGGACAAGCCGATTCTGAAGGGGGGAAGAATGTCACCACCTGTACACCCTCAGCTACCAGCGGCCCAGCCCAGAAGAAGGAGGCGGCCCATATCCAGCGGGAGAAGCGCAAGGCGAAGCCCAACCCGAAGTATAGCCCAACCGATTGGCTGGTCGGCAAGTGAGACACGCGAGAGGCTAGTTGCTGTAATATATATCGTGAGGCAGGGAGAGCTAACTTCTCAAGCAAGATGAACTATGTACTGATCTAAACCTTGTATCCCAAATATTCTCTATAATCCCAGTCTAGCTTTCTCCAAATCCCAGTCTACCATTCTAGCTACCATAAGATCGTAACACAGAGCTCGCGGTCGTAGACGTCCTTGGCCTTGCGGTGGCGCTCCATGAAGTAGCACGCGGCAGCGCGGTCGCCGACGACGTGCGCCATGGCGGCGGCGACCCAAAGATCGCCGGTGTAGGCGCTGACGCCGGACACGGACAAGATGTCGTAGGTCTGGTCGGGGATCCCTTCCTTCTCGACCATCCCGTCCCAGTCGCGGTCCAACTGGTCCAATCCTCGCCGCCGGTCCAACTGTTCCACATGGCGCGCGTACTCCATCCCTTCCAGGTACAGAAACTGCCCCACGTTCTCCTTGCCGCCGCGCTGCAGCGACGTGCTGCCCAACGACGCCGTCGACTGCTCGTGCTCCATCGCCGACGACATCTCGCGCAGGACGCTGTTCGCCCCGTGCTCGTGTCGCTTGTTATTGTACCGACACAAAGCTTGTCTTGGGAGAACAGGCCAGCCCCGAATGCGGCCAAGCTCTCCGTCCGCCAAAATGGATCTCATTTCACTGTTATTGATTATTCTTTTGGACTTCTAGGATGGCTGCATTACTTTTGGATAGTTATGCAGTTACATGTCCATATGGTGCCTCCAGCCGTTCAGGTAGTATAGATCGTTGAACAGACCAACTGTGTGTACCTGAAACCGAATAACGCTAGTGTTTCCGGCAAGAAATTGCCTTAAGACTCTGTGTGATAACTACTAATTGTTCAGGTCTTTTTATTTTAGTGAAATCTAATGGTAATTAGATAAACTGTTCATTTGAGATATTAAAGAATTTTTTATTTCGACACGAGACATTTGATTGGAATCGCAAAACTCTTCAACGACCCATCCGTTCGACTGGTTCCCGTTCTCTAACGGCTAGTGGCTAGACACCGCCGGGAGCCCGAGATCGAGTTCAACTACAATAGAAGCGGCCGCTCCAAGCACCGACGATGTCGGTTGGCCACCACCTCGCCATCTTCGGTTGCTCGAGCACCTAAGTGGCTACTGGCGGCGCACCAAGGAGCTAGCTTATCTCACACCGCTAAAGTACCAACCCTTCTATGCTTCTAAACATTTCTGAAACCAGACCTAAAACGAGGTACTACTATAACTCTATATTACCTTAATATATTATATGTATAAGATAAAATTTATTTTATAACAATCATTCTATTTTGTCGAACAATGATTCAATTCCTACATATTTTATTAAGCGAGAAAAAATGAATTTACATCAAAGTTAGACAAGATCATGATTGGCTCTAGTTCGACCAACACGACGAGACCGACCTGATCTTGAACAAATTTTAGAATGATATACACAACGGACAACCAACTGCAACCACTAAGACTATTCATTGAGAATAGAGAGAAACATTTGTTTGAAAAATGAGGATCTCCCATAATATGGTAACAAAGAGTTTAGTCTATACACAATGTAAAATGCATGCTCAACATATTAAAATACTAAAAGGTTTTTAAAAAATGTATATGTCGTTGTGAGACGTGGCGCAAGAAAGACAACTGATTTTTTCCCCAAAAAATTATCAATCATAAAATAAAATTTATCAAAATTTTTTTTAAAAAATCAGTTTTCATTCTTCAAATACATATACCACTAAACACATGTCTGTTGAAACTAGTACTCTAAGAGAATGATTAAAAAAATCCTCACATAATTGGTGGCTGGGTATAACAGTTCTGTAACAAAAAATATATTCCGCATGTCTGATCACATTAGCCATGCAGGAGTTGGTGAAAATACAGAATGAGAAATATGGAGATGATCATACGCTATTCTCCTGCTTGATGTCTCCGAAAATGCCTACTAACTGAAGCATGTGAATAATGTATCTAACTAATCGATAAAACGGAAATTAGCTAGTTGGAGGCTTGAAGCAAGCAAGTGGCTAGCCTGTATGCGGCATTTTGTGTTTTATGTATGATTGTCGTCGGTTCTCCTGCTGATTAACCGAACAAAGTTGAACAGAGACAACACAAATGTTTGAGAAATATAGTTCCGCTCATACAAATGATCAGGAATCTATATGACTTGCTATCATCTGACCTTGGAAATATTGCCGATAGATCATCAGTGTTGAGTCAGACTCCATGACGCCATCACAAGCAGCGGATTATCTTAACGGTTGGCTGGTCCTCCCCTCATAACAGCCATTCGGGGACGAATAGATTGGATGGTGCAATCTGATCATAGGCGCAGTGTCTGCAGTAGTGTGTTTCAGAGCAACTCCAACAGCATACCTATATGACTACCAATACTTATAAACTGACTTTAGGTAACCAAAAGTGTTCCAACAGATTACCTATTCGACTACCAATACCTAAAAGTTTTTGGTAGCTAGCTAAAATCTCCTCTCCACTACTCAAAGAAAGGTACCAATGCAGTTTCTTCAGGCTCATCCTGCAAAAGGTGAAGGCTGAGTGCACGAAAACTTTCGGGCCGGCAAACGGGCAAAGCTCATGGTCCCAAAGTGAGCGGCTAAACTTGGAGCGTGATGAGAACTCTGAACAATTTAACTTATACGCATCAGTGCAGCGGAGATTTCTTCAACAACTCGTCCAATAAAGCTGCAGTTCCAGAGGTTCGGAAACCACTGCCTGGAGATGAGTTTGCCGAGGGGCGGATGTGGCAGCACTCATGTCGAAGCCGAGCGCCTGGAGCCCTAGCCGCGCTGCCATTGTCGTCGTCTCGCGTTCCCGGCTTCCTCTTTCCTTCCCCCAGGGTTCGTTCCGGCTGTTGATTTGGCCCGTGTCCATGGATTGGAAGCATATCGATGTCATGCTGGGCTGGCAGCTCCTCTGTTTTCTCTGTCTCTGTTTTCGTTGACAGTTCCAGAAAATGCATGAGAAGGCTGGCTGGCTTCCTCCTTCCTTGTAGCACAAGCAGCTCTTTGTCTGAATTTTTATCTGAAAAAAAATGCAGGGTCACCGCACGCATTGTGCCTTTTAGTGCTGCAGTGTTTGCTTGCCGTCCGGTGCCTGAGCCGACCACCGTTGACTGTGACGTACTGCACTCCGTGATCTTCGGCAGAGATGGGCACGGAGTA
Organism: Eragrostis curvula; assembly: GCA_007726485.1. Lineage (NCBI taxonomy): Eukaryota > Viridiplantae > Streptophyta > Magnoliopsida > Poales > Poaceae > Eragrostis > Eragrostis curvula. The sequence goes on from RWGY01000005.1 coordinate 20,507,593, forward strand.
TAGCCTGCCCTCACCATTGCTCGCCATTGCCAACGGCGGCAGGCACCCTCCCTCTCCCTCCGTGCTGTCGGAGGCGATTCTTGCCGAAGCCTTGTTTTGATGTTGGCTTTGCACAGCGGATCAAGGAGCTGGCAAAGCTCTACTGCCGGCGTCGCGGCTCGCCGGAGCAGCGGAGCTCGGGCGCCCCTTGTAATAACCAACAGCAATCGCGACCGCTCACGTCGTATCCGACGGCTGTGACGTACCCAACGGGTTGAACGCTATTTTGAATAGCGTCCACCACCCCGGGGTCTCTGTTTCCGCCGCGTTCCGGCCATTCCCTGCGCGCTCGTCCCTCCAACGCCGCACTGCAAGCCAGGCCTCCGTCGTGTATGGACGTGTTCCCGGCGAACACACGCGGCGTGGTGAAGGTTGGTTCGCCCGAGCCATTCCCTGCTTGCCCGGTGGGTGGTGCGTCGTCCGCATCCCGTTTTTTTTTTTTTTTGAACGGAAGCCAGCACGAGATTGTGCCGTTTCATTAATTATAGGAGAAGTGTTTACATCACAAGCCTTAAGGCTTCACTGTATAGGAGCTCACCAGCTCATAAACGCAACAATAAACAAAAAGTCAGTCGCTAAGAAGCTGCCCTAGGTGTTTGGCGCCCGCAAGGCACCATATCCTTGCTTCTTCTCTAATTTTTGCTAGTAACGACGTCGCCGGGAGCTCCTTGTGTTGGAAGATACGTGCGTTTCTCTCATTCCAAATCTCCCAACTGACGAGAAGGATCAGTGATCGTAGGCCTTTCCGTGGGACGTTCGGCGATGCCGAGAGTGTCATCCACCATTGCTGCACCGTGTCCGAGTGTGGCCAGTTTGCCGGGGCTATCTCACCGGTGTTCGCCCATTGTGAAACACCCTCCCAGATTCGTTTTGTGTAACGACAGTCCGCTAGCATGTGGTGCGCCGTCTCCAGTGTGTGTCTGCACAATGGGCAATATCTGTTATTTTGCCAGCCTCTTGTTTGTAGTCTGTCCGCCGTCCATACTCGGTTTTGTATCACTAACCAGGCAAAGGTTTTGCAGTTTTGCGGCGCCCAGGCCTGCCATATCACCTTGTCATATATCGCCCGCGATGATCCAATGAATTGAGCTCTGTACGCCGAGGCTGCTTGATACTGTCCAGAGGCGTTCAGTTTCCAAGTGATGTCATCTTCTCTATTTTCATCCAGCTGAATGTCTTGCACCAGGTTCCATAGGTGAACCAGTTGCTGGATGTGTTGCACCGTCATGTTCCCCTGAAGGTTAAGGTCTCTGATCCATGTATCCTGATGAAGTGCATCTCTGACTTTTCGTTGTTTCTTTTTTGAGATGGCATATATTTTTGGGGCAATGTCCTTTGGTCTGCACCCGCCGATCCAAGCCGATGACCAGAAGTCCGTTTTGGTTCCGTTTCCCAAGGCAATGGAAGTGGATGCCGCGAATAGAAGCCTGTCAGTCTCATCACAAGGATTACCCATTCCAACCCAAGCCTTGTCTTCTGATTTCCATTCATGCCATAGCCATCGTAGCCGCAGTGCTCTAGCAAACTTCTCCATATTCAGAATCCCCAGTCCTCCTAGGTCTTTTGGCATGCAGGTTCTTGTCCAGTTGACTTTGCATTTTGCACCCGTGAGGTTGTCTCCATTGGCCCACATGAATTTCTTCCTATGGCGATCTACTTCTTCTAACACTTCTTTTGGCACCTTCATTGCAGTAAGAAAGTAGACCGGCTGCGACGTCATTACAGATTTGACCAGAGCCGCACGTCCGGCGAGTCCCGCATTCTTCCCCCTCCAGATCATCATCCTACCAATTGCCTTGTCTGCTAGCGGTTGGTAGTCCACCTTCCGCAGTCGCCGAACCGAGAGTGGTAGGCCTAGGTACTTGAGTGGGAAATTTGTGCGCGCAGCAGCCACCCCCTCCAGTACTTCTTCCAAGTATACATTTTCGCATCTGATTGGCACCACCATTGATTTTTGAAAGTTAGTTTGTAATCCGGATGCTTCCCCGAAGTGCTGCAGTATGGCTGCTAAGTTGGACACATCTTCCTTTGTTGGGTTTACGAAAACAGCCGCATCATCGGCGTAGATTGACGTACGAAGGCGTGTGTGTCTCCCTTTTAACTTGGAAAGAAGGCCCTGATCTGTTGCAATATCTAACAGCTTCTGCAGCGGGTCAATAGCCAGGATGAAGAGCAGAGGGGAGAGCGGATCTCCCTGTCGCAGACCTCTGCCATGGTGTATTTCTTCGCTTGGTATCCCGTTAAGTAGTATCCTGGATGTGGATGTAGATAGAATGGATGAGACCCAGTTCCTCCATCTCTGTGGAAAGCCACAGTGTTGCATAAGTGTTAACAGATAGTCCCAGCGCACGGAGTCAAATGCTTTGGAAATGTCGAGCTTGAAGAATAGGGCAGGCGTCTTGTTTCTGTGGAAGCGACGAGCCAGACTGCGGACATACATGAAGTTGTCATGGATACTTCTCCCTCTAATGAACGCACTTTGACTCGTTGAGATTATGTTGTTGATGCGTGGGGTGAGTCTGAGAGCCAATACCTTGGTGATGATCTTGGCCATAGCATGTATCAAACTTATTGGTCGAAAGTCAGATACCTTATCTGCTCCATCCTTCTTTGGGATCAGGACAACATTGGCTGAGTTAAGGAATCTCATGTTAATGCAACGTTGATCGTATACAGCTTGTAAAACGGCCATGAGGTCGTGTTTGATTATTCCCCAACAGGACTTGAAAAAATTCATTGTGAAACCATCCGGCCCCGGGGCTTTATCCGACGGCATTTGATTTATGGCATGGTGCACCTCGTCTTCTGTAAACGGCTCGTCCAAAGCCGATAGATCAGTTGGTTGGATGTCCATGGTTGTCCAATTGATGTCCCTATTACGTGGCTGGGGATGCCTCATCACACTATTGAAATGATCGTGTATGACTTCTTCCTTTTCTTCATGGAGAACTGCCCAACCGTTCCCTTTTTGCAATCGTTGAATGTGGTTCTTTCTTTTCCTTGCATTCATTCGTAGATGGAAAAATTTTGTGTTAGCGTCCCCTTCTTTAACATTTGTGATTCGGGATGCCTGTCTTTTCCTCGACCTTTCAATGACTGAAAGTCCCATCACTCTTCTCTTGAGGTTGGCTCGGAGATTGAACTCTTCCTGTGTAAGTTCTCTATTTTCCTGCGCTATGTCGAGTTGCAGGATTACATCCATTGCCATATGTAGCTTCAGCTTTGTTTCTGACAGTATTGTCCGGCTCCACTGTCGTAGTTGCTTGGCCGTATTTATCAGTTTTTGACCGAAGCGGCGCATCGGTTCAGTTTGGGTGTTGTTTTGCTGCCATGTCTCGTTTACCACATCTTGGAATCCTGGAATTTTAATCCAAAAGTTCTCAAATCTGAAAGTGCGAGGTGGTCTTGGGCCAGCCTGGTTGGACAGTAAGAGCGGACAATGGTCTGATAATGATGTGGCCAACGCGTGTAGGACATGTTGATCGAAAGCCAGGTCCCATTCCTCGTTGCAGAAAATGCGATCTAGTCGTACGAGTGTTGGGTTTCGTCTCTCGTTGCTCCAAGTATATTTTCGGTTTTGTAGGTGTATTTCCCGTAGCTGACAGTGGTTGATGGCCGCCCGAAAATGCCGCATTTGGCTTAGATTGATGTTTGTATTATTCTTGTCTCTCGCTCTGTAAATCTGGTTAAAATCGCCCACTATCAGCCACTTTTCCCCTTGCGGTGGTTTGAGCCTTCTCATATGTCTGAGGAAAACATCTTTCTCAGAGCTTCTTGTTGGGCCATATACGGTTGTTAGGAGAAAGGAAGTGCCGCAGCGCCGGATGGTTATTTCTGCCGACAAGGAAAATTGGCCGATGCGCACGTTCTGAACTTGTATGTTGTCGTCGTTCCAGAGTAGGAGGATCCCTCCTCTTGTGCCCCTCGATGGCTTGAAAGCAAAATTTCTCAGTCTGAAAGCACCCAAATATGCAGCCAGCGCAGCATCAATGTTGCGTAGTTTAGTCTCTTGGAGACAAGCTATGTGACAGACGGTGGCCGATATTGTTTCATGGACAGTAGAGCACCTTGCCACTGAATTTAGTCCCCGGACATTCCAACACAAGGCCTCAAAAGTTCTTGCTGCCATAAATAAACCATATGTCGCATTGTTGGCTGTGGCCGAGTATTGCAGTTGCAGTTCTGCAGATTAAGGGTGTTGTTTGCATGATTTGTGTGGCTTTCGTGTTGATCACTAGCACACAGCAGCAGGGGGGAACACACTCAGTTGTAGTGTTTGGCACTGAAGAGAGGTGCATGATGCATTTGTTCTGAGTTACAGTCGTGGTGCTTGAGCGAACCTGTTGCTGGACAGGACAGGTCACATGGTACAGAATGAAAACAAAAGGAGTACATGATGTTTCTTGTGCTTGATACATGCTTGAAAGTGATACGCTCCTGTGGCAGAACATAGGCGCCATCCTATGCTACCTCAATGTCGACGTCGCCGTGGATATCCGGCGCACCCTCCCCGGCCATCTGAAGTAAGCCGGCGTCCATCTGGGCCACTTGGTCGTTGTCGAGGTCGAGGATGGCCGTAAGCGCTGCGATGATGGAGGGGGGCAGCGGCCCACTGAACATGGCGATGTAGTCAGCGAGGGCTTTCTGTACTGTTGCTTCGTCTTCATCGTTGACAATTCCTAGACGACGGCATAGGACCCGCCGGGCCTTTTGAACCGGTGGCATCGCCGGTCTATTGGCCAGGCGCGCACTGCGACGGACAGTGATTGAGGACGACTGAATCCGGCGGCGCTTGGCCGGCAAGCGTGGCGGCTGTGGGGGTTGCACATCAGTGAGGACTGGAGCTGGTGGCGTTGAGAACATGGCGGACAGGCCGGCTTCCGGTGTCGTGTTGTCGCCGGAGAGCTGGGCATGCTCGGTCAGGTGTAGCAACTGCTGGCTGGTGTTGGCGATGATGCTGTTGACTGGGGTGCCACGGTCTTGAAGTTGGTGGTCATTCGACAAGTGACTAGCCGACATGCCGCCTTCTTCTCCTCCGGTGTTGTTGCAGACGATGTCCAGCCGCTGCTGGAAATTGGAGAGCGCCTCGTCAACCTCTAGGACCGTGATCGGCCCTCGGGTGCTGGGGGGCACCGTGCCTGGTGCGGTCTCGGACCAGGCTACATTCCCGCCTACACGGGTAGAGGAACCCTGCAGGCGATCTGCGAGGACGGTAGCTTTGTTGATGTAATCTGCCGCTGTAATCCTCCAATTTTCTTGCTCCTTCCTGAACTCGGCCATCTCTGCTAGCATCGGAGAGATGATGACCCTCATGTTGTTGTGCAGTTGTCCTTGTAGCATGTCTTGAAGCTCCCTGCGTAACATATTAGCTTGCAACTTAAACAAGTTTTGCAAATGGTCTTCGTCCGTGTCACTCAGGACACCAAGCGTTGGCAGGTTGGGTGCCATCTCGTGCTGCAGAGGGAGTTGAGTTTCTGCAGCAAGAGGGTCCTCAGCATCATGCGTCCTACGGCGGCCTCCATGCCACCCCTCGCTGGCACTTCTAGTTTGTTGTTGGCGCCCTTGCCGGCGAGTTGATGTCGACTTGCGGTTCACGTGTTGGGTTCTGCTGTTGTAGTTGTAATCTTTCTCACCATGATCGCGGTCATCATCATCACGGTCACGCCTGCGAGGAGGCCAGTCTTGGTCGGGGTGGTCGTCCGGGAACGCGCGCTTTGCTTCCCTCTTGCGGCTGTTCTTCGTCTGCTCATCATCCCGATCCTTGTCGTTGTGGTTGCCGAGCCGTCCGCGGAAGACGCTACGGTCGCCGCGGTCGTCGTCGCCGCGCCGGCCGCCGCGGTCATCATCGCTGCGCCGGCTGCCGCGGTGAGCACGGTCATCATCACGCCGGCTGCCGCCATAGTCATCGCGGTTGCCGAGTCTTCCGCGGAAGACGCTGCGGCCTCCGACATCGCGTCGGCTGCCGCCGTCGTCGCCGCACCAGACGTCGCGGTCGTCGTCGCGCCGGCCGCCGCCATCACCGCGGTTGGTGTTGCCAAGCCGGCCACGGAAGATGCTCTGGTCGTCGTCGTGCCGGCCACCGTGGTCGCCGTCGCCACGGTATGCCTCACCGGCTGCCCGCGTGTCCTCCTGTAGACGAGGGGGCTGGGGAAGCCGTGATGGAACGGCTGAGTGTTCGTCGAACGGCGTCCCGTCCATGAGACCGTAGTGCCACGGTGGGAGAGTACGGCGGGCTGGCTCGAAGCTGGGCTGGTCCGCAGCTGCCTGGAGGTTGAACGAGGCCGCGGTGTAGTCCTCAATGATCTCGAGATGGAGGAAAACTTGATACTTGAGGCCCTGCTGCCAGCGCTCAGGTGGCACCTCGGAGACAAACACCACAGACGACTTGTTCGTGGGCTTGTGGGTGAAGATGAGCCAAACGCGCTTGGGGATGTTGCTGGGATTTGTAGTCCATGCCCACAGCTCGATGTGGCGCGTGTCCGTGGGCTGAACGAGGTCGGTGATGATGCACTGCAGCGCACATGTTCTGTTGATGATGCGGTCGACGATGTCCGGCATCCAGGCGTGGATGGGTATGCCATCCAAGCAGAGCTTGACGCGGAAGAAGAAGCGCATGCCTAGCGCTTGAGTGAGGCTTCGCCACTCTCGGACACAGAGCTCGATGCCGTGCCTCTTGAAGCGCTTCTGGTTCTTGACCTCATCGGCGTGACGGCGGTGTTCGAAGCGGATGAGGAAGGGCTCCGGCTGGTGCGTGGTGACGGTGACGTCGCCGTGGCGGAGGCCGAACTCCTCGACGATGGCATCCTCGATCTCCTTGGTCCCCTTGCCAGCCGGAATGTGCATGGCCCACGGCACCAAGGTGCAGCCCTCCCATTCCCGGAGCTCATGCTCCAACTCGAAGGAGGTCGGGGCATGGAGAGTGTCGTCGTCGGGGCGCGTTGCAGGGTCGCCGAGGGCCATCAGTGGTGCCGGGGCTGCGGTGGAAGTAGCGGCAGCAGCTCGGAGTGGCGGCGTCGGGGCTGGTGGTGGCGGCGCCGGCAGGGTCGGGGAGCAGCTCCGGCGTCGTGGTGGTGAAGCCGCACGGCAGTGCCACTGCTTGTGGCCAGAACGCCCGCAGGTGAAGCACCGCACTGGTTCTCTGCAGGTGACAGCACGGTGGTCAGGGGCGAGGCACACGAAACAGCGGCCTGCTGTATGCCTTTTGAAAATGTGGAGCGGGAGCCGTTGTGGCCGGCCCCGGACGTCGTCCTCCTTCCTTGAATGCGGCCTGCGCCGCTTGTCGCGTCGCCGCTGCTCCTCGAGCTCCTCCCGCCTTGAATGCCTGTCTTTGCGCCACCAGTGGCGCGGCTTCACTTCAGTCCAGCCTGGCTCTGCATCACCGCGTGCGACCCGACGCGGCATGGGGGAGGACAACGCAGGCGGCGGCGCCCGGGCCGATGCAGTCGCCGAGGACTTCGCATGGTGATTGGACGTGGCGCCACATCCTACCCACGAGGGGCTAGGCGATGCGAATCGGACGGATTTCCCCTTGTCTTGCTGTCGAGGGGCAGTAACTGTTGACGTGACGCGGGGGCGGACAGGCGGGGAGGTGGTGGTCGGCAGTTGAAGCTGGACGACCTTGGCGTAGGAGAGCGGCGGATCTGGGGTCTCCGGGACGAACTCGACATCATCGGGCGGGGGACGCCCGGTCGACGGCGGCGGCGGCGGCGAGGCAGGGAAGTCGGCGCTCGGATCTTGGGTCTCTCGCGAGCTCGCAGCTGCAGGTTGGTTGACTTCGGGCAGGGGCAGGTGGTGGTGCGTGCGGGTTTGGTGCTGGGGACGACGGAGCATGCGGAGAGGACGCGGGCTGGGTGGCGATGGCTGGCTGGGCGGCGGCGGCGGCGGAGTCGCGAGGGAGGCGAGAGCTCCCCACCCCGGACCGAGAAATTTGCTATTTTACCCATCTCTTCGGCGGGCTTCGTTATAATGCCCATTTAACATTGGGCTTCGTTATAATGCCCGTGACTACGTTGTCTCAACCGCTATAATGCCCATATTGGTCTTTTGCATTTCTGTAATGTTTTCCAATTTATTTTGCACCTGAACGGACAAAACTACCCCTGAGGCTTTCTTTCCTTCACGAATCGGATGGAATCTCACGAGCTCTGTTCGCGTCTCTCTCTGTTCGAGTTCGTCCCTCCCTTCACCAACGAGATGGAGGACGGCGAATGGGGACGGCAGGCCGTCGCTCCCAGTCTGAGCACGGCGCGGCCAGGGGCGCCCGCCTCCAGAACCTTTTTTCTTCTTGTGCCCGCAGCGAAGCCGCGCACGCCATCGCCCCTCGCCACTGGCTGGCTCTCTCAAGTCTCGATCCAAGCAAAGTCAACTGTCACAGATGAAGTCCTCGTTAGCTAGCTAGCACATACACTTGAACCATGCAGCACATCGAATTGAGCCATGCAACTTAATTAATTGACAGATACTACATACGGGCTTCATCATCTAGCTAATCCCGTTTGCCCACCAGATTAGCAAGATTCCACAAACGGATCGGAGCATTGTAGCGTGTGGCTCGGATCACTGTCCTCGTCGCCGGCGTGTGAATGTCCTCGTCGCGCCGTCACCGTCCGGCGGCATCGTCGGCGGCTGGGAGCGAGCAGCCGTCGCCGGCGCCATGGAGAGCCGCAAGATGCGGGCGTGAGTAGTCGGAAGAGAACGAACAGAGGAAGAGGCATTCGACACCAATTGATGAAGCCAGGGGTATTTTGGTCTGCTCATATGACTAATAAATCGAAATTCATTACCATAAATCGAAAAACCTGAAATGGGCATTGTAGCATATGAGCCAACGTAGTGACGGGTATTTTAACGAAGCCCAATGTTAGACGGGCATTATAACGAAGCCCATCGAAGAAATGGGCAAAATAGCAAATTTCTCCCCCGGACCCGTCTCCATTTCGAATTTTTGTATTCGTTCTAGTGACAATTGTCCGCATCCCGTTGACGCGCATCACTTTCTGGTCCAGCACCGTGGCTTGCCTTCGTCCTCCAGTCCACGACGAGCTGCTCGGCGTCGTCGAGCCCGCTCGCACGCGCGTACCACTACTACTCCGCCTGTCCGCCATGATGGACGCGCTGTTCTCGCCGCCGCTGTCGTTGTCGTAGTTGAAATAGCTTCCGTTCCAGAGATCCGATGGATTCATAGACGTCCTTGGCCTTGCGGTCGTCGACGACGCGCACCATGGCGACCCAGGGCTCGCCGGTGTAGGCGCTGACGCCGGACACGGACAAGATGTCGTATGTCTGGTCGGGGATCGCTTCGTTCTAGGCCATCCCGTCGTGGTCGTGGTCGAAATTAATGGTTCACGTTCTCCTCGCCGCCGGTCCAACTGACTGTTCCACATGGCATACTCCATACCTTCCAGGTACAGGAACTGCCCCATGTTCTCCTCGCCGCTGCGCTGCAACGCCATGCCCAAAGACACCGTCCACCGCTCGTGCTCCGTCGCTTGTTGTTTTGTTAACTGCGCGGAAGCCGGAAAGTGTCCAGCGAGAACAAGCCTGACCCAAATGCGGCGAAGCTGGACTTCTTCGGAGGCTCTCAGTCTTTCAGGATGACTGCATCACTGTTGGATCATTATGCAGTTACCTGCCTAGCGTTCAGGTAGTAGAGCTCCTTCAACAGACCAACTGTGTACCTGAAACCGAATAACACCCAGCCCCGTTGTTTCAGGCAGGCAAGAAATTGGTCTGAGCCTACGTGTGACAACTGCTAATTGTTCAGGTTTGTTTATTCTAGTGAAATCAAATGATTATTAGATAAAGTGTTCATTTGAAAATTTAAAAGTTTTTTATTTCGACACGAGACATCTGACTCAAACCTCTACACAAAACTCTTCACTGGGAATTCCTGCCAACATCCCATCCATTCGATTTGTTCCCCTCCACCAACGGCTGGAGGCTAGACAAAGCTGGCAATCCGAGATCAAGTTTGACTAGAGAAGAACGGCCGATGGTATATCTTCGATGAGATTTGAAAGCAGTGTACTCGATCTTGGACAATGTGCAACATCGACCTGTATGCGATGTGTGCTCCGGTTCGAAATTGTCTGTCACCTTTTTTTTTCTCTCATGCTCGACTCGGGTTTATTGTCACGTTTGTTTCCTAATCCGGAATCCATTGGCCAACATGAAAATCTTCGTCACGTTTCTTTACGAACTAGGAGTCCAAGCCTCAATAAATCCAAGCTTAATCCGAGGTATCATATCATAGTTGATAGTCTTTGCGTGTTTTTTCTCGTGTCAGGCTCAGGGCTACGTTGCTCCTCGACTTCGACGTCAATGAGCTTTCGCCTTCGGAGGACGTCGCGAATGACGCCTCTGAAACGTTGGCGCAGACGCGCCAACTGCCGCTTCCACCGGCACACGAGGCATCACCGTGGGAGCTACCTCATACGCCAGTGCGTGAACCGTCGCAACAAGATCGAGATCGAGACTCTATGTTTCTATACATTTCTGAAGGTGGAGTTGAAACGAGGTACTACTATAACTTTATATTACCTTAATATATTACATGTATAAGATAAAATTTATTTGATAAGAATCAATATTTTTTGTTGAAATCATGACTCAATTCCTACATATTTTATTAAGCGAGAAAAATGAAATTTACATCAAAGTTAGACAAGATCATGATTGGCTCTAGTTCGACCAACACAACGAGACCCAGAGGGACCTGATCTTGAACAAATTTTAGAATGATATACACAACGAACAACCAACTACAATCTATAACTAAGGTGATTCATTGGGAAAATAGAGAGAAACATTTGTTTGAAAAATAAGGATGTGCCATAACATGGTAATAAAGAGTTTAGTATATACATAATGTGAAATGCATGTTCAACGTATTAAAACACTAAAAGCTAAACAATGCATATGTCATTGTGAGACGTGGCGCATGAAAGACAATTGATTTTTTTCCCCAAAAAAATATCAATCATAAAAAGGAAATTTATATAAAAAAACAATTTTCATTTTCAAATACATATACCATAATACCACTAAGCACATTTCCGTTGAAACTAGTACTCTAAGTCTAAGGGAAGAATACAAAAAATCATCTTACGCGTGAGGCGTGCAAGCCCATCAAACCGATGACATTAGCCATGCAGGAGTTGGTGAAAATACAGAATGAGAAATATGCTGATGATCATACGCGATTCTCCTGCTTCATGTCTCCGAAATGCCTACTCCTCTGCATAATAACTTAAGCATATGAATAATGTATTTAAATAATCGATAAAAATGAAATTAGCTAGTTGGAGGCTTGAAGCAAGCAAGCGGCTTGCCTGTATGCCGCATTTTGTGTTTTATGTATGATTGTCGTCGGTTCTCCTGTTGAAATTCAGGTGGGGATTCCCCCCACCCCCCCCCCCCCCCCCCCCCCCCCCCCCCCGATTCCTTAAAAAAAAAAAGTCTCCTTCTGACTAACTGAACAAAGCTGAACAGAGACAACACAAATGTTTGAGAAATATAGTTCCGCTCATGGAAAGGATGAGGAATCTATATGACTTGCTATCATCTGACCATGGAAATATTGCAGATAGATAATCAATGTTGAGTGGGACTCCATGACGCCATCACAAGCAGCGAATTCGGAGGACGAATAGAGTGGAAGGTGCAATCTGATCTGTCATAGGCACAGTGTCTGCAGTGGTGTGTTGCTAATGCAGTTTGTTGAGGCTCATCCGGCAAAAGGTGAAGGCACACGTACTAAGCAGCGCGCGCCTTGTCTGAATTTTTATCTGAAAAATGCATTGAGGGTCACTTGTCAGAACATGCAAGTGTTTGCTTGCGCCGCCCCTCTCCGGTCCTTCATATCCTCCATATTCGTCTTCGTGGGCGGATGGAAGCGCCAGAAGCTTCGTTGAACGGACGGACGCGCCGAGAGCCGCCCGGTTCCTGAGCTCGGCGCGCGGAGTGGTGGAAGGTAGACCTCGGCGTGGCACATCAGAGTCAACGGCAGTCCTCTCCTGCCGGCGGGCGTCGCAGCCCGACAGCAATCTCGAACGCTCATGTCGGATCGGACCGCTGTGACGTACCCAAGTGTGGTCGCTATTTCGAATAGCGACCACCCCCGGGGTCTCTGTTTCGCCGTGGCGCCGCCGCGTTCCTGTGGTGTGCGCCGCCTCTGATTTATCGCATCACGCTGTGGTCCAGCACCGTGGCCAGCGCGCTCCGGGCCTTGCCGTCCTCCACGACGGCGTCCGCGCAAGCTGTTCTTGCCGCCGCTGTTGTTAGCCAATGAAGACATAACATCGGAACTGTTGCTCCACAACTGTCAAGCGTTTCCCTCGAGAAAAAAAAAAACTGTCAAGCGTTCAGCAAATGCATCTGACCGTCTCAGAATTACGAGTGTTGAAGCACACGACTTCTGACCGTCTCAGAACTAGTGGTATCCGGCGCGCCTTCGCGCGCCGCTTGCTGATTAGTTGCGGGATAAGAAGAGTCGGCAGGAAGCGTGATTTTTATAAGTGTTAACGGGTATCTTAGTTGTCGATGGTTTTTTAGTTAAATATATTTGTTTGTGATATAATCATACCCGCGGAACAACTATATGGCACTTATTGTTGATATAGGTGCAGTTTTGGTTCAAACAAAACAAACAAATATACAAACATAAGCCTATTTTTATTATGTAACATAAACAAATAGACATTGCCACATTGAACACGAAGATCATGTCTCAACAAGGAAAGCACACAGGGTAGAAGAACAAAAAGATACTCGTACATCTCTACATATGGATGTGTGAATGCATTGCCTGAAGCATGGCAATATAATTCTTGGTTGAAAATCTTTGTATGCCAAAATCACAACTTTAGAAAACATGAAATAAAAATATGTCATCCTTCTAATGGATAGCACTGTGATAATGATCAAAAGAGGAAAGGCTCTCAAGGAACACACCCCTTCCCTCAAAGCATCAACATCATGTCCATAGCCACACATTCTTCTCGTTATCATCGGTCTAGCACTGGCTCAGCTTGCTTGCCGCTGCCCTGGTTGGATCATTGCCATATTCTCATTCTATGACCACCCGGTGGAAGACAATAACCAGCAATTCAGTACCAATGACGATTTAATGAAAAAAAAACATAGAGACGCACACTCAAACAACAGAATGCAAAAACTAAAATAACAAAGTGTGGCCAATCTTGCATTCTATCTATTGAACATATAAGAACTGGCAAATTTAAACCAGCTATTCAACTAACAGAAGTGTAAAGTTAGTTCAGTGTAAAAACAGCATACAACAATAATATGTACAAAAGGCACTAACCTGCATTGAACGCTGCAGTTATTAGGAGAAAAGAATCCATTCTCAACTATTTAAAATTATTCCTGCAGAAAATCAAACAGAAAAACATTGTTTTTAATATAAATCAAATACAGGAGATCAGGCCAGTCGGGGGGAGAATAACTCAGCAACACAGAGAAACCTACGGGATGGTGGTTCCAGATTCGTGTAATCCTAATGTAATGTTCCATATACTTACATGGTGATTCCAGATTAACAGTTTCATCCGGCTATTTATTCAATGATTTCCTAATCACAAGAGTTTTTCAGTGCACACCACTCCAAGAATTAACCCAGTTTGATTACTGGTGGCCAAAGAGGCCTTAATCACCACCAGGAACACACAGAAGCATACAACCGAATGGAAGAGAAAAATCATCTTGGAACAACTGGAGCGGGCACGAGGCAGCAGCAGCAAAGAAGGAACAACACGGCCAGGACACCTGCAAAGGGAAAAAACATGTACGCTCAAATCAGTAGGAAAAAACAAAGAGGATGTCTCAATTATTTTGAATGTGAACCTAGGATTATTCAACTAAGTAATTAGCCACCTAGAAATGCAGACCGTACAAACATTTGGAAACAGATTAAGTAAATAGCAGCCCCAAAAGGACCAGCATTTAATAATACGTGAAAATGTCAACAAATCACCTTGTCCTCAGGGAGAAATAAAAAGGTACATACATATCTGTTGCATAAACAAAAAATATAAAGCCAAGTCTAGTATTTGTATTATTCTCATGCCACCACCTGTGTTTAAAACGACTCAAGTCTAGTAGCACATTAAGAAACAGCATGGTGAAGTTGGACCCCTGAACAACATGTTCACCACAGACAGTTTAAGAATGGCACGGGATAGTCAGTCCTCGGACGTGCTTTTATAGCCACAACATCTTCTCTATCATTTCTACCGTGCAAACCAAGCATCATCTCTACACCTCAAAGTTATCAAGAAAAGGCTTCATATATCCCAAACTCATCAGGGTCATCTTACCTGTGTTTTGCACCACTACACAATTTATCTTGCACCTAAGTATTTCGGGACTCAAATTGGTCTGCATAGTTAAGGACATTATGATTTTGAATTGAAATAAACCTCAAGAGGAACAGAGCTAAGCATAATGATTTAACTCACTCTAGAAACAGATTTAAACAGCAGGAAGATAAACCAAATGAAAAATATAGCAGAGAGATTTGTTATATTTGGCAACAGAAAATAGTAGGGCAAGAAACTAAAGTGGAAAATCATATTGATTGATATTCTTTAGTTTTGTCAGAGAACATACTCAAGAATAGGCTGCTGCACCGGAGGAGCAACAGAAGCACCAGGAACACGCTTGGTCCATCGGAAACTTCTGAAATTGAAGGAAAAGAAACATGTTTTTATAACCATGCAGTAAAAAAAGTTAATCACCCAAGGAAAAACTGTAAAGGAAAAGGAATGCTGAGGCACTAACATGCCTGTTTAAAAGATCTCGTCTGCAAATTGAAGAAAAACAGCGGCCAAATATTAAAAATTCAGGCAACATGCTAAATCCTGCCCATTTCTTCTTCTTTTTTTGATGTAGTATCCTGCCCATTTTTTTATTAGAGCATACAAAGGTCATGCTTACTTTGACCATAAATGAATGTATATATATGCAATCCGATAAGCGAACTTTAATTTTATTAAGATCATAGAAGAAGGTGGTCTTTACTTTTTCAGGCTAGCAATTAATAGCGTCAAAGAAATACAATGATCCATGCACTACACAGCGAAAACTCGTACAGACATCCGCAGATTGCAGAGAATATGACGCTATATTCGAATCAATATGACGCCGAAATTCCAAACATACAAGCATCAAAATCTTTACTAACACAAAAGCTTACAACTGTGCACAAGCCATACGGCCTAAATAGCATGTTTTGTTTGCCGGATGGAATGGCGAACGGATCATCCAATCCTAGTACCGAACCTACGTTGTCATTTTCTTTGCGTCACCAGATGACATCGTCCATCATGGACTCGCTCTTCATTAGTGATCCTGCAAGCCAATCTCGAAGGACTGACCCATTCCATGAAAATGGCTGGACCACCTGATCCTTCAAGCATGGCGGACCAACAGAGAGTCAATCCTCAATCCAAGCATGCTGTAAGTTTCAAGTGGTAATTATTCATAAAACCCCATGGAGTCAGGTGATGATGGAACCTTTGTTGTCTTAAGCATACTTGTCAGTTTCAGAAACATTAAAAAGTACCTAACACTTGTATGGACACAATAGGACTACTCAATTGCACTTTCATGTCTAAGAATGTTCCAAAAAGTATCTTCTTCTAAGAAAGTTCCAACAAAGAACTATTGCAAAATGCAAGTGTTATATGATAGCAAATTAAATGGATCATATTTGCCCATGCCCACTGCCATGGTTCAGTTCTGCGACTGTACCTGAGTTGCCTTTGCACAGCTGACCTCATCTCGATGCCCATGCCATTCACTCAGTTATGAACTCATACAACATCTACCAATCACCGAACATTGTTGCTGCTGGAGCTTTCTGAAACATTTGAACAATGAGGGGAGAAAGCATCTTGTCAAACATTTTGGCCAGAGCTAACTATAGTATTTTTCAAAGCTGGTAACAAAACAAATCATCAAGCATGTAAATGCGACTTTTTAAATAATAGGAGAGCATAGAGGTGTCGGGTAGTTCAGGATGAAATGATGGCGAATATAAGCACGACACAGACAAAAAAGATGAAAAGAACACCAAGCTGACAAAAAAGACAATGAATTTTAAATAAATCAATATGTTCAGGATGATAAAAACAGAAATGAAAGATATCTGAAGAAGTTATCCAGGCTGATATTAAAGTGTATTGATAACATGGTAATAGTGAGGAACATCGTATTGCATATAGATAAATGGCTGCATTCTAATGAGAGTATGCTGCTCTTGCTTAACTATTCATTTTCAGGTAAACTGAGAAACAAAACATAGAAAAGGACACTAATCTTTATGGAAGACATAGTGTAATATTTTTTAGGACTTCTTTGTCAGCAAACACAACATGGTATAATCTTAAACTTCAAAATGGAAGAAGACCTTGCAACTGTGACAAGGCATCCATAACGCCTTTTCTGCAGGAAGATCATAAGATGTGTGGTAGAATTAAAATGTTCAATGCAGCAAAATATTTGATAGCCATTGAATCTAATAGGACTACAATATCCAGAGAATTCCAGTAGCATATTACCAAACCAATATGAACACATGTTGAATTTCACATGAAAGCATCTTGAACCACCTGAATTCTGATCCGAACAAAATTCATGAAACTTACAAAAGGTACTCACCACAACTATGGACCGAGAAAAAAATGACATGTAACTGAAAAATAATTTTGCAGTAGTGACATCTTCACATCCAGGTTGGACTGCAGCGTGATGTATCCGTTCTGAACCTGCACATCAGGAAAAAAAAAAGAAAATACAAGCTCGGGCAACTGGGAAGTAAAAAATGGCAACAAATATACTTTTCGATCTATCTCAATTTTTTCAGTAAGCAGCACCTAAGTGTATCTCAATTTTGCGCAATCAGCTGCATTAACATCTCTTGCAGTTGCCAACAAAGGGAATATCACAAAGAAATTTGCCATTGATTGAACTAATCTGCAGTAGAAAGGAAAAAAATAAAACAAGAATCCACAGTAATTGTTGTGAGGACCAGCAGCTCGTTGTACCTCTCAGCCAAAACCCTATCATGGAGAGGGCAAGGGCAAACACGAGAAAAGAGCGGGAGGGAGAGTACCTGGCTGGGAGACAGAAATTGGAAGCACAAGGCTGCCTGCAACCGCTTCATCCATTGCCGCCGGCCCCAAATCACAGGGAATGCTGCAAGCCGCCACCACACTCCTAGGGTTAAAAGAAGGTGAGAACAGACTAGGAGAGCGAGGGATAGGCAGGTTCGCCTGGGTGCACGGGAAATCGGCAAGCTGAGGGAGGACCGGAGATGCGCCGCCAGTGACGAGGAAGACATGGCCGTCCCTATCCTGCCGCCGCCGCCACTCCCGTGTTGTGGTTCTGCACAATCTTGACCATGGCTGCCTCCTTAGGCGTCCACGCGTAGGGGTGATGGGTGGGATCCACGGGAGGGGAGGAAGGAGGCGCTGGAGCAGCAGCCGCGGCGGCGCGCCGGATCTGGCGGAGAGGAAGAGATGGGGAAGGCAGGAGGGAGGCAGGACGCCCTCGATAGATGTCCAACAACCGCATTTACGTCGCCCACATGCAGGCCTAGGGAGAGGAAGGGGCGAGACGCCGAGAGCCAAAGGTAGGCTGCCACGCAAGCAAGTCATCTAACCTGATTTTTTTTCACCGTGACTGGTTTAACTCAGTGAATGAACACGCCATGGATTACCATCTGACGGTAAGAAAAATGCAGTAAACGTGGCATATGTGTGCGCGACGGGCAGGGGGCCCGAGTAGAGGAGGAAATTACGAGTGTGGAAGCACACGACTCTGCACGTTTGCATGCTGGACCTAGTCCAAAGGAAGCACAGTCGCACAGAGAAGCACGGCGCCCGTCTCACAGCCGTTCACACTCACCTGGCTGACTCCTTGTTGGCTACGCACAGATCACGTCAATATGTAGGAGCCTGTTGTGTTTCCGGCTTTGCCGTTGTACATGCCGTTCACACTCACCTGGCTGACTCCTTGTTGGCTACGCACAGATCACGTCAATATGTAGGAGCCTGTTGTGTTTCCGGCTTTGCCGTTGTACATGGACTGGACAAATATATCTCTGATCAATACAGTCAGCGTGTTGGATCGCAAACCTTCTACAAGGAGGGAAAAAAGAAACTTCGTTTGCCGTCACTACTTTGGAACGAGCAGTCTGACCACAGGAATACCAGCATCTGTAGCAGTAGTATATTGCAAACACAGTGCAGTGACTTGGTGTTAATTTTAGCTACTTTCATTTTGAATGCAACTATTACAACGCTGTTTTTTTTTCTTTTCTGCTATCAATTACAGGAGTTGCCTGCCTGTGGTACTATTGCATTCCTGTGATCAAAGCCGGAACCTTTTTTTTTCTTCCCGTTATCTAAAAATGGAAGACAGTGCAGCATAGCCTCCAAGCCATTACCCACTAACCCAATTGATTAATCTAGTGCCGGTCAATCAACGTCACATGTGACAGGCGTACGATTAGATCTCTTAATCTTAAAGTTTACTTGACCCACATGCGGATCATCATGTCATTTCACCACTGAAAAACAAAAATAAAAAGTAGTTAAAAATGCCTTCACCTTTTTGTGACCAACAGTAGTTTGATTAATTTAATAGTCGTCGTTACAAACACGTATTCTCCCTTTGCCGGCTGCATATGCACAGCATAATTCCCTTGGCTGTATGTGCTTTTTGGCATGGTGAGATCTGTTCTTGCAGATCAGAAAAAGCAGAAAATGACACGCACTGTGATTATCACTTATCTGCAATTTTACATTTCAGATTTCCAGCTCATAGAGGAAGGGTGCTGAATGGAGGCAATTTGGATCGCAATTCAATTAAAAGTTACAGAGTTTTTCTTGACTGTAGAGTAAATTACTCTGAAACATGGTGTGGAAATTTACAGACTATTAAGATGATGCTTCCGTGAGATGGAACCTACTGATGAAGCTTGCAAATCGGCATCTTCCACAGGAATACAGGATCAGAATATGGCAGTTGGGGTTCTTCGGGGGTGGGGAAGAATATGGCAGTTGGCACCACTAAGCTGAGGCCCCCTTTGGAACGCGGGATTTTTTCCTATTCCTGCGTTTTTCCTGTGAACAGTCAACTGATTCCTGAGAAATTCCTGTACAATTCCTGTGAAAATCCTGCGTTCCAAAGGGGGCCTGACTGATTACTGAAAGGAGTCTTGATTAGACAAACAGCCTAGTGGAAGCAGTCCATTTGATCATTTATAATGGTTATCTAAATTGAATGATAAGCAGATGAAAGCAACCCATATAAACCGGCAAATATCTGAAAACTAGGGGAAATAATGGGGAAAGATGAGCTGCCTTTCGACAGATTACAAAGTCCTAAAGATGCACCACGTCTTCGGAATCGAGAGGGCGAAAAGAGCAGGAAGCAACAGCAAAGCTGAGACCGGATATTATAATTAGTTTTTTTTGTTTGATCGGGAAAATTAAATTTAATTCAGATTACAATCGACGTGGAAACGCGTTGCCGCGGAGTGCCTGGGAGGCCAATCCCTGGACAGGGGGATTGCGTGTCTCCAAAGCCGGAAGCCAAGGATATCTTTTGCATGGATGCCGTTCTTGTCGGTTATAGCCATCCATTGTGCTACCGAAATGCTGCAAGATTCGCAGTTCGGACGAGATTTGCAACAGCCGCCATGTTGCTACCGAAATGCTGGCATGTTTGGATTTTAGGGAGAATAAAAGTGAAATATGGAGGGCGTTGTTGCATTGAGCTTGCCGCCATCAGCTCCCATTTAAAATTTCTTCGATTCCTCTGTATGATAAGAAGGGTATGTAATTCAATCGAAAAAATTCCTTGGGCCAGAGGATGGTAAGAAATATTGGAGCCATCAACTAAGATGCAAACGGCTTAGCTTTACAGTGATGTTTACACTGGAGGCAACGAAAAATCAAGTTGAAAGAACAAGGAAAGCAAGCAAGAAAGAAATTTGCCACGCGATCGGGTGACCAACTAATTGTGCAACGGAAGTACTAATCATCATTCGATCACAGTGTTTTTCTGGTGGCTCCAACGAACTGATCAATGATCGATGGATGGGGATGCTGTTGGACGGGACACATCAGAGACCAATTCTAGAATCCCACGGCTCGAGCAGGTCGCAACAGATGACGATTGATGCAATGGACTGATCCGTCCATGCCTAGCCTACATACGCAGGTTGTTGGTAGCTGAAGTCCATCCACAAAAGATGGATCGATGGATCGTATTAATTCATATACGTGCCGCCATTACCAACATCTCTATCGAAATTATGATCTATTGTTCGTTGTTACTGCTACTAATTTCTGTTGAGGGTTCAGCAATTAAGAACTGATGATTGTAGATCTCTCTCCACAATACTCCCCCTCCCCCCTCTTTTTCTGGCGATCACAGTCAGTAGGGAATTGTTAACACACAAAAAACTTAGTATTACCTCCGTTCTTAAATTGATGTTGTCGTTGACTTTTTAAGTTACGTTTGACCACTTGTCTTATTCAAAATATTAATTCACATTTGAAAATTTATAAGATCTGCTTAAACTTTCTTTAATGATAAAACAAATCATATCAAAATATATGATAATTTTAAAACTTTTTTGAATAAAATAAATGGTCAAACGTAACTCAAAAAATCAACGACAACATTAATTTAAAAACGAAGGGAGTACTTGTTGAGTTGTTTCTAACTGGACGTGCCGACTCCGTTACGTAACTTACGTTCACGCTCTCGTGATTTCTTAGCTTGGTTTGTTGATTCCATTTTTGTCTTATAGCAGAAGCAAGCTTAAGAGTTCTTCTCGCGTGGCTAGCTTTGGGACGTCCGTTGTGCAGATAGAAAACTCCCCTGTCCTCTCCCACAATTCGAACATTAACATGGCAAGGATTTAGGGATCCATGGTTTTGACATGGCATGTGCTACTTCCACTTATCAGTTGATCACAACACATGATGATCGCATCCCAAGATCTCAAGAAACGGGGTAAGAAAATAATGTGCATGCAACGGGTGATTAAGTGATACTTATCAAGGTCAACGCATCTCCAGTATTGAAGCTTGCACAGAACTAGTAGGACAGTGTCGCACATGTAACTGCAGCCGTCGCACACCTGCAGTTCATGTGCCACAGTACCACAGCGTCATTTCAACGAGTTCATGGGGCAGTTGAACGGAGCGACTGCAATAAAGCATCGCAAAGGACAATCATCAAGGCCGAAACGAAGGTTGCTTCCTGATCTGTTCATCAGGTGTCACTATTTTCTGCAAATCAGGTTCACGACCGGATCAGGGTGCAGCAAATTCTGAACCTCAAAAGCCAGACAAGCACCTACTAACTTTTGCAGCAAACAAAACAAATTGTGTGAATCCTGCATGGATATATAAGAAATTGAGAAAGGCAGGGCCTGGGATGTATAAAAGGCAGACCAGGATATCCCCAGGAATGAATGAAAGAAAATACAGGAGAAAAAGAACACTAGAAAAATAAGAAGAAGCTGCCAGTTTCATCTTTATCTGAAGGAACGGGAGAAGACAAGGACAGGGTGGTGGTCAAAAGGCAGCAGACCAAACAAGACAATCAGTGAACTACTTACAGAATAATAAAAATAGCAAAAGAGAAAATCCATTTTCTAATGGTTTCTCTACACAAGAGAACAAGAGTAGTGAGGTGTGCGAGTCTACAGACGCCACTAGCGTAGCAAGGGAAACAATTCCCCAGAAACCGCCCGAAAGTTTCCGGCTTTGCCTGCTGATTATTATTGGCTTCCATAGAATTTTTATTTTCTTCTTCTTCTTTCATTCAGAAGGAGCAGAGAGAAATAAATTCATTTGGCGAGATTCGCGTGGAGATGAGTTAGGTGTCAGGACCACTCATAAATTCTGCCTGTTCTTCTTTCAGATCTGTTCCGTGCTGTGCTCTGTTTTGCAATTCTCTCCGGCCAGGACAGGACGCTCTCTGCTTCAGCTTCGAGGTTGGGGCTTCGGTTCTTGGGAAATCTCTCTTCTCTCTGTTCATCATGGGTCGTCGCCGGAGTCCAATCTCGCCGCTCAGAGTTTCTTGATTGGGCCAGAGTTTCCATTTCTCCTGGTCCTGAAGAAACCTCCCCAAAGTTGATTTGATTTCTCTGCTCTTGCGTGAGTCCACTTCAGTGGAGAGAGCTTGCTCTTGAATCCCGTACTGTTCAAAGCAGAAATCAGAGTTCTTGCTTGAGAAGAAGAATCCCTTCCTTGTTTTCTGGTTTCGTTGCCGCTCAATCACCGCTCCCTTCTTGCTTACATCTCGCAGTTCACAGCTTTCCATACGCGTTTGCCGTCTCGATTTCGTGGTAGGTTCAGGTCGGCGCTTGCTCATCTTCGCCGATTTGTTCCCGAGCGCCTCCTACAAAATCCTACCTTTTTCGTCTTCCGCTCCACGGGGGCCGGTGGTGATTTCTTGTCCCGATGGGCAACGCGTTCGCATGCATGCCGCGCAAGGAGCACCGGGGCGCCGCCGCGGTGTCGCGCAGCAAGCGGATGGGGAGCGCGCGGTCCGCCCGCGGCGCGCCGAAGCTCACGCCGGCGGAGGAGGAGCTCCTGCACCGCCAGGCGCTGGCCATGGCCATCCACCAGCACCTCGACGCCGGCGGCTCCATGTCGCGCCGCATCGACGCCGGAGCATCCATGTCCCGCCGCATGGCACCCGGCTCCACCAGCTCCCGCCGCCGCGGCGACCTGCCGGAATCCGTCACGAATGCTAAGGCTGTAAGGCTCCTGCCTGACCCTTTTTTCTCTGCTCCAGTCTCCACACATGTTTTTCCATGGTTGTTTCAACATTATTATGCTCTTCCATAGCTGTTCTCATCCTAGAATCAATAAGGTTTCATGTTAATGGCACCGTGAAATTGTACATTTCCGTGTTGCATATCTTCTCTAGTTGATGATATTTGCTCAGTTGCAATATGTTCTTTAGATGTAACGCCTTAATTTCTGGTTGGTGAAATTCTTACAGTATCGTTCCTATTGACTGTTACAATAGCATCATGCCACATTTTTGTTGATTACTGTATGGTGTGTGGCCTGTACCATTCCATTAAGATCACCACATTATTGTTAAGATCTCTTGCATGGTCACTTACACATGTACCCTGGCTTGACTGGATTATAGTTTCATGCCTCACTGCTGTAGTTTTAACTAACTAACTAACTTATAATTCAATGAGGTATCTTAGCATCATAGTTCTGTACCTTTCTGTTTGTTAAAGAGTCTGTCTCTTTTTTACATGGGGACTATCGCAACTTTCAGAACTATTTCTTCCTATTTTCATTGGTTAGGTATATTTTGCGTTGTCGTTAACACCGATTTCATATCAATAGTTGAGGCATCTGGGCATTTTGGGCTCTGTAATACTTTGGAAGTAGTTGCAAAGTATGAAACTAAAATGATAATGGAGTTTGATGTCTTACCATCTCATTGTAAGCATATAGGCTTATCACTTTGTTATGCTATTTGGAGCATTGTCTCGTTTTCGATAAGATGGGGCTGTGCTTGCTGTTTCGTTCTGTGGTCTCTTCTGTTGTGGCTATGTTTCTGCCTCTGTTCTCTTGATATGCTACCCATTGTGTTTCTTTCACCATAATAGGTTTGAGTGTTTATATACCTAATTCGTTCTCTGAACATTTTGAATTATTTAGTAGCCTATGGATCTTTGTCTATGCCACTATGTGTCAAAAAGGTATCTTTGTGTATAACTGTTGCTTCATACGTGAGTACAAGACATGGATATGTACTCATGGTGAAATTTATATGCCTCTAGGACTACAAGACAATTCTACCACCTAACAGAACCCTAAGTAGTTTGACAGCATGGTCCCATATCTGAAATTGTTCTACCATTTATACTTTGTTTGCCCTTCTTCTACTATTAGTAGCACTGCAGCAGACTGAAGTAGACTTAAACTATGGTCAAAGTTTTTATTTCTTCTTGTGCCAATCTGTAATTACCTAAAAGGAAGGAATCATACTTGTAGTTTATTGTCCTTAGCCTTGTCAGCATTGAATCAAAATGAAATGGCCTGACATTCTCATACACATGTTTTGTGGGTCTTGTGAAAGATTTATTTATTAATGGTACTTTTGACATATGCTTTCAGGCCCAAATTGTTCTGGAGAACTTAGAAACAAAGAAAATAGTCCTTGTTCATGGAGAAGGATTTGGTGCTTGGTGTTGGTACAAGACCATCTCTCACTTGGAGGAAGCTGGTCTTGATCCTGTTGCCTTAGACCTCACAGGTTCAGGGATAGACCATACTGATACAAACAGCATAGCTACTCTAGCAGATTACTCCAAGCCATTGCTTGATTATCTTGATAAACTTCCTGAGAATGAGAAGGTGACTATTACATCTATTTTTTCATTTATACTTTTTAAAAGGAAAAAATCTGGTTTGTGGTTTCTGAGCTCTTGTTCACAATGGCAATAATACAGGTTATTTTAGTCGGTCATAGTTGCGGAGGTGCAAGTGTGTCATATGCGCTAGAACACTATCCCAAAAAGATTTCAAAGGCGGTGTTTCTTTCTGCTACAATGGTGAAGGATGGCCAGCGGCCCTTCGATGTGTTTTCGGAGGAAGTACGGAATCTCTCTTTATATGTTTGTATATTCATGTGCATATGTAATTGAAACTCACAATAATTTATATTTTGCAGCTTCGTTCAGCAGATGTTTTCTTGCAAGAATCACAGTTTTTAATCTATGGGAATGGAAAGGACAAGGCACCTACTGGGCTGATGTTCGATAAACAGCAGATCAAGGGACTGTATTTCAATCAAACGCCGTCCAAGGTACATATTATCCTAAAGCTGCATAGTCAGTAGAAGCTATACTGTTTCCACCCCCATGGCGGTTTCTATATTCTGTAGCTTGCTAACAACTTTGCGCGTACTAAACTGTAGGACATGGCGCTAGCTGCGGTGTCCATGAGACCGATCCCTCTAGCCCCAATCATGGAGAAGCTCTCCCTTACCGCTGAAAACTATGGCAGTGTGCGCCGCTACTTCATCCAGACGCTTGATGACCACATGCTATCGCCTGATGCCCAGGAGAAGCTGGTTCGGGAGAACCCACCTGATGGGATCTTCAAGATAAAGGGCGGCGACCACTGCCCCTTCTTCTCGAAATCGCAATCACTTAACAAGATCTTACTTGAGATCGCACAGATCCAAGCTCCGGCATCACTGCTCCCAAGCAAGGCAAGCGCAGAAGTGCCCCCAGGAAAGGCAAGCCCCGAGGAAATCGCCACAAAGTCATGACTGCATGTATGTACTGTACATCAAATGAGTAGCACATAGGTTGCGAAAGAAAATGCTGGTGGATTAATTGAAACCAGCTGTCAGATAATAATTTAGGAAGTTGAAATGTTCGTTTCTTTCTTATGTGATCAAAGTATAGAGAATGAGACTGTCAGATAGATGCCTTTTGCCTTGTTAATGAAATATGAGCATATCTTATAACCTATGATCTGCTCTGCTGCCCAGCTATTTGTCCAGCAGTGAGCAATGTCAAGTAGCCAGGCCCTGTGGTCTTGTGTAAATGTTCAGTTCTACAATGAGCCCTCATTTAGCACAGTTTAAACAATTATCTTTACCCCTCTTTGATTGGAAATTGTGGGACTTGGTTCAAATGCGAGCTAAACTATGGTGAATGACGGATCAGGATCGCCTGCATTCACGCTACTCTGTGCCTTCAGCCTGCATCACATACAATACAACGCAGGCATGCAACTTCGCTTTTGCGCATGGAAGATTCATCCCTAAACTTTCAAAAGGTCTAACTTAGTCCTTCAACTTTGGTTGGTAGGTTCAATTTCGTCCCTCGTGTGACGTTGCTATCCACGTCAGCTCTAAGTTGAATTTCAAATTTTAAATCAATTTTTCTCTGATCGTAATTCTGTTTTTGAATCCGTTTGAACTATTCAATTTTTTTATAAAAAAATAAGACACAACATTGATATTTCGAGGCTCTTTTTATATTGTTTCAACATAATACTTGAATGCATTTTTTATTTAACATTGTATATACCGCTTCAACATTTTAACAAAATGTAAGGGTTATGTCTATAAAATATGTTAAAAATATTAAACATGCTCAGACATTGTGTTGTCATAATACATCACAAAATAACGGACTTCACATAAAACAAGATAAAATGGTGGTCTATTCCCTGCTTTTAAGTGCCCTGGAAATAGAATTCACCGGTTGTGGTACTTCTCCCGTCATGTATTACGTCTTTGGTGGTTTTTTTTTTTTTTGCGAGGGTACGTCTTTGGTGGTTGACGATTTGTCAGCACCTGAGTAATAAAATTCTTTTCCATGTAATAAAAAAGAGATCCCTTTCTTAAAATAGACCTTCGGTATAAAAGATTGATTAGCCATCAGCCCCGACAAAACTTAAAATTAGCTATGCCTTCACTTGTTAAATGTTATAGGAGCCGAATCCTTAAGCAGCATCACGATCGTCGCTATCGCTACAAAGTCTAACACACAAGACACGGCCGGCGGCCACTCAATTTCCCACCGTGGTTGGGCTGGTCGTCGTCGTATTCTCCACATTCGATCGCCATTGTGGTCGTCGCGCTCGCGCCGACGGGAGATCTCTGCCTGCAGGCCGGTGAGTGCTTCCTGATCCTCCTTTATGTTCTAGTGTATAGGATTTGGAGATGGAGGGCATGTTGTGTGCATGGGTTTGGGACGTTGACTTCGGCGAGTTGTAGTTGGGTGATATGATGCAGCAGTCAGCACGTAGCTTAGAGCTTAGTACCGTGAAAGCAGGTGATTCGGGCTAGCTAGCTGAATTCTGCTGATTATGTCTTTCTTTCCAATAAATCTACCACCAGAGCAGACGAAGCCCCTGTTTACTACAAGCGTTGACATGTTCTGTTCCTGCAGGAACAGGAGGAAGAAATGGTCGGGCAAGAGGTGCAGTGCGTTCGGCGTTTTAGAGCCTAAAATTTAGAGGGGTCTAAACAAAAGAATTTGTCTTAAATAAAATTTAATTATAAAATTAACTGTAGAATCTCCTTCTAAATCGCGAGACGAATTTAATGAGAGTAGGTAAGACATGATTAGATGATATTTATTGTAGCATTACTGTAACATCATTGTAGCAAAACATAGATTAATTAGGCTCATTAGATTCGTCTCGTAAAGATGTACCTATCTGTAAAAAAATTTTATCATTAAACTTATTTAGTACTATTAAATAATAAAAAAAAATTTAAAGCTAAATTTTAGAGGGGTCTAAAGAGGACACCGAACGCGCCCATGGTGGTGCGTGCCTGGAAAGAATGGGGTATCCAGGCGCTGGTGCTTCTGAGCTTCACACTCCAGGTCACGCTCCTTGTCCTGGCAGGGTTCCGCCGGCGCGTGAGGTCAAGCACGCTGATGTTTTTCACCTGGTCAGCGTACTTGCTGGCCGACTCGACGGCGATCTATGTGCTGGGCCACATGTCCGTGACTAGCGGGTCGTCGCCGTCGGATCACCAGCAGCTGGTGGCGTTTTGGGCACCGTTCCTGCTTCTGCACCTTGGCGGGCAGGACAACATCACCGCCTACTACTCCATCGAGGACAGCCGGCTATGGCTGCGCCACCTGCAGGCGCTTGCTGTGCAGGTGGCCGCAACTGCTTACGTCATCTACGAGTCCTCGATAATCACTGGTGGCCATCCCTTGCTTCGGCGAGCCACCATCCTCATGTTCATGGTCGGTGCCGTCAAATACGGGGAGAGAGTGTGCGCGCTTTGGTGCGCCAGCAGAACAGGAGCCGGAACACACAATTACTATACCTTGGCACAACCAACGACTGCCAGTCATGTTCAAAGTCCGGCTCGGGACGGCCTAGAGTCATACAATGTGAAGGACACCGAAGCCTACATAGTATTGGCTCACCGGATGTTAAATGTTCCCAAGAGCTTGCTGAAGAGTTCGCCACCTGATGGAAAACGTTACAATATTCATGGAGCACGTCTGTACAAGGTGGTTGAGATGCAGCTCTCCCTGATGCACGATATCCTTTACACCAAGGCAGAAATAATTCACAAGAACTGGTATGGCATCTTCATCCGTATGATGTCAGCGATGGCCACCGCCGCAGCATTCGTGCTGTTTCATCGGCTAGTACGGAATGATGATGGTACGGCGGGTTACAGTAGGGCGGCTGTGGCTGTCACTTATGTCCTCTTAGTTGGGGCCATTGTCCTGGAGACTCTGTCGCTATTGAGGGCTGCATTCTCAAGCTGGACATTACCTCGCTTGCAAGACTGGAACCACAATTGGAATATTCCTCTTGCCTGTGTAGTTTCCTTTGTCCGTCGGTCGGTGCATGCAGCAGATTTGCGAGGAAGGTACTGGTCGGCCTCCATGGGGCAACATAACTTGCTACAGTTGAGCACTCGCAGCAGGGCCAGCAGAAGCAGCAAGATGGCAAGATGGATAGGATTGGAGGACCTATGGAACACACAAGCTTACTCATGGTCCATCCCCGTCTCGGCGTTCATTGAGAACAAGTTGATGTACCGAGTGTTCAAGAAATCCCAGCAGGACTTTGAGACATACCGGCTAGCACTGGAGTTTCAGGGATGCCAGCTGGAGATTCAGAGAGATAAGTTGATGATGGAAATGAGATCAAAACAAAAGGACAGAGAATTGGAAGGGCAAGAAGCGGAAGAAGAGGAATGGCAGGAAGCGGAAGAAGAGGAATGGCAGGATGCGGAAGAAGAGCAATGGCACGATGCAGAAGAAAAGGAAGCACATGAAACAAAAGAAGAAGAATGGCAAGAAGAGGAAGTGTGGCTTAATGAGCCTGGTCCGGAAGCGCAAGAAATTAAAAAAGAGGAATGGCACGAACAGAAAGTAAATTTTAATGAGCCTGATATGGAAGCGCACAAAAAGAAGAAGATGAATGGCACGAAGTACAAGAGGCACCAGAAGAGGAAGCACGGAAGATGGCAGGAGAGGAAATGCAGGAAATTGCGTAGAAAACGGAAGATGAGGAATCTTAGAGAGCGGAAGAAACGAAAGTAATGTTTTGTGAGCGTGATTTGGAAGCGCAGGAAACGGAAGAAGATCAATGGCAGGAAGCGCAGGAAATGGAAGAAGATGAATGGCACGAAGTGCAGGAAACAAAAGAAGAGGAAGCACAGAAAATGAAAGTAGAAGAAGGGTTGGAAACAGAAGCACAAGAAGCACAAAAAATGAAAGAAGACGAAGTGTGGGAAATGGAAGAAGAGGAAGTGGGTACAACGGAAGTAATGCTTTGTGAGCTTGATCTAGAAGCGCAAGAGACGACAAAAGAGAAAAAACGGGAAACGAAAGGAGAGGAAGGATTGGAAATAGAAGCAGAGGAAGCGCAAAAAACGAAAGAAGAGGAAGCGCAGATAATGAAAGAAGAGGAAGTGCAGCAAGTGGAAGTAATGTTTTGTGAGCATGATCTAGAAGCGCAAGAGACGACAGAAGAGGAAACGCAGGACACGAAAGGAGAGGAAGGGCCGGAAACGGAAATAGAGGAAGCACAGAGAGTGGAAGAAACAAAAGTAATATTTCGTGAGCATAATCTAGAAGCGCAAGAGACGATAGAAGAGGAAGCGCGGGAAACGAAAGGAGAGGAAGGGCAGGAAACAGAAATAGGGGAAGCAAAGAGAACGGAAGAAAAGGAAACACAGAGAGCAAAAGAAACGAAAGTAATGTTTTGTGAGCATGATCTGGAAGCGCAGGAATTGGAAGAAGCGGAATGCGAAGAGCTGGAATTGGAAGAAGGGGGAGTAACTTCTTTTGAAGTTACGAGGCCTGCTCTGGAAGCGCAGGAAGCAGAAGCAGAGCTGGTATGGGGCTTAGAAAGGGAAACAACAGACACGATTCTCCAAATTGACTCGTGGGATCCTTTTCGGAAGAAAATTGTCTACGAACCGTCCGCACTCGTGCGATTTGCGGACCCGGCCTGGATTGCCGACGCGTGGAGGTCCTGGGAGATCGGACGGCAGCACACATCGGCTTGGCTTCAGCGTACTGCAGCGTCGGCTCGACCCTCTTCACCGAATCAGCTGCCGAGCGAGCCGGGGGAAAAAAAAGGAAAAAAAAACGCAATCAACAATCCAGATCGGGATCGGGCCGGCACTCCTCTTCCCAACGGCGGCGATCCATGGCGTCCACGATCTCCTCCCCTGCTGCGGTCCAAGAAGGTGCTCTTCGCCTCCCGGTTGTCGTCGGCGACGGATGGCGCTCCCTCCTCCTGGTCACCGGCGACGACGGCGGATGCTCAACCATTATCGGCGGCAACACGGGCGCCCTCCTCCACTGGCCGTGGTCCACGAAGGCGGGCGACTGTGTAGTTACGATGTCCCTTACTGTTTTTCTCCTATACTCCTTGTTTGCTAACCAATGGTTTGATGAATTACCATGTTGATTCCAAAGGCAGCAAAAGGAGAGAACAGACATACTGATCCTCTGCATGTCTGCAATTACTCGCAAATGATATTTCGCAGATGTTCAAACTAGAAGATGTAGCAATGGACATATGGGTGATTCATATGGGAATTCACACTGATGGGTTCAAAGATGGTTGATGACCACCAAGAAGGAATTCTGTAGCATGCTTCAATACTGACCGAGAAGGAATTCTGTAGCTTTATTATGTGTGTAGCACCCCACCTCAAATTAATGAGGGGTTTGGCTAACCAGGATCTTAATCGGGTGACACTTGACGACGCAAGAGTCCAAAAGTACACACACATAAGCATAAATAAAATAGAGTGTAGAAAAATTCTTAATTATTACATCTTTGATTAAATTTGATTACATAAAAGAGTTCGGAAAGCGTAGCGGAAGCGATATACAACTCGACGTATTTATCCTATGATGAAGCACATTCAGCCCATAAACATGCTTCATTCTCTTGAGCCAAAACATCACCTGCAAAAAGATTTAAACAACAAACCCTGAGCAACTAATACTCAGCAAGACTTACCCGTCAAAATGGCATTCTAAGACCGACTCCTAGCATGTAGGGGGCTGACCAAGGGTATAGGAATATTTGCAAAAAAGGAGCACTAAGAGTTGGTCCTTCTTTCAAGTTTTAGCCAAATTAAAAGGGTTCATGCATAAATATAAATATTAGCAACCTACACTAAGCAATATATGGTTGCAATACAATTAATTGAAGTACAAATCAGCAAGTATAACCATCATGTTCAACTTCTTACTACGATGTGACACAGTGAACAAGCGGTACTCAATAACCGCGAGGGACGGCGATTCGAATCGATTTACACCTGCAGGCGAAACCCGAGATACACGACGTACGCACACTCAAAAGAGTCACGCACGACAACCTTTCACAAGACACCATAGAGCCGGGCCGATTTCACCTCTCCCGGACACACGTCCTCCACGCGATACCCGCGCCAGGCAATCCGTGGTTAGCCCGTGTGCCCTCCCTTCCTACACAAACCCGCAACCACCATACCATCTTCATCACCAAAAGAGAGGAGGGGCACCGTCCAACAATACAGTAATCGAGCTACTCAGTTTACTAGTTCCCATTCTACTAGCATGCATCCGGTACTGTTCAAACTTGCTCAGCGGGGCCACAACGAACGGCCCTCAATCGACACAAACGGGACTATGGCGAACAAGGCGAGCCTTGTCACCCCAACCTACACATGAAACTTCCCCGTTCGGTCTCAAATTCATTATCATCATCATGTGAGAACATAAAGTAAATCAGACCCCACTTACACCGAGCGGTCTCCATACCACTCGATTTTTTATCGGTGACACAACCTTAAGCTTAGCAAAATCTACCGAGCGGCTGTACAAAACTGAACCAACCCATAGGAATAAGGATCTCTAGTGCATCTACGGTTTCATACAACTCCTAAAACTTAAATGCACAATTCATGACTCGAAGTACATGTGAGAAAATGTAAAACTTTGTAAACATAGGAGTGCACCGGGGCTTGCCTTGGGGCTGGCGGTTAGCACACTCGAGCACGTTCAAGTCAGCGCCGGTCTCCTCGGTCACGAGCTCCAAGTCCTCGAGTCCGGCGTCGGTTCCTTAATGAATGCAATGATATGCACAAAGTCAAAGAGGTTTCATGGAACTTCCTTGACAAATATGTCATGATGATGTTATTATGCACAATGCAACATGCTTGCAGGGCCATTTATCCGATTTTTGTACTCTGGTCTCAAGTGATTTACACAAATTACTTTGAATTTATGAATTTTCTTACGTGCAAAAATAAGGGATCTTCTTCTAAATTCTTTAAAAGGTTTCTGGAAGATCTAAAATTAAATTTGTATTTTTATTTAGAAATATAATCCTAGGTACAGTAACATATCCAAAATTTGATGCCAAAAAGTGCAGGAATAAAATGATAAAAAAAGATTTTGCTAGAAACTTGAAACTAAAATTACTCCTAAAATATGGTGAATTTCAAGAAACTGTTTTGTGAGCAGTTCAGTGAACTCACAAGGAGTATGTGTGCCAAAAATCAGAATTTTTGCATGTATAGATCTTTTTATAAAAATGATTTCCAGTTTCTCTTCTCTGAATTTTAGAAAATTGACTAAGATGAATTCAGATGTTTATGTTATACCACTGGATAGAACTAGTCTCATGGAATCCAACAAAGTTTGTTTCACATTTTTCCGAGTTGTATTTTATTTTATATCGAATTTACAAGTTTGGTCGATTTCTGACATTTTTCTGAGTTGAATCGTGAACAGTAAAAGAACAGAGGACGAAAACCGGCGGCCAGAAAACTGCAAAATCCGTCGATATGGGTGATGGATTCGCACAAAAGATGACTCAAATGTATTCTTAGGGATATGATGAAGCTTCACGTGCGAGGAATCGAACGGAAACTCACCGTGAAGGGAGGAATCGACAACGGCGTCCGAGGTGCTCATCCGGCGGTCACAGTGGAAATCTTCGTCGATCTCGTGCTACGGGTGGGGATACTTCGATTGAAGGTGAGGGAAAGCTAGAGTATCACCTGGCTTTGGTTTTTGATGTAGGGCTCAGCCGGGGAGGGGCAGTGGCGACGGCGGCGGCTCCAGCTTTGGATTAAGCGGCCGTGGCGGCTCTGTTTCGGTCAATTGGAGAGAATGAGGAAGAAGAGAGCTAGGGCGATGACTTGACCGCGGCTAGGAGGTGATAAGGGCGTGGAACCGGTCATCGATGCTGTGCAAGGTGACGCCGGCCACAGCGGCGCTCCGCACGGCGCGAAGAAGAAGGTGACACCCGGCGCTACAGTAGAATTTTTGAATTTTCAATGATTTTCCACGTGCTGATTTGCGACAATTTAAATCCAATGCTACTGTGCTCAGAAAAATCTGAAAAACTCAGGGTTGAAAAGTCTCACTAAACTGAACAACTTCCCTCATTGCATTTTTTCCTAATTCGATTTAAATTTTGAGTTAAAATTCAATTAAGACAGATTTTGGACAAATGATCTTTGATTTATTTGGGCCCATTTCCTTTTGTAGAAAAATCCACAAAATTCTCCAAAAATCTCTTTTTGCCCCTGGATGCCAAGGAAATTTTTAAAATGGGCCCACTTGTATACAAATATTTGAAGTTCTAGTTCAAGCTCATATTTGACTATTTTCAAATGATTTGCTTTTAATTTATTCTCTCCAATATGATCATTAAAATTTGTGATCAATTTGCACTAACCGAGGATTTAGACCATGATTAGGGTTTCCAGAAAAATGGGGATGTTACAATGTGGCCATGTCTTTTTTCAGCAAAGTGACAGACCACTGCTTGTAATGCCATGAGTCTGCTTGTAATGCTTCAATACTAACTGAAAAGGAACTCTGTTGCTGAAATTGTATGGGCACCATCGTAGTGCAGAAATTCAGGCAACTAGCTCATTGTGCTTGTGGCCAAGTCCGACCGACAATAGTTATTTGTAATAGGATGCGACCATTTTGCTTGTAATTGACGGCATTGGGCTGCTGAACACATTATGTATACTAGTCAATAAAATTTCTGGCATTGATGTATGTGTTTCTTCCTGATACGAAGGTAGTTGCATTTTGGACTTCCATTTCAATTTCACTGAAACTGGCAGTACAGTAACATGACTACATGAGTACATGTTGAGTACAGTTAGTGCTGCAAGTATAAGGAGTATGGCAGTCCATGAGAGAAGAAAATTATGATCTTCATGATTGCATTAAAAAATATCAAATATTGTATATCCATAAACAAATGTCAACCTGAAAAATGTTTCCACATTTGAAATCTGGAATGTTTGATTTGTGATATACAAAGTAAAGGCCAAATTAACAAAGTGCATCATTTCAAATTCGATAAACCTAAAAATGTGAATTAAAAGAGTACAATCATATATTTTCATCATTTGGCACTCCATCAAAACGTAATTTCCTAGCAGCTGCAGTAGCATCTCGATCAACTCTAAGTAAAAGACCTGTGTATCCTCCATGTATAACACGAGCATCCATGGCAGAAGAACTCATGTGCATATTGAAGTATGGCATTGTGGCATTAGCATACCCCTCCTGGATCGATGGAATCATCATGGCTGAAGATTGGCCATACATATCGTTTGAAAAGTTTGGCATGCTGCTAGCATGAATTGTACTAGCATTAAGGTCCTATGTCACATAATATGAATTTGTCCATTAAACTTGCATGTAGTAAATAAAATATGGAAAACAATATAATGAGTAAAGTCATGTGTCTTACAATCAGTTGTAAGGATTGAAGATCGTAGCTGCAGTAATGCAATTCAAGAAAGATGATGAGTTCATAACCCAAATTACACATGGGAAAAAAATACAACTCAAAGTTCCTCGCTGAAACATTCTTCAAGTGTAGAAGTGTTGGATCATACGATGTCTTAGGCTGCAGGTTCTCGGCAGCCGCTTCCTGCAGGTCAACAGCGAGGTTGCGAGCGGGGGGCATAGGCGGCACTTTGACAACTCCGTCTGATCGGCTTTCGCTTAAGTCGGGCGAGAGTCAACCATGCCGCAGCCTATGGCAGTGCCGTCTCCGGTAGAAACTAGGGCTTCGTCGATCACGTTCCGTCTCCTCGCTTCGTCGGTTCCTTTTTCTTTCGGAAGAAGGCGAGCCGAGTCGATGGATGTCGTCGTTCTTTTCTAAGCCGAGCCGAGTCGATAGATGCCGATCTGAGTTCACCGTGTGCTGCCGTCCGATCTCCCAGGACCTCCACGCGTCGGCAATCCAGGCCGGGTCCGCAAATCGCACGAGTGCGGACGGTTCGTAGACAATTTTCTTCCATCCTTTTCATTCAAGTGTTCCAGCGAAGCTGAAAAGATGGGGACTGTACACGGGCGGCCTGACCCGGATTGTAGAGGAGCGCATCCTTGCCTGGCACATCGCCACTAACATCTACCTCGCCTGGAGGTACCAGAGGCGTGGCAAGCAGCCCAACAAGGAGGAGCATGAGCATGGCACTGATAAGCAACAACCCAAGGCCACAAAGGCAGAGGCATACAAGATGGCGCATTCCAAGCAACCCACTGCTGTGGCGGTGGAGACTCTCTCCAACTACATGGTCTTCCTCCTCGCTGCACGCCCCGACATGCTGTCTCCTACAGGCAGCCGCAATGCGTACGTGGAGGTGTGCTATGCTCTCGCTACCCAAGGTTCACAATGTGAAACAGTCAAGGAACTGGCCGAAATGCTATGGGAATACGGAGAGGAAATGTTGAAACGTCAGGAAACATTCAAGAAAAAATATCAGGAAACATCAGATGACATTGAGGATAGTGATACTAGTTCCAATACTGGAGATCAATATAAACCCCCATTGATTTACCAGGTTGGATGCAAGCTTGGCGCAATGCTCGTCCGCAAACACACAGGGAAGACGCTGAAAATGATTGCCCAAGTCTGGGTGGAGACTCTGTACCATGTGGCCCTGGGTTGCAGCGCGTATGCTCACGCCAAGCAGCTCAGCAACATCGGCGAGCCCATCACTGTTGCTGCAATTCTAGTGGAATACTTGAAGAGGGGTACTGATGGCGTGGAACTTACGTAGGCGAACCAATTTGAGAGCCACGAATAACAAGGATATGGACAATTCTTTACCCTGCACTAGTTCATCCACCCGTGCAGCTATTTTGGGAACACTGCCGCTTAGGCAAGATTTTTTTCCATCTGTAATATTTGAAGATATATATATATATATACACAAAAGTTTGTCTATAAAAAGATAGTGTTAGTTTAAGTTCTGTTAACTCTGTTTTAGATTATACTACCAGTTTGCAAAATCAATGTTTTATACTTGTCTATTATGAAGTCTTAATTTATAGTTATATTATTTATATCTATTATGAAACCTTGTTTTTATAAGTTTAGTGTCATTGCCCATACTTTTACTTTCTCATACAATGCTATATATGTCTCGAGGCAGGCAGTGTATACCTGTTACGAAGGGCTGTGCTTTTTGTTTACTACTATGTATGCATGAACTTATTTTTGCATCTTAAACCAAGGATTATTATGTACTTTCAATCGTCTCTATTATGTTGATGCATATGTATACAGTCAACATGATTATCAAGGTTCACTTTCGTAGGACTTTCAAATGTTGTTTGGATACATGGTGTGTTGCATCTAAACCAAGGTACTTTCAATCTTCTATAATGTTCATGCATCTGTATTCAGTCAACATGACAACCATGGTTCATGTAAAGCTTTTTAAATTTTGTTTCGACATATGTGTGGTCACATACGGGCCTTGTTCCCTAGTACTCCATGTAGAAACTATATATCAAGTCCACAATTTTCATTTGTATTTTGAGTGCTCATGAATCACAACCTTTTAGTTCTACCAACGAAAGGTCAGAAAAAGAAGTGGGAAAATAATTCTGCAACTAAATTAATTATCTGCTAACGGGCCTTGATAACGGGCCTGATGCTTTGATTGCAGGTGAAGCAAAGGTTATTACGGCCCCATTCGTCTGCATAATAATATATATGTTATTTACCGTCCGTGTGTGAAAAGGGTCGTGGCCTAGTGGTTAAGGCACCCGAGTAGCACCTTTAAGGTCCTGGGTTCGACTCTCGGTGGGAGCGAATTTTCTAGGATTTAACGGCATTTGTGCTTTCAACGGTAGGCGACGTAGCCGTCGACAGCGAGGCGTCAGTGGTGACTTCGGGAATCTGAAAAATTTGCCGGCTCAATCTTCGAAGATGCTCATATAGGTAGGGTTTGCGTATGTGCGTTCATAGGGGTAAGTGTGCGTGCGTTGTGAGTGTCTGAGTTGTATTGTGTAATTTCTCAACAAAAAAAATTACTGTCCGTGTTGCATAGTCTCCATGGTACAGGTATTTGACAATGGAGAATGCCACCACATCTTTAGTAAAGGCTATATATGGAGGTCGTCTTTTTTATTTTTTGCAGGGCAGGGGGCACCCCCCGATTTTTTTTTACGGAAATACTTGTATTAAAGTTAAGGTAACAGTACAAAGACACGTACAAATACAGGTGAACCGTACAAGGATACGGAGGACAGCTGACCCACCAGAAAAGCAAACAGGCCCTTGAAAAAAAGAAAAATTACAGACCAGTCCCTGGACCCGAAGCTTCTCACCGACAGCAGCCAAAACCGGCGCCTCCGGCCACCGCCGGAGCCGACGAAGGAGGCCACCACCACACCCACAGCAGAGGGCAATCCTTCGCACAAAGGCTTGAGATGGAGCCGAGCAACCAAGATGGGCAAGAGCATGTGGCACAGCCCTTTCCTTGAACCAAAAGGCAAAAAGCGGGCCGACACGAGAACTCACCAAGAGAACCCGTCGCCGCCAAAGATCTCCTGAACAGGGGCACCACAGCCAGAGTCCCAACTCCACCTGCTCGCCGCCGGCACCGGAGAGGAGCACCATCAAGGCGAGGTTGGGCAGGGGAGAAGTTATTCCACGCCAACGCCGACGCCAACCCGTCGCCGCCGCCAGCCGGAAACCTAACCCTAACAAACCTAGGACCAAACCTCCCAGCCGGAGAGAGCGCGACGGTCCCCAGCCTCTCACAGCAACCCGCAGGTCGCCGGAGAGGAAGAGGACCGCCGGCCTCGCCGGCAGGAAACGAGTCGCCTGTAGCACCAGCGAGAGAGTTTGAGAGAGGAGTATCGGTAAAATCATTACTTCAGAAGCAACGAAATTACCCCGCAATTGTCCAAGTCTTATGCATAAAAGTAAATGCTACTACTATGGAGTTCGAAAAATAAAAGCACAGTTGCTGAGAGTACAAAAAGAATGAAACGTTTAAACTCTGCCACGAACTGCAGCACACAGGTGTTCGTTTCTTTGGCTAAAATTTTAGCCATTTAAAATATTATTATTTAAGGATATTAAATAAAGTTTAATTACAAAACTTTTGCAGAACTTTGATCTACTTTGCGAGACGAATCTAATGAGGGTAATTAAGCCGTGATTAGAAGATGATTACTGTATCATTACTGTAGCAAAATAAAGATTAATTAGGCTCGTTAGATTCGTCTCATAAATTAGCCCCTATCCGTAAAAAGATTTTGTAATTAGACTTTATTTAATATTTTTAAATGATAAGATTCTCTTTGATGTGATAGGACTAAAATTTTATGGAAAAAAACGAACAGGCCTCGCCCTCCTCGTTGACTTTTGTTACCACACCGTCTTAGGATGGAAGTGTGACACCATGTTCTGGTCGCCTCCGCCGTCTCCATGAATGTTTTGCTGTCCTCTTCTTTGTGAAGACCTGCCCAAAATTTGAGAAACGAACAAGCATATAACACAATCTCAGTAGGAGATCGCGCTTTTTTTTCTCTCTCAAAACAATCCTGCGTGGTGCCAACAGAAAATGGCTTGTGCTTACCAGCGTGGTGCCTTTGTTGCCTCCATTCCATGTCTGTCTGGCTTCTTGAATGGTTTTCATATGTTTCTCCGGTGATTGTCAGCAAACGGATTTCCATTTTAATCTCCGCTGGTGCTTGGCTTGCTGATCCATGTATCTCTTCTTGCTTGGCTTTGATCCATGTTTCTCACAGTCAACAATGCTTGATTTGAATCGATGTAGATGCCTCTTGCTGATATGGAGCAGCATTGGATGCCTGGTCGCGGCTGCCCCGACCTCACTGACAGACATTAGACTGGAAGTAGCTCCATCGCTAGTTTCCTACTCAGATACTATGGATTCTGCCATTGTTGGGTGTGATGTTGGTGGCATGCTTGCGGTGTGGTGGGACAATTCAACATGAATGGTCAGGTGTGCAGGGCGCTGGGCGAAAGTCTGCTCGGTTTTGCCGATGCCGGCAACGACACCCTTCGGTGCGATTCTCCTTGTTGAAGCCGTTGTTGAGGTGCTCCTTCGTAGTCATGGGGCTTCTCCGGGTAAAAAACCAAGATCAAACTAGTTGGATTGGGCAACATCGGTGCCTTTGGATGTCTTCACCTCGATGGAGGTTTTGCGCGAAAGGTTATTGGTGGCGGCGTCCAAATTATATTTATAGTTATGTGTAAAATGTTTAAAGGGAGGACATCCTACATAATTAGAGGAGATCTAAACACAACAACACACATTAACATGCATAACCAAGGACAGCTTCGGCAAGGAATACGCTATCGGTTTCACATGGGATTCGCCTGCCATATCCAACGACTGGATGTTTTGCTTTATTGTGGTAATTTTTAGGATTAATAAGGAGGTCTAAAAATGGTGCAACTTACGTGCGAACCAATTTGTATTGTGTATTTATATTACCTCACCCAAATGTCATTTCCCTCAATCATCAGTTTACATCTTATTCTTGTTTTTTTACTCTACAAGCCTAATATTTGTTTTAGAGGATGTCCCAAAAGAATTTGGAGGTAACCTACAAACTTAATATTACAATTTTTTTTTGTGTTATCCATACAAATTTACAGTATACTAGGTGAGTGCCCATGTCTTTTCACGGCGTTAAAACCTAACAAAAACACATCTCAATCGATCCCGTATCTTAAACCTCCTGTTATAGAACGTAAAAATAAAATAGGGTATGAAAGAGTACAATCTGTTTTCCATAACCAGGCCCATGGGTATAAGGAATTTTCGGCTCGAAAGCCCATATTGTGTTGGGACTAGTGGGCTGGAGGATCTCACGTGCGAGGCCCGGCCTGACCCATTGCCGAAGAGGCAAACACGAATCGGATCGGTTCTTTTCTTCTTGTCGCAAAGTCCTCCAAATAAAATCCCATCGGGAAAAAAAAGAAGAAGAAAAGAAACTCGAATTGGGGAGAGAGAGAGATAGAGAGACGAGGCCGGCTGAATCGGCGGCGAGGCAGAGGCGGCGGCAGACATGGACGACCTGAGCGTGGAGGAGCTCGCCTCCAACCTCTCCACCTACAAGGATCAGCTCCGCGAGGTCTCTCTCGCCCCCCTCTTCTCGTTCTCACCTTCTCTGTTACGATTTCCTTTGCCTCCTGCTCGCGATTCTTCTCGTGTGGTGAGGTATCGCCAGTGTTCTACTGCGGCTGGGGATTCGGGCGCTGCCGCGTATGCTGTTTCTGGATAATGGATGGTGTTCTGTCACTGGTTAGGGTTGGACGTTGCTGAGGTTCTGATTCTAGGGTTTAGCTCGTTTATTAGTTAGTTACATAAGGATTTAATTCGTAGCCAAAGTTGTACATGCCGAATTGTTAGTGTATGATAGGGAATTTAGATAGCAATTCGATCGTATCTCTGTTGTATGACTTGCGCCGATCACTTATAAACAATTATACGCTAGAGAAAAACGTTGTTATAACTTATCAAAGTCAGACTTATCAATACATGCCATTCGTATCAAGAACATGAACCCGTCAAGCATTCTATAAATGGGCAACCTACTCGTCTCTAATCCATGGAGGTTTCCACTATGCACATTCTTCTGAAATTAAAGCTAGAGAATCTTATGAAAGAATTTGATATGAGTCGATTAAGCACTCTATTAAATTTTTGAGGCATGAATTATTAATTTTCGACACATGTTGGGTGGATTTTATACTTGACCTTTGTTGTTGATGTCAGTGTTCAACATTTGAACATGGAACATCATCATTCTTTTTCAATCCTTTGTCTACCATATCATTCTTATTTTTGAGCCTGGATATTTTTTTTTTGGGAAAGCCTGGATATTTATTTCGAGAATATCAGATTTTACCTGAGAGTATCACGTTTTTTTCCTTGAGAATAGATATGTTGATCGGTGATGAAGTCTGCTATAATGCAGACCAGCATCCCTATTTCTCACTGCAGTCTCATGCTACTTCTTTCCTTCCATTCTTTACCAAATTTATCTTGCTCGGAAGCTTTTCTAGTTTTTCATCCTATATCAATTCAGTACTCTTAAGATATGCCCTATCACATGCATTGCAGGTTAGGAAGCTTATCAAGGGAAAAAAGGATGACCCTGGAATTTCCGAATATCTTGATATGGAAAAAGAGCTCCAAGAGGTGAGTTAAGTGGCTAGCTTTGTTTTATGCTGTGATGTGGTCATGATGGTATATCTGTTACATACCGTTTCGATGCTAGTCCATTGATACCTCACAAAGGATGTTTGATTTTTTTTTCTGATTGTGGGGACTATTTCTATCGATTCTCTTTCTCTTCTTTGTTACAAGGAGCCATGCCCAGCAAGGTAGCATGAAAAGGCAGCTTGCAACAGAGGATTTATTTTTGGGGAATCTAGATTTTGTTGTAACCTTGAAAGGTGAGAAGGTTGATAATAAAATGGTAGGGGCTGTCTAAACAACCATGTTAATTAGTAATGAGCACTGTGAAATTTCCATGGTTTCAAAGTTGTCCATTACCCTTCATCTTGATTGATTGCAGGTTTGTGTCACGTGCTAGAGTACGCTCTCCTGATTTTGGGTGTCGATGCCGCTCTTCTTAGTTTGATCTCATAATTTGGGTGTATTTAAATTATAATGGGATCTTGCCTATGTTCACGATGCTGAATGCTATTTTCTGCGACCATCACAGGTTATTACGTTAACTGAGGAGCTTTTGGCAACTGCAAAAGAGAGTGGAAGTGCCCAAAATGAGGCAGGTCTATCAGCGCCTAACCAATTGGCTGGAGTGCAGTCAGAGGTACCACCTTTATTCTTCATTACAATCCTCACGTGTTTTTTGTTACTGGCAGCAATGCGGAATATTTACAGTCATTACCTGCAGATATGCTGGTTAATACATTTGTATTACTCATTTTTGAATGTGGGGCATGTTATCTTACAAAGTGCATCAGTTAACATATTTCATCTTGTGCTAGGGACCGGATGACCTTCCACATTCCCATATGTTTGCGGTTGGGACTAGAGTGCAAGCAGTGTGGAGTGAAGATGGGGAGTGGTAAGTTTCTTTGATATACCTATCTCTGGTTGCAACTATATGACACTTTTTATGTTTTGTACATCGCTCCAGCACAACATGTTTGATTAGCTAAATTGCCAGGTATAATGCAACAATTGAAGCGTTGACACCAAATGGATATTATGTAGCCTACGATGAGTGGGGAAACAGGGAAGAGGTACGCTCCTTTTCAGAAATGAGTATATTTTTTTATTGAAAAAACTATAGAAGATGTTCAATTGTATGACGAAAGGTACATTTTAACTAGCTCCGGACGGTTGTTTATCATATTCATGTAATGTAGCTGCAGATTTGCATCCCACATATGTGCCAGCCTTCGGTTTTATATAGCGATTTTAGTTGTCCTTGTGGACATGTATCAAATCTACTTCGCATCTGTAGACATTTTCTGGAGCTAAAGCCTACTTATGACAGTTTAGCACTATCTTTATCTTGTTTTATTTACAGTTTTGTCAAATTGCTACCCTTCTGGAATACATATACTTGATTTCAAACAGTATGTGGTTTGAATTTTGCTCCACTTTATATAGGTGGACCCAGATAATGTGAGGCCGCTTGAGGAAGAAGCGGCTGATGCTTTGCGGCAAGCTGAAAAGGAAGCTGAAGCTACGAAAATGGCGCTAAAAAGGAAAATTGAACAAGCAGCAACATCTGATTTTCAGGCGCGTAGCTTGCCCGCCAAACTTCGCATCGATCCAAATGATCCTGAGGATGTCGTAAGTGAAGTTTTATTTCTTCTCCAACACACTTCTGATCCAAATGATCCTTCTAACCATGCAATTTGTTGTATAATGTACCTTACTTGTTTGGTCATGTTCTGACTAAGCACTTTGTTTACAGAAAGCTGCTAAGCGCAAGAAAATACATGCTTTTAAATCGAAAGCCCGCTTTGAACAACTTGAATTTGCTCAAAACAAGCGGCAGAATGCTTGGCAGCAGTTTCAAACAACCAAAGGGAAAGCTAAAAAGGTACCATCTCTGTCCCCACCCTCTCTAAACTTGGCTAGGCACTACCTGATTAAGTTAGAAGTCTGAATCTCAAAGGTACCAGCATATCCTCCAAGCTTTCATGTTACAACGAGTCGACGACTGAAAATATCCCCATCATGTCGCAGTCAAGCGCACCATACCAATGTAAATACAGTCCCTTTTCATTCAACAAAATGAGCTCAGTTTTTTTTTTTTTAGGTTGGGTTCTTTTCTGGTCGCAAAAAAGAGAGCATCTTCAAGTCACCTGATGACTACAGAGGTAAGGTGGGCGTCACTGGCAGTGGCAAAGGCCTGACCGACTTCCAGAGGAGGGAGAAGCATCTGCATCTCAAGGGCGGCTCCGCAGATGCTGTAGATGACGAAGAATAAATCAAGTGCTGCAGCGCATTACTTAGTTTGTGAGCGCATCATGAGACACTGCCATTTCTGGTGCTTTTCACTGGACTGGGCCTCCCATGGAGCCTGTACTCTGTATGTTTAACCTGTTGAATTTAGAAATCACAGATAATACCGGCATTTTACTCATGTTCCCCTCAAAAAAAGAAGAAAAAAAACATTTTATGTGTCGATCTATATGATGCCAGCTGATCTACCCCTGCTTCCTCTGCAATGTGCATGCTCTTTTCAAGCTGTATTCCACTGCCTGAATCACATACAAGTTCATCTATGTTTGGAGTGCAGACATCGTGGAGTTCCTTTGAAAGTTTATTTATCTTCAGATTTTTTTAAAAAATAATAATTGTGGAACATATGTGAAGCTTCTTTGCTATATTGATATCAGGAAAGAATACGACACAAAGTTGCCGTGTGTGTGCATTGAAGTAGACTTCGGTTGAGATACTTGGGTCTGAAACCTTTGAGCATGCTGGACGTTGGCAGTGGCACCGTGAAGGTTTCTTTGAAAAACCAACTTATCTTGAAACGAATTGTATTTCGTGGGACATATGTAAGACTTCTTTATTAGCTACTACTATATGCATATATTGATGTCCGGAAAGAATACGAAACACAGTGCCTTGGCCATGTAGTGTACACTGAACGAAACAGACTTTGCTGTTGAGATGCTTGGCCTGAATGAAACCAAAAAACACTGAACAATCGTCATACCGGACTTGGGCGATGACTAACAAAGCATCAAGTTTCTCCACAGCGAAGGAAAAGCACCTAATCGATCTATCATATAAGGACGTGTGAATACATCTTCAAATCGTCTGGAAATTTCATTCCCTTGAGATTTTCTGCTTCTGCTGATGATGCCATTGTTGCCTGTCTTATGCACTGCCACAATTTATGTTTTCTTGTTCTGTAGAAGCTTCATCTCCTCCTCGTCTTGGCAAGCTTGCTTTCAAGTCTTCAGTGTGTATTCCTCTGACATCTAGAAGACAGTAACTTGCGACCAATACTAGTCTCCTTTTTCTTGTCAAATAATCAACTTGCAGAATGCTAGTAGTAAGAGTAGTAGATAAGCCTCATGTCATCCCTGAGCTTGA
The DNA here is from genome assembly GCA_007726485.1 of Eragrostis curvula. Classification (NCBI taxonomy): domain Eukaryota; kingdom Viridiplantae; phylum Streptophyta; class Magnoliopsida; order Poales; family Poaceae; genus Eragrostis; species Eragrostis curvula. The sequence continues at coordinate 20,552,578 of RWGY01000005.1, forward strand.
TGGGAGGGAGACAGTTTTCAGTTAATTATCACACGTGCCACACATCTCTGCGATAAAAGCTTAGTCGTCAGCTTCATAAAATTGGGGAAAGCTTGAATCACATGACGCTGTGAATCGAAGGAAAAATGTTGTCGTCATCTACTTTTGTCACATGATCCCCGTGAAAGTTTTGAGGAGTTGGATGGTCCATTCTATAGGCCGTTGGGATCAAGATGTGTTGCAGGAAAAGAGAACAGCTTTGCACAGGCATGACCTCCAAAACTGCATACTCACACACACGTTGAATGAAACTTTTATTTTTGAAGTATTCTGACTTCATACCTCTGGTCAGTATTAGTTGACAATAAACCGCAATTCGCGACGCCGGTAGCTAAGTAGGTCGACATAAAACTTAATTAGAATTCTTCCCACAATTGCGTTAGTAAGGTTGGAACTAGATCGAAGAGGTCAGGGTTAAGTGAGCTAAGAAACAGTCCTTGTCAACATTTCCATCGCAATGGCTTATATTTCTAACCACCAATTATCAAAATCAATAACTGTCTCTGCATGCAATCGCTGCAAGAAATCTAGAATTAGTACAATGCTTCCACGGGCCGGCTATTACCTAACCTAAGCCCTTTTTCTTTTGAGGTAAGGCTATTACCAACCATTGAGATTGTGACCCTCTTAATAACCTGGAAAATCATGTTAAACCCTTCTCTTTAATTTCTCTATCATCTTACGGCACCGGTGCCCCCTTTTCGCAGGTCACCCGGTAACTGAATAATCGCCATCTTTACCTGATTGCTGGCGACAGTTTATTTAATTTAGAATGAAATATTGCTGTTACTCTAACTATTGTGAAGTTGTACTACACATTTTTCTCTTGCTTCTAGAGCTGTACTACCATATGGTTTTCCCTTGATGATAAGCCAAACAAAGTCTTGCATGCTCTCGAGTCTTCTGAATAATGATCATGGAGGCTACTGCTTTGGTACATATCATGTGTGTTTGCAGAGATGACACAACGAAAACTTTGGTGGGAATATCATCTGTGTGTGTTCGTAGAGTTGACACGAAGAAAACTTGATGAACACAATGCTTAGCTTTCTTCCATCTTTCCATCATATTGTTTCCATCCGTCAAATATCGTCATGATCTCTTCCCATCAGAAAAGGAGTCATCCAAAATCAGGTGAAAGTGAATTTCTTTTTGAGAAATGCAAACGATAGAGATCGTTCAGTAATTTCACTTGTATAAAAAGGCATGATCTATCACTAAAAAAAGGAAAAGAAAAAAGAAAAAAGTGCGACATATGTGAGACTGGACCGATGAAAAAGGTTATGCTTTTCTTAGAGTTAACTTAGATGCTTACTTTGGTTTTGGTAAATTTGTCGGGCGGTTAGCCCATCACCGTTAACTGTTGCATGTGTTCACGGTCAGAACTCTGAAGATGCAGGAAAGCTGGGTTGATTGATCGATAAGTTTCAGTTTGGTGATGGAGCCATTTTTGCTTTGCAAATGACAGGTGCAGCTTTCATGTTGTGGAAAGCTTAGCAAGCAAGCTGGTGGGATGGAAACCAGGGAATTGGCTGCCACCTAACTGGAGATATTTATATGTCATCATCTCACTCCATAATATATATCTGAAGCAACAAAGCTTTTTGTTCCACGAGGAAATTGTGTTTTTATTAAGGTGATTTTCTTGTCCTTGAAGAGATATTGTAGGGAGAGAATATGCGTGGGATCTCAGTGCTCGATAAGATTAAACAAAGCTTATTATTTCCAGGGAAAACAACAGTACATATTGGCCTGATCATGTATATGCATACAACTTCTAATGAATGCTTAGCTTGCCGACGCTTGACAGGATCGACACTTGACAGGATCCTGAAATGTCAGTTTGAGTGTTATACTTCCTCCGTTTTTTTTACTTGTCACTGATGTTTACTGTAGCGATGTTGACCGCATGTTTTTTTTTAAAAAAAGTTACACAGATATGTAGAAACATATAATGCTAATAAAGTATGTTTTATGATAAATCTAACGATATAAAAGATCGAGGTGTTTGCACAAATATTGCAGAAAAAAACGGCGGTCAAAATCGCTACAGTAAAATCTAGTGACAAGTAAAAAAAAACGGAGGAAGTACGTGCTGCAACTATCTGAACCTGCAATGAACAATTTCAACACATCTGAACTGCAGGCTTAAATGCAAGTGTGGCAGCGGCAGCTTTTCTACGACCAGTGGTTGCATATAATTGAAAGAATGACTTCGCCAACATGCAAATTGCAAACAAAGCGTCCATTAAATTCGGATGTCTGAACTCCACGCCACCTCGACCTAGTCGGCTCAGTCGCCTTCGTTAACACTGTCATTGTCGCGAACAAAAAAACAGACGCGTGCGGATGTTTGGATCGTTCCAAGGTTCTTTCCTTTCCCATTTCAATTCACGACCTGTGGATGGATCGACCTGGTCCTGTTTGTCCCGTGCATGACCGTTTAATCTTTGGCGCGTTGTTGTTGATTGAACGAATCACCACAGTTCTGAACCAATTTGCAGTTCAGGACTCGGTAACAACCACCAACTTGCACTGTGAATTATGTTCTTCATCTCTTACTAAGTGCAGTATAATAATCAAAATTGATCCATGTGTTAAATTAGTATCAAATGTACGTATATTAATCAATTGGAGCAAATTTGAACATATTGAAACCTCAAGTCTCTGAGATCTAGATCCTGCGCGTGAACTGCACATACTGCATGCTCAGGGATGATAGTTGTGACGGTATCAGTTGAAGAAAATTCATATATATACAATCTCTGGTCAGAGTTCAGATCTGGAATCCATGGTCAATCAATACTTTAAATAGGCCATGTGCCCTTATTCTTCTTGCTTGAACTCCTTCCATGCATATATATACGTGTGCACACCAGATGGCGCGTTCAGTGCTACTAACAGAAATATGGAAGAGACCACGCGCATCGCCGCAAGGAAACAACTCTGCATATGCAACTGAACATTGAATATACGAATGGAAGAGGAAACTCTGCATACGCGTACGCGCGCAGGATGCGGCGATCTTGCAGGGAAAATCCACTGAAATCTGCAGCAGCATGACATGGATCAAGTGACGGCCTGATTATGGGTGTGTTCGTTGCTTTAGCATTTAGCATTTAGACCTGTCACATCAAAGAGAATCTTATTATTTAAAAGTATTAAATAAAATTTAGTGATAAAATTTTTTTACAGATAGGTACATCTTTACGAGACGAATCCAACGAGCCTAATTAATCTATATTTTGTTACAGTAATGCTACAGTAATGCTACAGTAACCAGCGTCTATTCACGGCTTACCTACCCTCGTTAGATTCGTCTCGCGATTTAGACTAGGGGTTTTGCAGTTAGTTTTGTAATTAAACTTTATTTAATACTTTTAAATGACAAAATTCTTCCCTCTAAATTTTAGACCCCATGCAACGAACACGCCCTATGTTCAGATCTCAGGTCAGCATAGGTCGGAACTGGCTGACTTTTACTGCAATCAGCTTCAGAAGCACGGGAAGCATATGCATCGTGCAAATCTACCATTCAGGGGGTGTTCGTTTCACGGGGGTCTAAAATTTATAGAGGTTTAAAAAAAAGAATCTTATCATTTAAGAGTATTAAATAAAGTTTAATTACAAAACTAACTGCAGAATCTCTGGTCTAATTCGCGAGACGAATCTAATGAGGGTAAGCAATCCGCGGTTAGACGATGGTACTGTAGCATTACTGTAGCATGACTGTAGCAAAACATAACTTACTTAGACTCGTTAGATTCGTCTCGTAAAAATGTACCCATCTGTAAAAAGGTTTTATCATTAGATTTTATTTAATACTAAATTCTCTTTATTTAGAGGCCTCTAAAATTTAGCGCTAAAAGAAATGAACAGGGCCTCAGTATCGTGGAACAGATATACTAGGTAAATAGTGCTGCCACGGATACTTGCCAGCTGCGCTATGCATTGAGACGAGATTAGATGTTATTAATGAGAAGGCTTCAGAGTTGTATCGAACAACAAAATGAGCGTATATAATGATAGGGAAAACGACGTTGTCGCTCCGATGGAGTGTGGATTGATCAGCGTTGATACACCCACCCATGCTGTCAGTCGGTTGCAAGCAAGATTCGCTTTTAACCTGGCTGCCTAGTGGCTGGCATCTGACCTCTAATGGAATAGCTTTTCCTGAAAACCGACGGCCACTCGCGCTGCGTATTCATACTCTCGGGGAGTTGATCGGATCAACAAGCGCTTTAGCTCGATCTGTTTCTTAAGAAAAAAAAACATATAAAGCGTATCCCATCATTTTCAATAAATTTGAAATTTCACCGTAAATTATTCATCATACTGAGACAAAATTTTAGTGAGGCAAGATACCTAGCTATCTCCACCTACTTCCATATCTAGATTAGATATTTCCTAGGACCAATCAACTAGCTAGTATCTGTGCTATACATATGTGAACCTGCCTGAAGAGGTCCGGGGGAGGCGATGAGATCAAAAGCTATTGCTGATACGTACATATATAGGGTGATGGGCATCAACGTAGCAGGTAAACGTTGTTATCAAGACCGCAGTGTCAAACAGTTGACAAAATATATGCATGTGTGTATGGATCAAGGCCTGAAGGTCCCCCCTTTTTTTTCTTGTTTCACTACTTGCATGCATACTATTATAAGCTGCAGCAAGTTTTGACGATCTTCTGCTAGATACGTACGTGTATAAATCGGTATACCCTACGACGTCGGGCCGACACCGTCTGCCCATACTGCTTGGTCTTTTTACAAGTCATCGTTCAAGACATTTACGTGCATATGATCCTGATATATACATTGATTTTTGTTTCCACCATTATATATTTGTCAGAAAAACATGTGGCCTTTTCCTACCTAATTCCCTTGAGATTTCTTCATGCATTTCACTAAAAGAATATATAAGCAGTGCTCGTTACGTAAGAGCAAGCGCGATGTTGCAGAAAAGCAGTCAATAGAGAGTATAATATATTTTTAGGTAGTCAATAAACATTGTGAAACCAGTCAATAGAGAGTCTGTAACAAAAACCGTCTGGAAGCTTACGGACCGGCTGGAAGACATTAAAAAATACTACTTTTACTGTGCACCGCTCACAAATAGTTAAAAATGAGTATTTTGTGTCTGATGCCAAAAGCGAGGGGTCGGCTGGTCGATTGAGCTCTTGTTCTCCATCTCCGGCTACAAAACTGCACCAAGAATCCATTAGCACACACTCAGCTTCATCTCTCACAATGTAATTTCCAGGTTGTTCTGAAACGATTACTTCAAATCCACTTGTTCTCCGTAGTGATTTTTCTAAACGAAAAAAGAACTCAAGCAGACGAGCACAAGTTCGTCTTGTAGGACTGAATCAATGATATCTTACCTGAGGTTTTGTGTAGCCGTCGCAGGTGCCAAATCCCTCGCCCAGCACTAGTTGCGCCTCGAGGCCGCGCCATCACTCCAGGCATGCAGGGACGACGCGTCGATGTGCATCGGGGCCGCGGGCTCTCTTGCCACGTTGGTGTTCAAGGACGTCAGGATCCTCTGGGTTGGCCGCGTGAGCGCGAAGGCGTCGCCTGGCCTCGCCGCAGCGGCCGTGATGGATCCGGCCGCAAACGATTTGATTTGGAGATTTCTCTGGATGCAGAGCTCTGCACAGTCGCGGGAAGGAGGACGGGAATCCGGAGACGGTCGATTATTTTTCTTTGGTGGGACCCATTTTTACGGTTTCACATTGTGAACCAGTCAATAGTTAAAGACACCCATAAATAAAACCCATCTATATAGACTACTTTGTCAGACCACATTGCGGTTGCCCTAAGGGTGCAAGTTGTTAATGTGCACGACAAGTATCTAGGCGATCAATATGTGAACAGTACGTGCAGGGCATACGTGTACGCTTGTACTATTTGCATGCACCGCACAAACTGCTCGTACGTTGTTCTTGAGCCTTGACTTGACTTGTCAGTTGTCATGGATCGGATGGGGTCATGTTCGGCATATCTACCGATTGCTAGCTGCCAAACCTAATGAGCGACTGATAATCAAGACTTTCTACATGCATGCACCTGTAACAAAATTCCTCATCTCTTTCTTTCCCCTTGAACAAAACCCAATATACTTTCACTTTCAAATGGAACCGCGCCCTATGAATGTTCGCGAGAGGTGAGCTGGATGATCTTGAACCAAGTGTTACAACGGAGTTACTTGCAAGAAAACAGTAGTACCTGAGGAAGTACTATACGGTGATTTGTGTAATGCATGCGTGCACTGTGGATGCTTGCCGTTCTGTACTGCTGATCGCAATTGCTTTCCTTGTACTGCACTATAGTTGTTACAAGATCGCAAAGTATTGTGTAGGATCACCGTACTTCCTCCTTTTGATTTTCAAAAGCAACATTTCAACCGATCAATAGATCATGTGGTCCATTCCTTTTCCTAACCCCAGTTAACTAAGGGCTATATATAACAAGTAGTGTGAAGCATTATGAGATCTCGTAACACTACGTACGTCATTCCATGGTTCCACGTCAGCCCTGTAGTTTTGTCGGTAGATACGAAGCTAGCAGTCTCTCGCTCTCTGCGTGTACTGACATTGCAGCAGTTGGTGACCGAGTTAACGAGGCTGATCTGCTTAGTTTTTTTTTTTTTTTTTTTGAAAGAATGGCTGATCTGCTTAGTTAGCTTTGATTGATATAGATGCAGCAAATAATTGTCAAGTTTGAAAAACTTTTGCTTAGGAATAATATCGAGATGAGTGGATGGCTTTGTACACCGGCCCGGCACCTAACGATCGATGATACTACCATGCATGCATGATGCATGTACGGGACTACTGCTAGTAGTCTCGCGTTCGTTGAGGCCCACCAACCAGCCTCTCACGGGCTTGACATATGACACAGGAACAGAAGGCAGGAACACGCATCATTCACCCTAATCTCACACGTATTAGCCGTATTGCAGCATGTAATGGAGAATAGGATGGATAACCAACCTGGATATATTGAAGTACCTAGAGACTTCTTTTTTTTCTACGGATCGAAACAGCTAACGTGAATCATGCGAATAGTCCTATAATTATTTGCCGTTTGTCTACTAGCTAGTGTGTTTCAATCTTTATGTAGGATATCAATTTTAGAGTGACTACATACACTGAAGTAAAACTCTTTATTTTTTATTTTTTATATGTAAGCACTCTAAAATTGATATCCACGTGGAAATGGCACCCTAGCTACGCTTTCGACACCATGCATCTTGTGCAAATGAAAGGCCTCCAAAATTGTAATATGCGTGTAAAACCATGGCAGCCTGCCACTCGCCACTTGAACCCATCACCCGGCCGAGACTTGGCACTGAAACGCGGTAGCAGCCGTTCTGAAAACGACTGTGATGTTGAGAATATGCGTATAAAAACCTGTATCCGGCAGCAGATGTGTGAAACTGAAACAGTCGCATTCGGAAAAGCTTATGTGAACGAAAGCAACAACAAGAACGGCAAAAACCGAGGGACCCAGAAGCTTCCAATTCCTGAAAAGCGCATCCAAAGAATGGCCTGAAAGTTGGAAAGGAACTTTGGAGCAAGTTGCTTCAGATATACGACAAATGATCCAAGTACGCGGCAATCTGAACTTTGGCGTCCAGTTTCCCATGGAACAGCACAAAAGCGACGGTCGTGGCTTTGTTCTGTTCCTGCGTGTGTTATTCTTATCTTCTTCGTCAGTATCTGAAGTTTAGAGTGAGAACCAAGAGAGAGAATCGAGAGAGATTTGTGCATGACTGGCAAACGCGTCGATTGGAAGGAGAGAGAATTCATCAGTCAGGCTGGAAGAAGGGTTCAATTCTCCAAACACAGCTGTGGCGTTGACTCGCTCCTCCTGAATCCTGGCATCGCCTGGCCCGGCCCCAACCTCAGGCGTTGACCTTGCAAAAGAGAGCTGTGTGCTTTTCTTGATCGTTTGGTTTCTGGAACTGGTCAAGTGTGGATGGAATCCAGCATCCACCTGCCCTGCTCCGTTCCGTTCCGTTGTGTTTTCATATTTGCCTGAAGACATAGCACTGCTAACAGTATGAATTCGAGCGGTTGGTCCAAAAATGCCGGAAATGGTGTGTACGTATGCAGTAATAGAGGACGACCGACTGCTTCGTATGCGTGTGTCAGCTTGACGATGTACGGTTCACGGGATTGGTGAACTACCTTTTGGTTTGATCCTTTCTCTCTCGGTACCTCGTTTGGTAAATGGTTCTTGACGTTTCTCTTCCAGAATTGGTCTATATATCTCATGGAGTTTTGGAGAACAATGCGTTCCATGCGTAAGCTGCAAGAAATTTTGTACTACTCCCTTCTAGTAGGAATACGTCTTGATCATAGCTGTGTGGACTTTTATAGGCAGATTAATATTAGTAGTGGACTATTAGACTAGGATTAACAATCTTGAATAAACTAAAGTGTCCTCCCTCCTGGCAAATTTTTTTATATATTAAAAAAAGAGGAACAGGATATTTGCATGCCAATCTTCAGTGCCCATTATATTGAATCAATGAATTGTTAACTGATTGAGAAATAAATCCATGTATACAATTCTAGGACTTGCTGGAAATGAGAAAGAACAGTTGTGAGGATCAAACCAAATCAAATCATTGTATGACTCATGATTCGAATCCGTGTATTTTTATTACATCAGTCTGTTGAATTAAGTACAGTTGATACATCTTCAAAGTCACCCACAGCTCCTATCTACCTACCAACCCCCAGAAATTCTAGAAACAAAATAACAATTAGCTCCTGTACTTACAGCTCACCCACTACTACTCCTCACATCTTCTTCTGTGTCAAGCTAGCTCTACATGTTGTCAAGCACCGAGATTTTCTCTCCCTTTACGAATCAAAACTTTAAATTAATAACATGGAACAAATACGTCGTTTGGTTTGGACGATGCATGAAGAATTTGTTTTTTTCCTTTGTAAAATTGTTTATGGACAGCAACTAATTAGTCCTAGCTATACCAACTGTGGTGAAAAGAAAAGAAGAAAAGAAGAAACGGAAAATGCTTTACACTGCCGAGTGTGATCTGCCATGCGTGACGGATCGGCTGGCGCTGAGTCCGAACCCGAAGCCGAACCCGAGCTCGCGCGTGTGGAACGGGCTTGGGTCGTCGGACTCGGAGCGTGAACGCGACCGCGACAGGTCGGAGCCGGCGTTCCGGGAGCTGTTGTACTGGGCTTGGCCGGCGGCGAGGAGGCACTCCTCGCAGAGCGTGACGGCCCACTCGAGCTCGGCGACGACCTCGGACATGATGGGCCTGGCGCGGCCGCGGGGGCGGACGCACTCGGCGGCGAGCTTGGCGACGCGCGCCACGCCTCGACCTCGTGGCCCCGCGGCGGCGGCACGCGGCCGTCGAGGATCATGGCGATGTTGCCGGCCTCGACGGCGGGTACGGCGAACTCGATGACGTTGCGTGGCGAGCCGCTGCCGCCGTCCTGGCTGTTGGTCCGGTGCACGGCTTTCCGTCCCGTGACGAGCTCCAGCAGCACGACGCCGAAGCTGTAGACGTCGCTGCGCTCCGTGAGCTCCTGCAGCCGGTAGTACTCCGGGTCCATGTAGCCCCACCGTGCCGGCGGTGGACGTCGTGGTCGTGGAGGTCGAAGCCTTGGAGGAGGAGCCTCCGCCGCCGCTGCTGGCGAGGGAGAGGCCGAAGTCGGAGACCTTGGCGGTCCAGTCGGCGTCGAGGAGGATGTTTGACGGCTTGACGTCGCGGTGGATGATGGGCGGCACGGCGTAGCAATGCAGGTACTCGACGCCGCGCGCCGCGTCCAGCGCCACCCGCAGCCGCGCCTCCCACGACGCGAACAATGGTGACGATGATCCGGTGACCTGGCCGTGGAGGTGGTCGTGCAGCGCGCCGTGCGGCATGAACTCGAAGACGAGGATGCGCTCGCCGCGCTCCTCGCAGAAGCCCAGCAGCTGCACCAGGTTGCGGTGGTTCACCCGCGACAGCAGCCGCAGCTCCGACCGGAACGCGCGCTCCGCGTCCACGCGCCGCAGCCCGCGCCGCCGCGTCGTCCCCGCCGTTGCCGCCGCCGCGCTCGGCGCGCTTGATGGCCACCTCGCGGCCGTCGGGGAGCTTGGCGCGGTACACGGACCCGAAGCTGCCGCTGCCGATCTTGGTCTCCTCCGCGAACCCGTTGGTGAGGCGCGTCAGCTCGCGCAGCGTGAACTCCTCGCACCCCAGCGGCCGCGCGGGACGCGGCGGCGAGGCCTGCGGCGCCGGCATCACCATGGCCTCCACGTCGCGGCACAGCCGCCGCGACGACGACTCCCCGCCGAGCCGCCGGACAATCACCGCGTGCTTTTTATTATTCTTCCTCATGTCCCACTTCCTCCTCACCACCGCGACGTAGAACACCGTCCCGACCACCGCCAGAAACGCAACGCCGGCGCCGGCTGCGCTCAGCGCCACCACCAGCGCGTGCTTCTTCTTCTCCTCGCCACCTTTGTCTGTCGCCGGCGACGGGTTGTTGGTCATGCCGTTGGCGATGACGATCCGCGAGGAATTAAGCTTCACGTCGCAGGCCTGGCAGATGGCGAGCTCGACGCTGCCCTCGCCGCCGCCGTTGCCGCAGAGCGCGCCGGACCCGGAGATGATTCCGCAGGGGCAGTTCTTCCTCGGCACGCACGCGCCTGGCATGGTGTCGTTGTACACGAGATGGGCGCCGCCGTCCACGAACCGGTCGCTCGGGCCCCAGCACACCACCGAGTAGTTGCTCATCACGATGCCGCACACCGCGTCGCCGTCGGCCTCGACGGCCACGAACGCCGTGCTCCTGTACCGGTCCGGCACGCGCACCGCGCCCCAGCACCGCACCGTGCCGTCGCCGGCGAGGATGCACGTCGTGTTCCTGCCCAGCGCCATCGCCAGCATGGTCTCCGGCAGCTCGTCCGCCGGCACCTTAGGCGCGCCGTCGCCCCAGCACACGAACCCGCCCTCCGCGTCCACCGCGCACGCGTGGCGGTGGCCCGCGGCCACGGTCGTGAACGCCGCCGGCGACGGCGCCAGCAGCGACGGCGTCCTCATGCCGCCGAAGCAGCTCATGGCGGTGTCGTTGCCGGTGACGACGCCGCAGAGGAAGTCTTGGCCCAACGCAATCCGGGAAAAGTCTAGGCCTTTGGGGAGCTTGAGCTCCGGCCACTCCCAGCAAGCCGGGTCATGGTCGTTGGAGAGGCCGCAGACGTGGGGCCCGCCGGCGGAGAGCGCGCGGAGGGAAGGGCCCCAGTAGAGGCGCCGGCCCACGGGCCGGGACCGGTTGGCGGCGGCCTCCTCCGAGAAGGACCACCACCGCATGGCCGCGTGCCCGCCGTGAGGCGCCATGAGCCCGCACAGGAAGTCGGTGCCGGCGGCGATGGCGTTGTAGGGGATGTCGGCGGAGGGGTACACGAACTGCTCGCCGCCGGGGAGCGAAGTGCAGTGCAGCTTGGAGCCGGAGCCGCCGGAGGCCGTCGCGTCGGCATCGCTGGTGCGGACGAGCGCGCAGATCAGGGTGGAGTTGGGCGCGTGGGAGATGGCCACCGTCGAGAACGACCGCGTCGCCGAGCACCCGTCGAGGAGGACGAGGAACAAGAGGAGGAGGCTGCTGCTGCTGATTCGTAATCTCAAGAGGAAAAAAATGAGGTAGCTTGCACGGGCATGGTGGCGAGACATTGGCATCCGGAGGGAGAAGACGACATGAGCGCCTGAGGCTCCCGTCGCTTCCTTCCTCTCCGGCGGTGGACGGCGGCGGAGGTTGCGGTGGCGGGACGCGAGAGAGAGAGAATCGATCGCTGGAGAGAGAGGAAAGAGAGAGGAGAGAGAGTGGGTGAGGAAGGCGGTTGCTTTGCTTGGGTTTCTCTTTTTGTTTCTAGGTGGTGGATGGAGGAGGGAACGCGGTTGTTTGCGTGGATTTTTTCTAATTCTTTTTTAAAAATCGCGGCGATGATGATGATGAGGAGGTTGTTCTGGGGTTGGTTTGGTAGACTTGACTAGGTCCGTTGAATTTCAAGTGTCAATGCACAAGCTACCAATAAACAAGCCAAGATTACAGTTGGAGCCTTGACACTGAGGTGGTAATCCATTTCAAGCCTTTTGTAATTTTATTACAATTTCTAGTAACAATTCGTACAAGTATGGGAATCATATGTCTGACCGTAAAATACCAGTATACACTACTTCTGGCATATTGCGACGAAGCAACAAATCTCCGATCTCTACCCATGTGATATTCACTACTCCATCTTTTATTTGTTGACGTTTCAGACAAGCTCTATGTACTAAAAATGAACTACCAATCCTTGTCCTAACGACTTCAAAAGAAAAACGGAGGGAGTAAGTTTTACTATGACAATGACTTGATCCCTTTTTTTCTCCGTCAAAAACAACCTTTCCTAGAAGGGGTCTACTCAACAGTAAAATAATAAAAGGCTTGAAACTTTACTACGCCCAATTCAAGTGTTAACTTTGTGGTTTACGCATTCAGGAAACAAATTACCTGCACCAAAGTGCTTCCGAAAAGTCACACTCACAATTTATTAAGGAATGCTATAGCACAACTTGTTCCTACCAAAGTTCCAATTCCTTTTCAGAAATCATACTACAAAGTTTATGGTTGCCTCCTCGCTGTATACTCCTGCGTATCAGAGTAAACCGCAGAATAAGCAGACCTTTATCGGTAGATCAGAGAAACCACACAAGGATGTGCCACTTGCCCAGACATCATTCTAGACATAAATTGAATATAAAGGCACATCAAGGGAGTAGGTGACAGTTTTAGGACCAACTGAATGGAGAATATGTTGAATATTCACTGCCAATATTCAATTCTAAGCTATAAATCCCGATCGAACTTTTGTTTTGAGTTTTGAGAAAGCATCTCTTCTCAGGTCTGGTAGCAGTTGGGGAGAAGAATTTGCCCAGGCAATAAACAAATCCTACAGATCACCCAATTATAGGGAGGTTCGGGCCAACCCTATGCCAGGCCGGCAAGCAATGAAACAACATGTGGCTATCACAATTAGCCTGATACAAGAAAGAAGTGTACAGCAAGAGAATTCTTAATCCATGTCGTCTAAATCGAGATCCCTCAACTAATGCACGCCTACGTCATACCAGATCCTGAGCTTGGAGAAATGATTTAGTAATCAACCGTTCCAACTAGCATCCATGTCTTCAGGATACAGCTTCGCCAAAGTCAGAAAGCTGCCCGAGCAGCCAAGCTGCAAAATTCCTACTGTTTCATTATCGCTGCCATGGCCGCGTGCAGGGGGCTTTCCTTCAATGGAACACGGCGTTGTCGTTGGAACAAAGAATGGCGCCCCCTGAAAATGGAACTCTGGTTGCTCGGGAAAAGGCTCGCACACAGTTTCATGAATGAGGGGTTCTCCTGCTGAAAGGGATCATCCTCCATTTCAACCTCTGGGCTGCTCTCCATCTGTGCCTGTGATTAAATGACACAAAAGCTGAGCATAGCGTTTTCCACAAATTCGTAGGCATGCAACAGGTCAATGACTTCCTGCCCACTATGATGCCTGCTATTAGTAGCTATTAACATGTGGTGCAGTATAAGCCACTAAATTATGAGCTTCAACAGAGCACGTGAGTGGGACTGGGACCAAAAGAAAATAGTCCTTGTGACACAGGAGCAGTTACTTAAAGGACTAAATTATGAGATGATAGAATGTGAATCAATTGAGACCAACCACTATGGAATTCAAAGAACCATTCACATCTGTTAATCCTAGCCCTATGGTCAAATAATGTCATGATATAGAAGGAAATAAAACATTAAAAATGCATTAGCAGCCTGGCTACAGTTACCTTTTGGTGATGCTCAACTCCAGAGTTATCATAAGCCTGAGAGGGAGTATGTTCTTCCTGACTGTTCATATCTCTATACTCAATCCCTTCTTTTCTGTCAGAGTACTGTCTGGAACCTTCATCTTCATAGCCACGATGCAGCAAACTAGTTGGACGGTCAGTGGAGAATTTTCCAACATCTTCCATCTGAGTATCTGTGTCATTTGCCTCTGCTGTCTCTTTGTACATATCAGTTCCTGGTGGCTGTTCCTGACTAGAAGAAGTATCATGAGCGGCAGAATTTCCCTGAAATAAGAAATATATTAGTTAAAACTTAAAGACGTTTCTGCGAGCTGTGAAATAGTATTTTATTCTGAGAATAGGAACATCCCTAATACGCAGAGAATAAAAACACATCTATGCCATGACTTCATCAATGGTGGCAAAAGCTCAACTAAGACACTTGGAACACCTTAAAGCATATGTAACACATACAAAGCATCATATCAATTTAGCAAGCACAAGTTCAATGTGTGTAAAAATGAAGCACTGATGATGGCCAGTCCATTGAACACAGTGTGATACGAGTCTATGATAAGGGCATCACAAAGACAAAAGACTGAAAAATAATGCACATTAGGGAACACAAGTGAACCAAAGGTTTAAGATTGCCCACACTGACCTCCAGGTTGTGCTGGTCGGAGTTGTTACTATTCATTGCAGTAGTTTCGATATCTATGACTGCCATTATTTCATCCTTCTCCTTCTTACGGCGTGTAACTTGACAAACAGCACATACACAGTCATTTTTGTGGCGATCATTCCTGCATTCAAATACATCATGTAAGAACACAGCGGTAACATAGAGAATTACAAACACAACATCACCATTTACAGTGTTTCTAAGAGGAACTTCATTGGAAAGAGTTTGCAGTGTTTCTAAGAGGAACAACTCAGGGAAATGTTAAACAGTGCTTATGGCAGGGTTCCAGATTCTCTGAGAAACATTCCTAATTCAATTTCTTCTTGGAAACTTTTCGACGGTGAATCAGAATCAATTGTGAAATCGTTTGGCTCACTGGTTGCAGACTGTTGCTCGAAAGAGAGGTTCATGAGTGAAAGGAGCAATGTAACCTTATTTGGATGTGTTGAAGTTTTGAGCAATAAAATAGGAATTGCAATGTAACAAGTAACAATAATAAAAACACTTAAACTGGTAAAGAAGGATTATCATTATCCAAATGACTAGAAGTAAGATACAATTATGTTGATAGATGTGTGGCAAACTGAACTTATGGGTGAATAAGCTATACCAATATATCTTAGGTTGTTACTTATTAGATATGCACGGTGCGTATGTATGAACGTGTATGATCCATGCATGTCATGATCATGAGCCAGGTGTTGTAGGCGGGACTGTGCCGCAGATGGGATTGTAAGACCAATGGCGGAGCATTGTAATAAGTAGACAGTATCAGGGGGCATGAAAGGAGCGATCCATTTCTTGTGCGAAACTGTTTTCTGCCCGTTTCTCACTAGTAGTCAAAATACAAGAATCATTTCTAGTATCTTTCGAAACTCTCGCTGATCATGTCTTTTGGCAACGATTCTTCTATTCCTCTAAAGGTTACAGTTTGATGGTCCACTACTTAGCTATTGTTCAATAAGCATATTCATTCAGCAAAAAATTATAGACCAGTATTCCCCAACGCACATGTCGCAAGACAATTATAGTTTTGCTAGTAAAAAATTCATAGAACAAATCCTTAATGCAAATGGGGTAGCATTTATAGACCCTAATGAAGAGCTGCAGGAACTCCAAAGAAATAGATGTATCTTCACAGTACTATTACAATCTTCTAGAACTGCTGTTCTCTTTGAAATGCAAACAGGATAGCATCGACTAAGCATCCCAAAACCAAAATGCATCAATTACGTACCCTGGGCGCCGCTTTTTGTTCTTAGACTTGCTTTTCAAGTGGCCTTTAGCATCATCATCTCCCGTGTTGTCATTTCCGCCTGCATAACATTTGGGTTGTCACATATCTGAACACATGCACATGTAAAAATCAAAGAATAAATCACTACAGATGTATGCAAATCATGCATACGGAACAGTTTTCTGTGGAAGGAGAGAAGCGTAATAATGGCATTAAGGATCAAAAGTTAACTTTTTTTCCTCGACCTACAATAGATGTGTCTATAGGAAGCAAGAAGCTGAATTTGCTTGTCCCAAAAAAAGGAAAGAATAAGGACACTCAAATTCACTTCATTTTCCATGCCATAGATTTAATCATTCTAAATGAAATCATAAATCAACTTTAAATGAATCGATAATAAAATATACATTGTGAAGTCAGGCTGTCTACTTGCATGATTTCTTCTCTCTTTTTTTTTTCAGTTCACAGTGCTTACTAACTAGGAACATTAGTAGTTGGAAATATTCTTTTTTAGGGAAAGTAGTTGGAATTAGTTGAAAAGAATTCGGGTTCAAGTCGATATTGAACAAGACATGAATTAAGGCAAATGATAGTCGTCGGATAGCCAATACTTACCACTTTCTGACACATCAGAATACAAGCCTGCTGCCAACCAATTTTTCATGAAGCCTTTTTTCACTCGTTTCATAAGCTCGATTATGTAATCACCTTTACTGTTGTATTTTGTACAGTTATCCCATATAAACTGAACGTCCTTATAGACATCCTCTGAATTCATATACTTGTTACCATGTTCTAAATTTTGGCATATAGTGCCAAAATCCATAGGATTGTCAATAATATCAAAATAGTCCTGCAAAAGTAACAATTTGGTAAGTTTCAGAAGAAAGGAGAGTCAAATCTATCGGGACTAAATGAATGAAAACTTTAAAATGTATATTTCTAGCAGCACTAGATCTAGGGCATATCTTTCTATAATTAGGTAACTGGATCAAGACAAGGACCAAGATGGCAGGCACATAAATGCACATAAGAAATAACATCATCGAAATGCGACAGTTGTTTCTTAACCGGTAAGACGTGACAAAGTTGCACTTGGATGCTGACTGAGCGTTAAATAAGCGCTTAACCCACCTGAGCAGTGTTAGCCCCAAGAGTCGTAGAATCAGGAAGAGTTTTAATTTTAATTAGGTACGTAAACCCTAGGGTGCTTATTGATAAAGACCCAGTTACTAAGAATGAATAAATACAGTAGTAGACCAAAAATAAGATGTTCAAGTACAGAACAAGCAACTCGTATAACGGTATAAGGTAGGTAATGCACTGGCAAGAGAGAGTTTCACAAGAAAAGTAACTAATTGAATGCATTTCTGTGAATACTAAATCTTAACCCATCGGTGACAGCAATCAATGCAACACAGAAACATACAAGGGGAAGAGCCCACTGCGATTAAAAGTAAAATAATGATATTTTGGAAAGTAGTTATGTGTCAAGCTTGTCGAAAGGTTCGAATCATTTCTAATGAAAGAAGCAAACTATGTATGTCGAAAGGTTCAGATCATTTCAAATGAAAGAAGCATACTATGTATGCAGAAAATACTCACTGGTATTCCTAACGCAACAGGGTCTACTGGGACATTGAAAGGTTCAGCAGCATCCATCTTCATGACTTTCTTGATAGCCTGAGAGAGCAAGACAAGTACAAACATAATATAAGTACAACTTCCATGTTGGTTCAGAACCCTACTAGGTTGAAATTGGAGGGCCGAAGGCCTCCTGCAAAGTTAAGCCTAATCCTACTAACCTCAAGGGCAGCAGTCAGCTCTTTCTCATCGCGCTGACGTTCCGGAGTAGACTGTTTTTCTTCCGACTCCTGTGAGCTCCTCAGCTCTGACGTGTCATCGGTTTCTTTGTTTTCCGAAACAGTTTCCTGATTACTGGGAGGAGGCTCAGTTTCCGAACCAGCTTTCCTATCCGGTGTGCTATTTTCTACAGAAGATGAAGACAATCCAGAGGACTTTATCTTGATGGCCCCTATTTTCCTCACCGCCTTTTCCTTATCAGAACTACTCAACTCCGACACCTGCCCGTCTGCTGGAGGGCCATCTTTCACAACCATAGCCTTCTCCGTGGCAGCCTCATTGATTGCTTCAGGGACAGCAGGGTTTCCGGGTTTCCAGCATCATCTTTTGGCGCTTGCGCCTCTGAAGAGCTCTGCTGTGGCGGTGGCTCAGCCGCTTTTGACTTAAACTTGAGCTTCACACGGCCATACACGGCTCCCACTTTTGGCTTGGTGTAGGTTATATCTGCGGGTCTGGACGGTGCCGCATCAGTGCTTGGCTTCTGAGGTGGTTCAGAAGGAGGTGGTGGCGGTGGTGGTTCAGGCACCGCTGGTGCTGCTGCAGTGGCGGCAGGGACCTCATCCTCCACCTGATCTGCGGGGCTGTCGGTTGCCTCGGAGCTAGGACTGGACGGCTCCGGCGAGGTAGCCTCCTCCGGCGCGGCGGCCGGTGACGGAGCACTCTTCTTCCCCGGCTTGCGCCCACGCTTGCGCTTCATCCTCCCCGTACAGTAATAACTTCACCCGCACCTCGGCGCCAACTGCAATGGATCGACGCAGAATTGAACAACGGTTGGGAATTGGTTCCGCGAACGAGCTAAAATATCTCGAAAGCAAAACAATCCGGCTGTTGGAAAAAGAGGAATCCATGGTAGCAAAGGAAAGCTAGGGTTCCTTACCGAGAAAAGGGATCGGTCCCGAGTCCAAGCCGGAGGTCGGAGAACGGGGACGCGGGAGCGGGAGAGGAGGTCCGCGGCTCGGCGGAGCGAAGCTGCGCGGGAACAAGACGGCTCGGCGGACGGACGGAGGCGGAGGCGGAGACGGAGACGAAGACGATACGGGGGGAGCAGCCCAACCCCAACCAAAGCTCCGAGAAAAGACTCGTCTGCAAGTAGGCCGCCGCTCAGTAGTACGTTACTACTGTTCGTTGTGGGCCTTAATGGGCTCCGCGGGCTAGTGCTTCGATGGTACGCGTAGTAGTGGGGTCTCATGGGCTACTGTTGTCGTGGCCTGTGAGAAATAGGCTCTTGCCTTCTCCGCGTGTAATTTTTACAATTTGACCTTTTTTAAAAAAGTTTTTCACATATGAATCTTTGAGAAAAACATGTTCAGAAATGGACCCTTTTCTGAGCGCCGTGTGATTTGGCGCTCAGGTTGAACTGATGGGCGCCGTTATAATTGGCGCTCACCCTAGCCACGTCAGCAGGCGGGTACTCGCTCATTTTGCTGACATGGCAGGGGGTGGACGCCAAATCATTTGGCGCCCACCCCCAGGCACACAAAATTTCGGTCTTTCCTTCTTTTCTCCTCTCTTCTCCCTTCATTCCAGTCGCACACACGAACAGAACAGCCGGCGCCCCCTTCTCCCTCCCATCCAATCTTCTCCACCAAATTGATCGATTCCGGATGGTTTGAGGCGAGATTTTTTAGACGAATTGCTTCTCCAAGTTATCTTCCTTCACCTCCATGATTTTGAGACAAAATTTAAACTCTGTACATTCTGAGATAGACAGAGTACTGTTTGTGATGCCCTCTACAACTTAACTACACCGAACATCCTTTCAAACTTTTAAAAATTTGTGTGCATAATGATCGCAGGCAGGTCTACCTAGGTGATTCTAACTGAAGCTTTTCTATTTTGCAATCTATTTTTCAGTTCTATAGTTGCCTAATAACATAATTGGACTTCAGCAGCTCATCCACCAAGAATTCTGAGGTGACCGAAAGAGATGAGGCAGGCCTTCTGAGGAGACACCGACTGAATTTTGAGTCCACACGAGTGGAGCAGCTTCGGGAGGAGGTACTAAAACTGAAAAAATTTGAGAGAACATGGTTTGACGAATAGGTTACGGTGAAAGAGTGATGTGCTAGTAACTACGATTAAGGAGTTTTGTGAGTTTAACGAGTAAGTCAACTCTGCCATTAAGGTATCCTAGTTGCACGAGCTTAGCTATCAATCGCATCATGTTTTAAAAATGAATTATTCTTTACTGACTGATGGACGTGTAGCTAATAAGTAGGCAATGCAACATTAGCCGGTCCAAGATTAGCCAACTTTGCGGATGTTCAACGGCCTCATCATCTGGCTATCCGGTTAGCAAATGCTTTCATACATTAGATGAAATAAAATTTTGCATTACGATGATAAAACCCTCATATTTCCTTTAAGTAACACGTTTCACATGCTTATCTTGGTTATCTTGTGATAGGTCACCCTTGAACCATGAGCCGCTCTTGTGAATCGTGTCGTAGGTGGTGCTGAATGCTCTCGTGAGTCGTCTGAGTTCTCCAGAAGACTAAGTCATCTTATGTAATGCTTGGACCGAATCTCCAGAAGACCATTGTAGCAAGAAGTTTTATGATTTAGTCCATTTCTCCTTTGTTTCAGCTGCAGCTATTCAGTTTTAAAAAACCATAGTATTGCTAAAAATGCAACCATTTTGGAGTTTCAAAAACACCACTCATGATCTCTTTTTTCTAAACTATGCTAAAACCTTTTTTTTTATACTTTGGTTTTAAAAAACTACACCCAAACATGTCCTTATCCATTATATGCTACTTAAAAAATGTTAAAGATAAGGAAAAAAATAAATATGAAAGCTAAAAAAATGTTACAGAGAAGGGGAAAAAATATGAAAAACTAATAAAAAAGAATGAAATGAAATGAGTACTCCAACTAGGCCGACATGTAAGGTGGACATGGGCTGCGGACTGCAGTTGCTGTGGAGCGACTGGAATGAAGAAAGGAAGAAGAGGGGAAGAAAGAAAGAAATTTTGTGTGCCTGGGGGTGGGTGCCAAATGATTTGGCGCCCACCCCTGCCATGTTAGCAAAATGAGCGAGTACCCGCCTGCTGACGTGGCTAGGGTGAGCGCCAATTATAACGGCGCCCATTCAACCTGAGCGTCAAATCACACGGCGCTCAGAAAAGGGTCCATTTTTGGACATGTTTTTCTCAAGGGTCCATATGTGAAAAACTTTTTTTAAAAGGGTCAAATTTTAAAAATTACACCCTTCTCCGCAGTAGATGGCCCTCGGTAATTAATATAGTCAACTGGTAATTTATATTGATAATAGGTAGAATTTTTATTTTTAGTTAATATAATCAACTAGTAATTAACCAAAATTTTTGTATTTGAACAGATGCAGCCGTGTATTTCCAAATCTGAACAAGCAAACCTCCGTTTTCCAATTCTAAGCAACCCACGAGTGCAGCCTGTCAATACTCAATGGGCCACTCCTACTCCCTCCGTTTTTAAATTGTTGTCGCCATTGACTTTTTTCGCTATGTTTGACCATTCGTCTTATTCAAAAAAGTTTGAAAAATATCATATATTTTGTTATGATTTGTTTCATCTCCAATGTAATTTTGAACATAACGTATAATTTTGCATATTCGAACAAATATTTTGAATAAGACGAATGGTCAAAGATAGCAAAAAAAATCAATGGCGACAACAATTTAAAAACGGAGGGAGTAATTGCTAGCACATCAGTCCTTCAATGGATAACAGTTGCACGACTACTTCTTAAAAAAAAAAGAAAAAAAAAACAGTTGCACGACTTATCTAGGTCAGGAATTCACGATACAGCGGCGACCTCATAGCTTTCCATCGTGCTCCATCCCACACTGCTTGCCGTTGAATCAAATCTCCTTCGCTATCACGATCACTATGTGGCGATGTCTTCTTAATGCAACTTATAGTATGTATCGGACATGAAAGATGGGGTCTACTTCCTTTTCTTTCTGCTTGACTAGTTGACTTTCTCTTCATGCGTGCACTGCAACGGTTTTTGTAAAGTTAATATGGTCGCAGCCAAAAAAACATAATGCAATGTCCAGTCATGGTGATTAGCAATACTTGCGTTCACTGGCGGAGCTTCAACAAAAATCTGAGGGGGGCGGTCTCACTAATTTCATCATAAATCATCATAAACAGTGGTAATTTACTGTTCAATCAATGGAGATTTAGTGAAGGCAGGAGGGGGGGGGGGGGGGGGGCATGGCCACCTTTGGCCTCAACTAGGATCCGCCACTGCTTGCGTTGGGGCTGTACGCTTAGACTCCAACGAGATGTCGCGGCCCAGACCAAAAAAAAAACATCCTAGAGATGAGAAATACACCCACGGCGTGCTTGCATATAAAAAATATTTGTTCAGGCTAAAAAAAATCTGAAAATAATTGTTTGTATGTGCTCAAAAGCTAATTAACAAGGGAGTACTCCGCGTATATACATGGGTGGACGATTTTTATTCGTGAAGACCTTCTAGAGCCTTCCAGACCTTTCTTTTAGAGTTTACTCCCTCCTTTTTCGAAAAATTGTCAGCGTCGACTTTATTGTAGCAACTTTGACCATATGTTTTTTTCTTTAAAATGTTTCTAGTTACTTCAATCTTTTATATTGTCTTGTAGGGTTTGAGGCACACTACATTAGCATTATAAACTTTCAAATATATCTAAATATTTTATAGAAAAAAACATAGAGTCAAATTTGCTATAGTAAAATCAACGCTGACAATTATTCAAAAACGAAGGGAAGTACAACAGTAAGCTGATCGTGCTAAACCGGCCCCACCAGCACGTCCGACGCACATCCGCGGCATCAGACTGTACCCCATTTAACACACAAAATACTACTTCCTCCGTTTTTTAATAATTGACACTGTTGATTGTACTATTCACACTTTGACTGTTTAATAATTTTTAAAATACTTAGCTATATAAATTAAACATATGATTATTAGATGAGGTGTAGATAGTATTTTAATAACATAATATATTTATAAAAGTTTAATTATACATTAATGAGAAAATCATGGTGATAAAAGCTGAAAAACCGTCTTCTAGCAGACAAAATACTACTTAGTCGACTCGCACCTCGCACCCGACAAATGAAGCCTCTCTCCCGCCGTCACCCATCGCTCTCGCGGCCCCGCCCCCCTCCCGCTGCCTCATCTCCTCCCATGGCGCCACCGTCGCTGCCTCCTCCCTCCGACGCGGGACTACAACCGCAACCGGGGAAGAAGAATAAAGCAGAGACCCACCCACCCCCCACCGCATCGCTCCCCCCGCCACCAGCCGACGATGGCGCAGCAGCAGGCGGCGCCGAGCACCGGGTCCCACTCTTCGTTGTCTTCCTCCTCGCCGTCCACGTCCTAGCCCTTGTGCGCCCCCATTTTCCCCTCTCATCCCGTTGCATCGATGAGCGGCCGGAGCAAAGGACAGAGCACAGCGCGGGTGCTGGGCGGCGGGGCAGGTGCGTCGCAGGCCCGTTTCACCACCCACCGCAGCCGTTTCACCACCCCTCTCCCCTGCTCCACCAGCGCCCATGCCAACCACATCCTCTTCATACTCCTCTTGCTTCCAACGATTGGTTCATTCATTCAGCCCTTCCGATTGAGATGCTGCTACGACGATAGTAAGATTTGGATTCTCAACAGAGCCATCAAGGTTGTTCTAGTTAATCCGGCTGTCTGGAAAAACAAAAAGGTTCCTTTGATGTTCTTCTATCCACTGAATCGCGTACCTTGTGCGGCCGAGAATCGGATTGCTGTGATTGCTTTCATGAAAGGAATTGCTCGATGTAAGTCGATTTAGATTTTGTATGCGTGTAAGTCGAATTTTGTAACTGTTAGATTTTGATCGGACGGCCGGCGTGTTTGTGTCCGTTTGTACTTTTGTAATTTTGTAGCCGTTAGATTTTGTATGCGTGTAAGTTAAATTCTAAGTCGAATTTTTTGTTCTATCTTGTCCGTTGGATCTGGCTACAAAATTTGACTTACACGAATACAAAATCTAAATGGACTTACGTGGAGCATCTCCCTTCATAAAATGATTTCAATTTATTCGATTTCAGTTGTTGTTTCTATCCAAAAGCAATTGCAATGGAAACACAACATTTAACTGTTGCGCCACAAGGTGATTTGATTACTGCTTGTTGCGGCGGCAGTCTGGGATGCGGCAGGCTCGCGTGCCCGCGGCGGCGCGACGCGGCCCGGCCCGGGATGCGAGCGGTGGCTCGCGTGTGCCCGACGGCGCGGGGAGCCGAGCTCGTCTTAGTAAAGCGGCAGCGCGGCGCGGCCTGCGCGTAGCCAGCGTCGCGCGCGAGGAGGAAGGAGAGAAGAAAGAAGGTCTTCGTTTGGGTCTTCCTTCTATTGGAGATCGATGATTTTTAGTTAATGCTCACCCTCTATAGGTTTTGGGTGTTCATGACTGTTGGGAGTCAGTCTCAGCAGGGCGGCCCGACCCGCCTGGCCCTGCCCACGGTACATAATCTCCTTGGCCCCTACCCGCTTTGGCTCCTCTCTGGGTAGAAGATCAACAGTCGTGCCCATCACAACAAATCCGATGTATATCGTCAATCTGATTTCCCTGGTACATCATCTCAGTGCAATGTCCCACTTGCTTGCTTGCGTCAAATGGTCGTGCATGCAATCAACGACCAGCAACGAATCAGACGCAAGCAAGCAAGGAAACCAGACACATCACGCATGCACATCACAAACTGCCCGCATGAAAATGTGACTCAAGATTCAAGAAAACACCACAGCTATCATACACATAATAGTGAACCAAACAGGTTGCTTTCAATCTCTTTCAAAGAATCCAAAGTCCAAAGATGCCCAAAAATATCCAAATGCAGAATACTGTATTGGGCCCAAAACAGTAATGGAAGCTAATTAGTCGGTTAACGAGTACGACAATGCATGCTATTACACAACATAGCACAGATAACTCAAACAGAAGCAACACGTAGACCTTGGCAGGACCATAACAAGTGGCACAAGTGCAACAATATGAAGGCGCGAATCAAGGGTGTGAGCGTGTCTAACAAAGCAAGAATTTCACTCCCTTTATGTATTCAACGCCATCATCATCATCAACTTTATCCTCATCCACATAATCAGGATGCCGCCAGCACGGCATGGGCACAGGCCACCTGTAGTTATGAATGTTCAAGTCATGATTGTTAACAGTCGTTTTATATGATGAAATGAGTATATAGCAACATGCATCAGGATACCCACCTGTTTAACATACTCTTGCGATCCCTGTCCGTTTTCCACAAAGGTGCACCTGAGGTATCATTGCAAATTTCTCCCATCTCACTGTTAAGCATACCATTAAATAGATTATAAAGCAAGCTTCTCAAAATGTCCACAAAAATAATATATATGAATGTTTAAATCATGATTGTTAACAGGCGTTTTATATGATGAAATGAGCATAGTAAAATGCATCAGGACACCCACCTCTTCAACATATTCCTGCGACCCCCGTCCATCTTCCACAAAGGCGCACCCAAGGTATCATTGCAAATTTCTCCCATCTCACTGTTAAGAGTACCATTAAATAGATTATGAAGCAAACTTCTCAAAATGTTCACAAAAATAATATATGTGATATGCATTTGAATACCTTTTCTCAAACGATGCTAAAATTTTAGCAATGTGTGGCCATGACAGGTAAGGGGTTCCTATCTTCTTATCATAGAAGTTCATGCCAAGAACATCCCCATCCAGAGTAACAAGAGGGCCTCCAATCCCAACCTAGCAAAGGGACATAGACAAGTTGTGATTTCTATTCCAAATAGGTATTGCTAGCAAACTCACTCTAATGCAACTATATATTTACAAGTAAATTCCCTATTTGCCATTGAAAAAGATATGTAACCAACAACCTAGTAGTGGGCTTCAATAACAGAACAAACACTACAAGTCCATGAAACGGTTGTTTACATGTTTTTACATTAATTCCCTAGTGCAATGACCCTGTTTTACATTATTTTCTTTCATATTATGCAGAGTACCACCAAGAAAAAGAAGAGCAGAACCACCAGAGAAGCAACGAAGTCAAGCATTGTTGTTTTTGATGATGATGCACCGGCAACTTGTATGAGTATTCCACCAAGGTTTGCACTCAGTTTTACTGTCTTATGTTTCCATTAAACTTTGCAGTGTTTTCTAAGTGACTTCCTTATGTAGTCAAAGCACTAAGGCGTCAACTGGTGGGGGGGGGGGTGGGGGGGTGACACATCGGTCAAATCAATCAGGTAAGATATCAAATTAGATTCTTTGCATGACCTTGTGACTATTTGTGGGGGCTTAAATGAGTTTAAAAATACATGTTTAGGTGTAGGTCTGGAAGTGGCAGCCAGAGACCCTTTCCATTGAGTGTCCTATGGCTGCGTTGATGTCCATTTCAGATGGGCAAGCTGCAACAACCAGGAAAGAGAAGGTGGGGCGAAGGAGAACCCTAAAAGGGAAAAGAAAGATATTGCAGCCACCTGATAGCCCAGCAATGGCTACCAGAAGCAAGAAGCTGCTGTTTACTAGTCCTTCGAAGTCTACCAGAAGGATTCGAAGGCTGCCTGTAATGTGAAAGTGTACTGTGATCTGTGAGCATGTCATCCTTTTGCTTGGCTCGGTTTCTATGAATCAATATATGTTAAACCACCAGGTGGAGCTTCTGTACCTTAGGAACTGCATGCCAGACTTGGTGCATTTGGGCCATCTCTACGCACTATGGGGCTGTTTGGTTGGGTGGCTAAGGGTCTAGACAGGCTACAGTTATGCAGAATCTTTACCTTTTAACTTGTTTGGTTGCCTGCATACAAAGTTAGCCTGGCTTAGATAATGCAAAAGGTAGCGCTCAGCCTGGCTTCCTGGAAACACAGATGAAGCTCATTTCTACCGAGCCAGGCTTGCACAAGCTTTTCCCGTCATGTGAAAAGGATTCGACTCACCTCATTGCCTGCTTACCGCCCTGAAAAAAAAAAAAAAAAAAAAACTCTGACGACGCTGCCTCCCTCGCCGGACCTCACAGGCGAGGCCGCCGCCCTAGCGAGACCGCACCGCCCTAGCTGCCCGCCATCATCACCTATCTCAAGATGGACGAGCTCGGGGAGGGGAGGGGCAGTGGCAGGAAGCTTCGCAGTAATTGGTGGCCGCCGCCGTCGATTTGGCAGTGGAGAGCCGTGTGGCAAGGCAGGGGATGGAGCCGAGCTTCTGCCTTCCAAAGCAACCGGAGATGGAGACGAAGAAGTTGCTACGAATTTGTCAAAATTTGGATCTTTGGAGCTAGGTGGGTGTGGCGGAAGAGTTCTGGTATTTGTTTTGCTCTGTAATCCTATTCAAGCTTGTGCGACCGTACGCATTCGTTTTCTTCTTCCATGAGCTCGCACCTGATTGTGGGAGAGGAACAGATGCCGAGCAAGAGGTAACCAAAAGAATTTGTGAAACAGTGTTTTCCTGGATGAGGATTGATCTGAGAGGATAAGGTCAATGCTCGTGGGACCCCACATGTGTATGCCTTTTCGTTTTATAAAATTTATAACAAGCATATGTTGCCAAAGCAAGTAAAGTGATTAATTTTTGAGTACAAAATAAATTATTCATCAATTATTGTTTCATGGATAAATAATAAAGGAGGAAGAAGAGGGAGGTGAAAGAATTAACCACATCAAACACAAGGTGATCTCATTCAACTAATGCAAGTAACCAAACACAAGCTTGCACTAGCCAAAAGTTGTCTATACAGGCAACCAAACACACCACTATTTCTTGCTTTTTGCATTAGACTAGCCTTGCTTGAGCTAGCCTGGATAGAATCTTATACAGGGCTAACTTTACCCAGGAAAACAAACACACCCTATGTGTTCAGACTTACTTTTTTCTTTTGATAATGTGTTCAGACCAGTATTTGTATCATGTTTTGGATAATATTTTATTACCATTTGAGCTAATATTATGTGTGCTTGAAACTGAACATAGAGGTTTTTGCACCTTAATGGCATGAAAGGAAACAAAGTATCTCTATATTCCATAATGGCAGGAAAGGAAACATGGAAACATTAGCTATGCCCTATCCTAGAGCCGTATTTGCCTTTTTCATATACCATAGTTGGTTCTGTACACTATAGTGGAATGAAAGGAACTGAAGATAAACTTAAAGGAATATAAGGAACGGCAAGTTTTCAATGGCAGATAAGGAAGCAAATCTTTTCCAAATGGCTAATAGGGAGTTGACTCTATTTATTCACCATAAAAAAGTAGGTAATACAAAAACAAATAGTTACCTTAGTAATCTTGCACGAGGAATATCTAAGGAAATCACAATCAAGTGTGCCTGTTGAGAAAATCAGCTCCCCACTCGTAGCCATTAATGCACCTGATTTGAAACAACGCCCTACAGCTGCTACATCAAAACCCCTAAACCAAGAAAGCAGAGTATTTGCTGGACGAAGATCATAGCGATTCTTGACACTGACTAGAGCAACATTGTAATGTAGATCATAATGCTCTAATGTCCCATTTATCCTTCTGTTGCTTGGAAGCAACACTTCAATCTGAAAATGATACAAATGATGAGACTTAAGCAGCAGCTTAAAGGAACAAGCAATCGCAGAATAATGAGCACCAACCCTCAAGTTTTCAACAATGCTGCTCTCGTCACCAGAATTTCTAATCAAGCTTGCTGATGTCAAAATCTTTGTAGATCCATTCCATCCAATAAACAAACCCGTGCATGCAAAATTTCTTTTTTCTCCTGCACCACATTTTGGTTATCAGGTAGTCTGGTTATCAGCTAGTTGTGATCAATAGACATTAAACAGTAAATGGTACAAAGTTACCACTGAATGAAGCCAGTGCGACAACACTGCGATTTATTCTAGAATAAGCTTTTTCACCAAGTTTGCTCCAGACACCTTTACCACGTATATCGCCAAAAGGCTCTTCAAAAGTATTGACCAAAATCATGCCGGCTGAGAAATATACATTTTGGGATAGTTATCAGTGGCACAGGAGAGCTACAAAAGGTCAGCAAATATAGAAACGCTGACTCACCATCTAACATGGTTGATGGTAACTTAGGGTACCCCATGGAGTCTATATCTAAGTGTTCCTGGTTGAGAACTGGTGCAACAAGGTCAAGTGATCAGCACTGGCATAGAAAATTCACACAACTTCTGTATGTGCGTAATGATCAGCATGTAATGTTAGTAATATTATGATAACAGCCTGATCAGCAATCCACATTAGAAGTTGGTGGTGTGCATGAACATACTCAAGCTATATAAGCATATACAAAGTAAAAGAGTAAAACTAGTTGATATAAAAATGTAAAAAGCTGAACTTGCCCAGCTTCTAAATAGATATCATTACAAAGCCGCAAAAAATTGCATGATACCTCAATATTAAGAAGTCTCAAGGAGTGGCTGTAGGCTCACCTTCTGGGTGGCTGTTAACAGGTGCTTCGAACCTGCAGAAGAAAATAAAAGTTACCACTAACCCAAAAATAAAAATGGATCAAGCCAGTGTGTTAATACACAATGGTGCCAAAACCTAGGTAGAATCATAGGCCAAGAACAAAATAGAGAAAATATGACCTGAAGTTGTATGGATATAATAATTAATAAATGTTTGATGAAAACATGATGATAATGCCTTCTAGTTTGCACATTTCAATAAGACAAACATACAGCTGCAACAATGACGTAAGAAATATGTAAAATCTAATACAAGGCAACTGTGATACATGCCTAAGAACAACAAATGCTTTGGTTGAGGTGTCAAAGAAACAAGTTAATATTTGAAATAAACATTGAGAAACTTAAAAGTGCAGATGCCAAACAAGATAAGAGTAATGAATGATCCAGATTATCACATACATATGCTGTCTGGAACACAAAAGGTTGACCTTCTAAGCTCATGCAAGAGAACAGGAAGCGAGGTAGAATGGTGCAGGTGAACATTGAAGGGCATACATCACTTAGACATACCCGTAAACCAAACCTTTTCGCCGTGCATGACCTGTCTTCTTTTCCCAGGATGCCCACTTACGCTCCAGATTCTTCAAAATTGTGGCCCATGGTAGGAAAACTGATATTTCCGTAACCAAAAAAAGGTTCATGCCAACAACTTCACCATCAAAAGAAAAAATTGTCGCACCTTCCCAAGCCTAATAGCACAATAAAGGTGACAGGTAACAGGGGTTACATTTGAACAAAATATATGTGGTATGGAACAAGAGATAAATATAAAATAAAATTCATTTTTACTGCCTACAAGCATAAAATTAATTAAACAGAATAAAATGGTTTTGTTGTCATGCAAGTGTACCTCTGAGGTTTTACTGTCAAGATCTTTACCATCCTTATAGACCTTTAAATCACCACACAATTCCACGCTCTTGGCTACTAGGTCACCAGAGACATCACGCCCAACTACATATGCCTTACCGTGGGGCATAGATTTCAGCTTACGATGGAAAATTCCAACATTAACATTAAGGAGGCCATAGACTTCGACAACAGCAAAGTTGCGAACTAAATCATGTTCAGCCAAAACACCCCTATGTTAGAGTTGTTGGAAATTGTCTGTATTCATCCTCAAACCCTAGAAGGGTGATACATATAGCTCCTATACATGGGCCTCTAGATGGGCCACTATCCATGGGCTTTTATACTCCAACACCCCCCCGCAGTCTGAACTTACCGGCGCAGCGGAGTTCAAGACTGGACACAAGAAAGAATAACTCACACCCCCCCCCCCCCCCCCCCCCCCCCCGCAGTCACAACTAGCCACTGGTTACGTTGAGACTGGATCGAAACTCTGAGAAGGTCGAGGAGGGGAGACCCTTGGTGAAGATGTCCGCGAACTGGGAGGTAGTGGGGACATGGAGAACCCGCACTTGCCCAATGGCGACTCGGTCCCGAACGAAGTGGAGGTCGATCTCAACATGCTTCGTCCGCTGATGCTGAACCGGGTTGGTGGAGAGGTACACCGCGCTGACGTTGTCGCAGTAGACAAGCGTGCTCTTGGCGAGCGGACTGTGGAGCTCCGCCAAGAGCTGTCGGAGCCACGACGCCTCAGCCACACCGTTGGCCACAGCCCGGTACTCCGCCTCTGCACTGGAGCGGGAAACCACGGGCTGTCGCTTGGATGACCAAGAGACAAGGTTGCCGCCGAGGAAGACTGCGTAGCCGGAGGTGGAGCGGCGAGTGTCCGGACAGCCAGCCCAGTCAGCATCCGTGTAGACAACGAGCTCAGCAGAAGGAGACCGGTGAAGAGTCAGGCCGTAGTCAACCGTGCCACGAACGTAGCGGAGGAGGCGCTTCAGAGCAGCAAGGTGTGACTCGCGAGGATCATGCATATGAAGGCAGACCTGCTGGATGGCATAAGTGATATCCGGCCTGGTGAAGGTAAGATACTGCAAGGCACCGGCAAGACTCCTGTAGGCAGTCGGGTCAGCAACTGGATCACCCAAATCAGCAGACAGCTTGGCTTGAGTGTCAACAGGGGTGGAGCACGGCTTGCAATCAGTCATCCCTGCACGCTCCAGAATATCAATAGCATACTGCCGCTGGTGGAGGAACAGGCCAGAAGGACGGTGCTCAACAGTGACTCCCAAGAAGTGATGAAGGACCCCCAGATCCTTCATAGCAAACTCCTGCTGCAAAGACTGGATAATGCGCTGGAGCAAGGCCTGACTGGAAGCAGCGAGTATGATGTCATCAACATAGAGCAGCAGATAGGCAGTGTCAGTGCCATGGCGGTAGACGAACAGTGAGGTATCCGACTTGCACTCAGTGAACCCCAAAGAGACCAGGAACGAGGCAAACCGAGAGTACCAAGCCCGAGGAGCCTGCTTCAGACCATAGAGTGACTTGTTGAGGCGACAAACCATATCAGGACGACTGGGATCCACGAACCCCGCTGGCTGGCTGCAGTATACTGTCTCTGAGAGAGTGCCATGCAAGAAAGCATTCTTCACATCCAGCTGATGCACAGGCCAAGAGCGAGAAAGAGCCAGCGACAGAACCGAGCGGACTGTAGCAGGCTTGACCACTGGGCTGAAAGTCTCATCATAGTCCACTCCAGGCCGCTGGGTAAAGCCCCTAAGAACCCAGCGAGCCTTGTAGCGATCCAGTGAGCCGTCAGCACGACGCTTATGCGTCCAGATCCACTTCCCTGTGACCACATTGCCGCCAGAGGGACGCGGCACGAGGTCCCACGTCTGGTTGGCAAGTAGGGCCGCGTACTCCTCCTCCATTGCCCGGCGCCAGTGAGGATCGGTCAGGGCGCCACGGACAGAGGAGGGAACCGGAGAGATCTCCGGCTCTCCCGTGGTGGCGGAGAGAGCCGAAGGGCGAAGGACACCCGCCGCCCGCCGTGTCACCATGGGATGAGTATGGCCGGGATCCCGATGGAGGACAGGCGGGTGGTAGACCACCGGGTCAAGACGGGCGAGGGCCCGAGGGTGGGCCGGCGGCGGCTCCGGGGTCGGTACCGCCCGGCGCTGGTAGACGATCGCGGGCTCGGCGTAGCGCGCGGGGGCCGCGCGTGGCGCGGGAGGAGGCTCCGGGGCCGCGCAGGGCGCGGGAGGCTCCGAGGCCGCGCGTGGCGCGGGAGACGACTCCGGGGCCGCGCGTGGCGCGGGAGGGGGCGCCGGGGCCGCGCGTGGCGCGGGAGACGGTGCCGGAAAACCTGCAGGCAGAGGGTATATAGGTACAGGTGACGGGGCCACCGGGTCAGTCGGAAACACGGACGCCAGCTCGGGATCAAGAGAGGGAGTAGTGGAGGTAGAGTAGGGAAAGTCAGACTCATCGAACACGACGTGCCGAGATATAAGGATACGGCGAGAGGCAAGGTCGAAGCAGCGATACCCCTTATGATCAGGGGAGTAGCCAAGGAAAACACAACGAGTCGAACGGGGCGCCAACTTGTGAGGAGCGGTAGCGGAGGTGTTAGGGTAGCAAGCGCACCCGAAGACACGAAGGTGGTCATACCGAGGAGGAGTGCCGAAAAGGGCATGGTGTGGGGTAGGAGCTGGAGAGGCAGTGGAAGGGAGGCGGTTAAGAAGGTAGGTAGCAGTGTGGAGACCTTCTGCCCAGAAGCGGGCAGGAAGGGAAGCCTGTAGGAGGAGGGTGCGCACGACATCGTTTGTGGTACGGATCATCCGCTCAGCCTTGCCATTCTGAGGGGAGGTGTACGGGCACGACATGCGCAGCTGAACACCGTGGGAGAGGAAGAAGGCACGGGAGGTGTGGTTATCAAACTCGCGGCCGTTGTCACACTGGACGGCCTTGACAGTGACGCCGAACTGAGTGGAAACCCAGGCAAAGAAGTGAAAAAGGGTAGGGAAAGTATCAGACTTCGCACGCAGCGGAAAGGTCCAAGAGTAATGAGAGAAATCATCAACAATCACCAAATAGTACTTATAGCCAGAAATGCTGAGTACAGGAGACGTCCACAAATCACAGTGAACGAGATCAAAAACATGGCTCGTATGCGAGGAAGAAACAGAAAAAGGAAGTCTAACATGACGACCTAACTGGCACGCATGACAAAGGTGCTCATCAGATGTCCTAGTACAAGACAGATCTGCACTGCGGCAGAGGCGAGCCAAAACGTCGCGGCCGGGATGTCCAAGCCGGCGGTGCCAAGTCGTGGAAGAGGATGTAGTGGCAAAAACGGCTGATGAAGAAGAAGAAGCCGACGAAGAGGTAGCGGAAGCAGGAAGACGAAGAGTGTAAAGGGGTCCCTGGCTGTCACATCGGAGCAGTGGTCGCCGGGTAGCCAAATCCTTCACAGAAAGACCAAAGGGGTCAAACTCAACAGAACAGGAGTTGTCAGCAGTAAATTTGCGAATGGAAAGAAGATTGTGAACCATCTGTGGAGCAACCAGAACATCAGGAAGGCGAAAAGAACCAGAAACATTGCCCACAGAGGTGACAGGAAGACACGAGCCATTGCCAACCATAATGGCAGAAGGACAGGAAGGATGTGGAGGGTAGGCGGAAGAAAGGATACCGGCATCCGGTGTGGTGTGGTACGAGGCACCCGAATCTGCGATCCACTCCACCGGCGGTGTCAGCTGCATGGTGCTAAAGGACTGGGCCAGCGCCGTCTGGTCCCACCCCGCCGGCCACTGCTGAGCCGGAGGCTGAGCAGGAGGAGTCCACCCCGCCGGCCACTGCTGAGCCGGAGGCTGAGCAGGAGGAGTCCACCCCCCCGGCCAGTACGGAGGCTGGCTAGCCGGAGCGGGAGGTGTCCAGGGCACCTGGGAAGCGGGGCCAGCGAACATGGCCGCGGGCTGGTGTGGAGGACGAGCCCCGCCTCCTGTATGCTGGAACGGCCACATCGAGATACGCCCTGACCATGGGTTGGTGAAGGATGGCCAGGGAGTACCCCCAGGAGCAGCAGTCGCGGCGGGAGTGCCACGGCCACCCCCGCGACCCCCACCGGAACCCCCCCGGCGCCCGCTGCGGCGACGACGGCCGGAGCGCCCACCCCCACCCCCGCTTGGCTCGGGAGGGGGGGTGGTAAGGAGTGAGGTGGCAGGCGGAGCAGCGGGAGGTGGTGGAGCCGTCACGAGAGCGGTGGAGGTGGCGGAGGACTCGGCTGGCGCGAGGCCCCGAGTGATCTCGTCGAACCTGAGCTCATCCTTGACCTGCTGGTAGTCGGGGAAGGGCCGCTGGCGAGGGAGCCAGGTCTTGAGGAGGTCATAGTTGCTGTTGAGACCCCTCAAGATGTGGAGGACGAGGACCCGCTCGGTGACGCCGCAGCCGAGGTCGTGGAGGGCATCCGCCATGCCCTTCATCTTCCGGCAGTAGTCAGTGACGGAGAGGTCCCCCTGCTCGAAGGTGCGGAGCTGGGCGTCGAGGCGAAGGACCCGGGCCTCGCGGTTGTCGAGGAACTGGCCCTCAAGAGCAAGCCAGGCCTGGCGGGCAGTGTCACCAGGGGTCCGGATGAGGTCCTGGAGGTCGGGGGAGACGGTGCCGAAGATCCACGAGACGACAATGCTGTCGAGGTGGAGCCAGAACCCATCCCGCGCCGCAACGGGAGTGTCGGTGAGGACGTGGTCGTCGAGGGCGTAGCGGCGGAGGGTGAGGAGGATCTGATCACGCCAACGGCCGTAGGTGGAAGAAGGGTCGAGGACGACGGAGACCATGGCGCGGATGTTCTGGACAGCGACGGCCTGAAGGTGGAGCTGGGCGACCATCGGATCGCTGCGGTCGAGGTGGGGACGGGGATCAGCAGGCGGGGCCGGGCGTGAAGATGAGGCGGCGGTGTCGACGAAGGGAGCCGGGGGCTGCTGACCGGCGGAGAGGAGCATGTAGTGCTCCGTCTCGGCGACCTGACGTGTCAGGGCGTCCGCCGCCGCACGCTCACGCTCCCAGGCGAGGGCGGCCGCGTGCACCCGCTCCTGGGCCGCCAAAGCCTCGATCTTTGCCGCGGCGAGGGCCGTAGCAAGGGCGGTGTCCGCGGAGGGAGGCGGCGGAGTGGCGGGGACGAGCTCCGGGGGCATGCCGAGGCCGGTGTAGGTGAAGCCCGGCGGGACCCCCATCCGGGCGAATGCGGGCTGGCCCACGGCTGCCTGCTGGCCCACGGCGGACTGGCCTACAGCGGCCTGCTGGCTCACAGCGGCCTGCTGGCGCACAGCAGCCTGGCCCACGCCGGCCTGCTGGCCCACGCCGGCCTGCTGCTGGGCCGGCGCAGGCTGGCCAAGGCCCATGGCGGCCTGCTGGGCCACGGAGCCTCGCTCCAGAGGTCCGTGCGCCCCAGCCCCAGCCGCGCGCGGAGCGCCCGCGGGGGCGGCGCCCATCGCGCCCGAGGCGGCGGCGCCCGCCACGCCCGCAGCGGCGGCGCCCGTCACGCCCGCGGGGGCGGCGGAGGGCGCGACGCCCGCGACGGTGGCGCCGGCGACGTCCGCAGCCGCGGCGGCGGCGGGATTGGGCGCGGCGGCGGCGGGATTCGACGCGGCGGCGGCGGGATTCGACGCGGCGGCGGCTGGATTCGACGCGGCGGCGGCCAGAGCGGCGGCATAGGAGAGGGGAAGGGAGGGGAAGGGTTCGGGAAGAGAGGGAGAAGGCGGCGCGCGGCGGCCAGCCATGGCCGGGCGGCGTCGATGCTAGAGGAGGGAGGGAGGGAGAAAGGTAAGGCTCGATACCATGTTAGAGTTGTTGGAAATTGTCTGTATTCATCCTCAAACCCTAGAAGGGTGATACATATAGCTCCTATATATGGGCCTCTAGATGGGCCACTATCCATGGGCTTTTATACTCCAACACCCTATATACTTCCTTGCCTTCACGGCGCACTTTAATCTACAAAACAATAATAATGCAAGAAATGATTACATAATGATCAGAAGCAAACAAAATAGTAAGCAGTGAATGTTGGCACCAACCTTTAAGGCAGGATAGCGCTCTGTTGTTTTACCATCGAAAGCTCTAACCAAACTTGCAGAAGTTAGAAACCTTGTACGGTGGTACCCTTCGTGTGCTACAGCCATGCCCGAGCATGAAAATAAGGTTATGTCTCCTACAGAAGATTGCAACTCGGATCATTTTGACTGGTAGTGTATCAATATATATTTGCTGGAAAACTAAGAAGACCATAGTAGTATATATAATTACCATTGCATAAAGAAATTGAGACGACACTTTTACCCCAATCAGATAGCTTAGGGCAAGCATCTTGACTAGAGTCCCCATCACACAAGCAACCTAGTTGAAGAAAAGAAAACATTAAGGCAACTATGAATGCTCCAATAAAACAGTGAAAATGTGTGCGTGTGTGGGGGTGGGGGGATTAGCAGAAAAGAGAAAGAACTAGCAGACCTGAGACCCACTGAGTGTTGCAATCTTTTCTTTTCTTACGAGAGTTTCCAGGGAGATCTCCACCACCCCTCTTGGCTTTCCGCATCTTTCTCAAGGCTGAACCAGAGAAATTTAAAAATGAGATAAATGTGTTTTTTCTTGGGTTTGGGGGGGTGTTCATAATAAGCAGTAATAAAGAAACAATGTAAAACTGTAACTGTCTAACCAATCAAGGGAATGCTAATAAAAGGCATTATGTGACTGAAAGAGCAACGTTGATAATTTTGGCATCTGTTTGTTCCTTCCTAGATCATATAATCTAGCTTATGGTCCAATGGCAATACTATAAAAGATCACCCTCTATGCCAAATAATCTGAAATAATCATATCTTATTTCAGATTATTTTGGCATCTAGGGTGCTCTTTTACTATGTTACGATTGCCTCATAAGCTAGATTAATCTAGGAGGGAAAGAAACATGCCCTTAGGTCAACAATCAACTATAACATGGAGTGCTAACATGAAAATGCCTGCACACTCTAATCTATTACACCTGATGTATGGAAAGTATCTACCAGCTAGCCTATTCCTTGGGTTTTGTCCAGCTGTATTTAAAGGAGCGAAGGGCGTTACCGCAGACACCTGAAAGAAAAGAGCTCACTGAAGCCCAGATTTGTTGGTGCAGGTTGTAGTATACTGGTGTTAAGGTAGTCAAGACTAGGCTTTACCATCCATTGGACTACATGTAATATATGTTCTCTACTACTATTTAGCCGAGACCGAACATATTGAAGTACCATAGAAGCAGTCAAGCAGCCACATAATTGAACAACGTTTTTCTCACTTTTAAGATTTCTCCTATCTTCCTAGAAGAGGCCATACAAACATGGACCATGGAGCTATTGAGAAAAAAAAAATGTCCTAACTCTTATTATGCCGCACTGAAATAAACTCTTGATAATTCTACAGGAATACACTATCGAATTGACTGAAACTGAACATCGATTCTTTGATCGGATTTCTAAACAAAGGGCTGCATACTTGAAAACCAATACTGTACCACCCAATGAAGCGGATCATGTTGAAAGAAGTCGGTCCGCTAAAGCCCGAGTTGAACAACGGTTTGGAATTAACCGCGCGCAAGAGCTAAAACATCTCGGAAACAAAACAATCCGGCCAGGGGAAAAGGGAATCGAAAGCAAAGCTAGGGTTGGTTACTTACCGAGAAAAGGGATCGGCCCCGAGTCGAAGCCAGTCCAACAGGAGGTCGGAGAACGGGAAGGTGGGAGGAGAAAAGCTGCGCGGGAACGAGACGGCTCGGCGGACGGAGGCGGAGACGAAGACGGAGAGGAGACGGGGAGCAGCCCAACCAAAGCTCGGAGACGGACGGAAAAGACTCGTCTGCAACTAGGCCGCCGCTCGGTACGTTACTACTGTTTGTTGTGGGCCTTGATGGGCTCCACGGGCTAGTGCTTCGATGGTACGCCTAGTAGTGGGCTGTTGGGTCTCATTGGACTACTGTTGTGGTGGCCTGTGAGAAATAGGCTCTCTTGCCTTCTCCGCAGTGGACGGCCCTTGGTGCATATGGGCCCTTTGCGGACTGTTGACTTGTCAGCTTCGCCGAGACTTTGTCAACTGCCTATTCGATCAGTTCACCGCCCAGAAAGGAGAAAGGTCGTGGCATTTCAGGCTTTTCTTTTCTTTTCTTTGCGATGGAAATGAGATTTTTTTTTTTATTTGCAAACTCATGGGAAGCAGCTTGGAGCCTGATGGTGGTTACACTCGAAGCGTTTCTCTGCGTAAGAGAGTTTGTTTCAGATACGCATTTGAGGGGTTTAAGAAAGAAAGATCAAGGATTAGCTTTGATTTTAGCAAAATCCCAAAATTTCCTGACGCGTCCTCGTTTTTTTTGTTCAAAAAGAGCCCCCAACACAGGTTACAGTTGACACATTAGCCATCACCATAATAAGCTAATTAATTCTTCCAAGTCTCCATTACACGAGCAAAACTTCCTATGTCAACTACGTACTGCACTGTACCATAGTGTCCATACACACGCACCAGACACAACCGAGGAAAACAACAGGGAGCACTAGCAATCTACGACCAGTGCTCATGATGTTGCTTGACAGATCTCCTGCCCTCTTGCATCTCAACATATATATTTCTCTCACATAAATAAACAAAAAGGGGGATCAAAGCCGCCGCAGCAACATCTGTATAATCTAGCTAGTTGCTCTTGTTCTAGGGTCCTGTGCGATGTAGAGCCTCTTCGCTGAAGCCACGAACATACTGCAAATATCACAAAAGTGGTTGACAACATTTATCAGTGTGTCCGAATTAAAAGAGAGGGCAACATAGCAAAGGGAAACAAAACTTACTCCCATGGGACGTCGCCGACGAGCATTCGGTCGCCCTCGTTGTCCTCGTAAAGCAGGATATATGTCTTGGCCTTCGTCGTCTCCAACTGCTCGTCGTCCTCACCGTCTGCGATCATCCCCCACTGAGGAGCATCGTGGAGGAAAGCCTGAGAAAACATGGTCTGCAGCGCAAGTGACAGCGAGGCGTACCCTTGGTGCGCCTGCAGGTCCACCTTCCTCCCCACGGCGCAGCCCTCCATGTTGACCTTCACGAACATGCTGCTCGCCGTCGCCGGCAGCCTACGATCACCGCCACCGTCGCTGCCGCGCTGCTTCTCCTCTGCAGCAGGCTTAGTGGTGGTGGTGGTGGACGGGAGCTGGTTCTTGCGGAACGCGCTCACCGGCGGCCACCCCACCGGTGATTCAGGGCGGGTTTCTCTGCCGGAAAACTTTAGCACCGTCAGATGATAGATTGGAGGAAAAATAAGAGAGAAATTAATTCAGCAGCTTTTATAATTCAAAAAATCAGTTCATTTTTTTTTTTTTGGCTTTGTTATAGTTGTTACTACTGTCATAAGCTATGGGGCTCTATCTGCACGCTAATACCTTTTTGCACCTTTGCTTTTCCAAAATAAGCTTCAGTCAAATCAGAAAGCAACACAAGTTAAACATCACTTAATTGCCAAACAATCATGTTTCATGGCACAAGCCAACAAAAATTTACGTATAGTTAGTTGCTAGTAAGAAGTAACTGAACCTTTGAAGATCACACTCATCAGGCCTCTGGTGACCCTGCTCCAGTGATGCCTTCTCTTGCCTGGCAGCCAGGCTCCAAGGGTCCACTCCCCATGGGCTACTGCTCCCATTGTCTGAAGAGATTCCAAGCCTGAGTTCAAGGCAGTTCAGGTCACTCCCCTGCAGCTGGTTACCATCACCTGCATGCACCTGTTCCCGTTTCACGCCTGACGCTACTGCTACTGAAGAAGAGCTCTTCTTACTGTTCATGACCTCTGCTGCTAAGCTGCGGCTCTAGCACATACTACTTTGTTTCACTTGGGCCGGTGAGTGTTTGGGAGAGAGGAGCTTGCAGGTTTTTAAGGTGTGGAGGTAACTGTAGTGGAATAACTAAAGGGGAGGCAGAATGGCAGATGATGAGAAAGGCAGGTGGCTTTGTGGCAAGTACCACTAAAGTGAACTAGCTAGTGGGGGCCTAACTAAAAGTTTGAGCAATGATAGCCGCACATTATGTCAAAGTTAATTCTCTCGAGGTTAATTAACACTGCTCCTTTTACTGATTGTGTTCAAGGCAATGCATGCTTGCAGTTCTGAACCTGCGTGGACCATAAACTATAGTGTTCGGAGGATTCAGAAGCATGTACGAAACATGAAACAGAGGCTGGACCTCTACCTTCATCATTCAATTGAAAGAAGATAAATATTGTATAAATAGTTACTTCAAGTGTTGGAAACATCAATAGGACAATGGTCAGACACCTGGTTCATATGCCTTTTGGTGCAGTTTGAGATCACGTTCAAGTGCGTGAAACTGAGGCATACGCAAGTGGCTCAATGGATGGACATCTCCTTATCGTTGCAAGAGTTGATTGTGTGGTTTTTGTCTGACCTTGTATTTTGTTGAGATTGCAGTGGCTATTGGAACACCAGCTGAAAAACTTGAGTCCACTTCGGTCTTTCTCCTGAAAGGGATGCTTGGAGGGAGCTCTGCTTTTCCTTTGTTCTGCAGAAAATTTGGCAGGCACCTTTTAGATAATTGAAACACCAGACATGAACATGTGTCGCAAGATTCTTTTGTTCTTTCCAAGCATAGTGAATGTCGTCTTCTCGAAACTATATGATAATTCTTTGTGCAGTGAAAAGCACTGGCATAAATGTCGCTGTTACAGCGCATAGTTATCTAACTACAAATGAGTTATGCACTAGTTCCTTATGTATCAGCATACTTTGAGATACTAGTGTTGGGTAGCTATCAGCATAATTGTCAACCAGGCAAAGCAATTCTTACCTATTTAAGGGACCAAAAAAGGCGTAAAATTTTCCAGCCATCAAAACTGTCTGCACATTTCTCATTGCACGTCTTACTGAACTATGAATAAAATTATGAAAGTTGTAGCCAGGAGAAGAAATTTTGGGTTAATATTTTTTTTCCCTTAATCAGATAAGTATTTATTTATTTTTACAAATAACAGTAACTGGAGGGTCATTTTTATCCCTTTGCATAGCAAACATGAAGTTAATTTTGTAACAAATATCTATCCTAATTCATTAAACCCAACAGGTTGGATATCTATGATGTACATATATAAAGAAGCAAGGCATATGATTCCATGATGCCTACATATGCCTAAAAAAACACTTGATAACAGTTCAAAAAAAAAAAACACTTGATAAAAACAAGACGCCCCAAAGAGACTGAAAAAGCTGTAAATTTTTCAATCATCAAAATGTCAGTGGCCACAAGGAGAATCACATTTCTTACCTTTTACGAAATCTTGAATGAACTTATGAAAATAAATAGGAAAAGAAAAGTTAGGTTAATTTTTCCTTAATCAGATAAGCATTTTTTTTATAACATGAGAACTCGCAAGCAAACTAAGAGGGTCATTGTTACTCTTTGCATAACGTGTACAAATTAACCAAATATTTATCCTTATTCATTAAACCAAATTTGTTTGGGACTAAAAGTCTTTGTTGTTGCTGTATTTTTAAATCCAACAAGGTGATATACTGATATATATGATGTTCATATATATTGTTAAAACCATGATGCCAACATATGCCTCAAAATACACACTTGAAAGAAAAAGTCACCCCCAAGAATATCGGTCGAATTGTACTACTATCTATTTATAACCTAGAAGAAAGAAATACTACATTGTTCTTGATCCCCTCTATACAATGACAGCTCCTCACATGGCATGTTAACATAATGTTAAGCATCTATTCTTTACATGCAAACACCAGCCAAGAGGAAGCTTTACTACAAAGACACTCATCTTTTTCACCTATCAGCTTTACCAATTGCATGCATCCGCGGCGGATCTGCTGCTTTAGTAGCAGGACACATCTTCTTAATAATCGTTTATATCCTCAAGGATGCAGAGATCCACTAATCGATGCATCAGTGCAAAGCGCAAACCTATTGATTACCTAGAGCTAGCTAGATCCCTATGCAAGTTCCAATTGTTCATGATTGGCCTGCCTAATCGCATGCGAAAGCAAAGCGTATCATGATCGGTTGTTTACCCCAAGAGTATCTTGTCCCATCCGAAAACTCACACGATAGAGCTGAGCTACTAGTCACCAGCGGCATATTACCCCAACTTTTAATTGGCACAGATGTCTTGCTTAGTGCTTAAGGAGTAGGCAGGTGATAGGTGATGCAGCAACATATCCTGTCTGCTCTCTAGTACAATGCTATGCCGTTTTCAAGTGGACCTGATCAGAAGCTTTTGTTGACTTGTGTTAAACGCTGCTGCTTGAGATTCAAGCTCACAATGATATGTGATGAGTCAGGCCCCTCAAATTGGTTCTGCTTTTTTTTTTGCTTGAGTGATCTTTATAGCTGCAACGCTACAGAAACCACCAATTATTGAAACATGAAAGGTTTCAGGTACTTATTGACAGGAGATAGTACCTCACACATGTGAAGATCCCTGCATAGGCTCTTTCTACCTGATGCATGTTCCAGACGGTACTGTGCGGCATCTGCCCTGTGCCGAGTTCATCGACACCAAGAATCATCGGCGAAAAT
Source organism: Eragrostis curvula (assembly GCA_007726485.1). Taxonomy (NCBI): domain Eukaryota; kingdom Viridiplantae; phylum Streptophyta; class Magnoliopsida; order Poales; family Poaceae; genus Eragrostis; species Eragrostis curvula. Next base: position 20,595,183 of record RWGY01000005.1, read on the forward strand.
GCATGTTCTAGTTCGCGCCGCGACGGCACATTGGAATGTCTGCTTGTTGATTAAGACGATTGAGAAGAAGAATGAAGAGTAAACAAGAAGGGAGAAACGAAACTGATAAGAAAGAGATGTGCATGCTCGGTTTCAGATTAAGGTGGACAAATCTATAGACTTTACTGTCTACCGTTTCTCTCCTGCTGTTGCTGTGCACAGAACAATCAAGCTCAAGCTGTACAGTTCCTCGGGGCAATGCTGTGACTCACAACCTAAAAGGCAGCGCATTCCATGTGATACTTCATTCTGGGACGAGCAAAGAACCGTACATGAACTACAATCTGGTCATGGCGATGGTCAAGGGTAACCGTGGTGACCGCGTCCATGAACTCGGGGCATGCCGGCGGCCATTCGTCGGCGTCGGGCACTGGAGCTGGCGCTCTGGAGCGCAATCCATGATTGCTGGCGTCACAGACCCTCAAAAATCCCAGGGAAAATCATGCTGACAATCAACGGATCTGCGAAGAACCGTGCAAAATTTCAGCTTTCTTTTGGGCATGGCCTCTAGAGTGAGAGTCGAAAAAGAAAGGTTTCTTGGGGGCGGTCGCTAACTGAAATAGCGACCACCCCCGCGAACCCCGATTTTCGTGTTGCCGGCGCCGCAGGCGTGCGAATGTCCGCAGAAAATTCACGCGGATCAGAAATGATGCGACGAAACATACTGCGGAATTTCAGAGCGTGATACGATCTCTAGAGACAAAATACTGGAGGAGAAATTGTAGAGTTCAGACCTCCGTTTGGGCAGGTGCAGGGTGGTGCAGAGCTGGCAACAAGCGAGCACAGGACTTCAGTTCAGAGTTCAGAATGACCAGATACATACGTGCACTCGTTGGATTTGTTTATTGGCTTCAAAATTACAAGCTTAGAACCATGCATCAAATTATGAGCTCCATTGCAACTTGTTGTGTCATCTCATCGATCTTGTCTGCCGAATTCTGCGAAAGCGATTGAGCGGTATTGCTCTTTTACATTCACTGGTGCTACAGCATTTGTTGGTGCGCAACTTTTGTGATTTGTGAACTGACCAAGCGATTGATGCGACTTTGGAATGTCAACCGTGTCTGTTTCCTTTTACTTTTTTTCCTTGATGAAAATGATTAAAAGTGAGATTAATTAATTTGAGGCGCGGGTCTCTCACGCTGGTCCAAGTGTGCAACCAATTTAAATGAGCTTCATTAGGAGATTTTGTCCTGATAAAATCCATTTCGCTAACAAACAATGTGTGATTTGACAATGAATGAATTGAATTAGGGTCTCCGAACTTGCCCCCATTCTAAAATAGATTTCGGTAGTCTCTAAATGGGTACTTTGGCCTCTAGAACTTGTCTCAAGTTCTCATATAGGTCTCGATACTCTCCAAATGAGTATTTGGCTCCTGGAATTTGTCACCAGTTCAGACCCTGATGCAATTCATTCTTCACGGAAAGGAACATCACTAGAGCGTCACAACTAACTGGATCATGTTCGTTAGCGAAATGTACTGAACATTTGACAACTTACTTAAATCTGGAAAGAAAAGGATTCCTAAAATCTAACAGGATTTCCCAAAGTAATTGCCGAGTTATCGAGAAAAAAACAACATTTTCCAACGTTTCCAGGCCCTTTTTCTTTCCCTTTTCCTGAAAGTCAATAGCTTTGCAAGTTTCAACTGCTCTAGACTCTTGCCCAATGCATGTACCTAGCATGTACAACGACATGCAACACTTGGCACTTTGGCAGTCTGGTGGATATCTAGTGCCACAGCGCCGCCCGTCTTTTTTATTTTTTTAACAAAGCGAATATTGACTGTTACAAATCACACAAAAGACTAGATTATGGTATCAAGAAAACAAAGTTTGCATTATGAAGTCTAAGGAAGAAAGCAAAGCGACCCGTTCAAGCCGAAGAGATTAAGTTTGCATTAATGAATTTTGTTCTGAAGAGCTGAGAAATTCTTGTGTAGTTGTGTTTGCATGCGCATGGACTGAAGAAATTTGGGATTAGTTTCAGTCTTGTATCTTGACCATGAGCTGGAAATTTCCCAACCATCAGAATGTTAGTGCTTGTTGTGGGCCAGAAGGAGAAGAACATTGAGATTTCCCATTGTTGCACCTTACACTGAACTAGGAACAAAGTTATGAAAACAGTAGTAGTCAACAGTATGAGAATAAAATTTTGGGCTAATATTTTTCTTTAACAAGGTGAGATTTCTTTCTTACAGTTAGAATATTTATCCTTATTCATTAAACCCAACCAGTTGGACTCTCTATGCTGTACATATACGAGAAGCAAATGCCTCAAAAGTGCACACTTAGAAAAAAAAAGGCAGCCTACGAATCGATTGAATTGTGAGAACTTTTTATAATTTATACCAGAAAAGAAACACTACATTGTTCTTGATCCCCTCTATACGATGACATCTCCTCACAGTCACATCGCATGTTAACATAATACATTAAGCATCTGTTCTTTACATGCAGACCAAAAGAGGAAGCTTTATTAGAAAGACACACAGCTTTTTCACCAATTAGCTTAACTCATTGCATCAACAGTTGGATTTGTTTTACTCCCTCATCGAAAAAAAAAAACGGAGGGAGTATGCATTAGGAAATGTATGCGATCAACAGAGCAATCCCCGTCTAGGATTTCAGAGATACGATCTCTTCAAGTAGAGAGAGAAATTAGACGGGGGAATTGATGCTACGAAGAGCTCGGCAGATGCAGAGCGAGGTAGCGGCGGGAAGCAAGAGAATGTAGCTTCATTTCAGAGTTCAGACATGTACGACCACTCGTTGGATTTGTTTCGAGATCACTAGTCACAAACATACAGCCGCATACTTGTCGCTAGAAATTTACAACCACACGCGTCCAATTCTAAGCTCAATCTATCTCCAACCTGAAACGCTGTTGGGTTCACGCGAGCCACGAACAGGCCAGTCCACCTCAAAAACATGGCCGTATTCAAGTTGAGTGACTAGCACCACTGCAACTTTCCCTGTCATCTCATCTGCCGAAATCTGCCAAAAAGGTTTTGAGCATTGTTGCTGCACAACTTTTGTCATTTGTGAACTAACTGAGTGGTAGGCGCGATTTTTAGAATGTCAACCATGTAGCGAGGATAATCAGTATGTGGGTGTCATCTCACGACTCTGCAAGTGTGCAACTATTTTGAATCAGATGATGAATGTCATGCTCTCTGTTATTCATTCGGGAACCAGAAAACCTGAATAGAAAAAGGAGATCTTTCCTAAAATCTAACCCAAGATTCCCCAACGTTTCCACTTCCCTTTTTCTTTATCTTTTACTAAGATTCAACTGCTTTTGCAAATTTCAACTGCACTATCTCCTTGAAAAGTGCATTCGTGTACAACGACCCGCAATACTATGACATCTTTTGTCACCAACTCAACTCACCATTGACAGAGAAAGTATAAGGACAAAAAGAGATGTTATCTGACAAGGTTTAGGTCCGAAAATATGCTAGAGTTAAGGTCGTTGGCTATTCATGTTGCTCAACGGTACTAAGGAGTATGATTGACTGTGCTACTCCAAAAACAAAAAGACAAGAAGAAAAAGGAGGATAGTTATCTACTGATATCTATTGTTGCTGCAGAAATATTTGTTCTCTTTTCAGTCATTGAGGATACGATGTTGAACATGAAGGAATAAAACACGCACGGTAAGGAACACGTGCTGTTTGACGAAGAAAGTCCAGGAACTGAGAAATTTGTTACCCAAGGAAATTAGGATTCAGTCTTAGTCTTCTGCAAACGCAGACCATAATCAGACCTGTTCGCTTCACTGCTTTGCAGCGGCTGTTTTGCAGCAGCTACAGTATTTGCAGTTATTTCTTCTGCAGCAGGTACAGTGTTCGTAGTTATTTCTTCTGCAGCTGATACAGTAAAACGGCTTCTTCGCAGCAAGGCGCAACAGCTACAATGTTAGCTGCTGATGGGCTGGCTTTGCTTGGCCCAGCCTAATCTGTCACAGCCTCGTGACTCAATTGGAGGAATTAAAAAAGTCTCTTTTGCATAGAAACATTTTTTGTGAAATGCTGTATAAAACAAACTAGATTATAAAATTAATATAACTGAGCAAAATTTTATAAAATCAGTAATATCAACATAGTAACGAAGCATGCCTGCACATAGTAAGTGTTTTTTTGTACAAATTGCCTAGTCATATAAATGAATTTGAATAACGAGCAACACACGCTGGAATAAGTACAAAAAACGAGAGATCAACTGAAAGAAACACGTGAGGCCTCAAAAATTCAAAGTCAAATTCACATGTACAAGAAAAAAGAAAAGGAAAAAAAGCCTATAAAAATGGGCCTTATTTTCCCTGTCCACTGTCTTCTCTGCCTGTTTGTTTCCTCCGCCGCCGCCCATGGCTTCCTCTATGGCCGCCACCGCCGCCGCCTCCTCCTACCTCTCCCCGCCTACTGCGACGGCAGAGAGGACAACTACCCGCGGCTGCGTCTTCCTCCCCGGCGCGTCCGTCAGCTCCCGGTCTCTCCGGCTTTCGCACGCCGGGGCCCGCTCGCCGGCGACTAGGAAGACCCGCTCCTTCAAGGTCCGCCCTTTTCCCTGTACGGTTCCGCCAGTTTTCATTTTACAGTGCAGAAAGCCTGGTGATTTGTTTCTCCACGGTAGCTACTAAATTACAGATTCCTATTCTTCTGGCCTCTTTGAGTCCCCCTTTTGTGTAGATAAATTCGAATGCCAGTTTGAGCTAAACTGTTCCAACCAATTTAGTTTTAGCCTAAATATCAGCCGAGCAGCTGTTCTCTATCAGAGCAGATCTCGATAAACCTACCCCATTTCACCTTCCTAACGCTTGGGACTTTGCAGCCATACAAATTCACAGAAATATCTTGACTGTCTGGTTTTGATATCAGGGTGTGGTGGCAGCGCTGGCTGATCCTCTGAAGGTCATGATATCAGGAGCTCCGGCGTCCGGTAAGGGCACACAATGTGAGCTCATCAAGGCCAAAGTAAGTGATCTGTGAAATGAAATTATCCTTGTATGTCAGTATTTCAGTATTCATTGAAAATGCCATGTGTTATGTGTATGTTGTTTATTGATTTTTATCAAGTTTACTTAATAAACGTGCTATGTGTTGTGTAATGAGGGCATTGATGAAGAACTTAACAGTTCAGTAAAAACTTGTGTACTTGAAACTGTAATTTCTTAATTTTATCATGTGTTTGACACTTGCAAACTCTAAAATTGCAGTTTGGTCTGGTTCACATCTCTGCTGGTGATTTGCTAAGGGCAGAGATTGCTGCCGGGACTGAGAATGGGAAGCAGGCCAAGGAATTCATGGAGAAGGGGCAGTTGGTTCCCGATGATATAGTTGTTAATGTGAGTGCTACTTTTGGGCGGTTCCATTGATGTGAATCACTGTTTTTGTTAATTGTACTGAAAACGAAATTTGCGTATCTGCCAGATGGTTAAGGACCGCCTTCTGCAGTCAGATGCTCAGGAAAAAGGTTGGCTCTTGGATGGGTACCCAAGAAGCTATTCCCAAGCAATGGCGCTGGAAACTCTTGATATCCGGCCTGATATCTTCCTTCTGTTAGATGTAAGTTCCCAGCTAGATCAAATTGTTGATGTGTAGTGAAAAACATTTGTGAACTTGTTTTTTTTCTTCTTCTTACCTTTATGCTAAATTAGTACTACTATCGATTGGATTTCCTTGAAGGCTTGAACACTTGTTCCAGGCTTTGAAATGCTTATGTTGACGCTAGATAGGTAATAGGTTGAGCAGATGGTAACCGCATCTGATACAACATTATTTTGTCCAAGCTTAATACAATCATTTTTTTTTGGTTGCGGTAAGTTAAATCATCTAAGTTAGAGATTCAGCCTACTTAAAAGGAACAAGATTTTTAATTTACATGGTATCTGTCACACTTTCTACCACAATGAATCAAAAGAGGTGGAACCGCCATCCTAATCTAAAAGATTGCAATCTTGTGATTATTATTACAGAAATGGAGAGTTTGCATTCTTGGCTTATTCTTTGCCACTGTAGGTTCCAGACGAACTTCTAGTTGAAAGGGTGGTTGGGAGACGGAGTGATCCTGTAACGGGGAAAATCTATCATCTTAAGTACTCTCCTCCAGAAAATGAAGAAATCGCTGCAAGGCTTACACAAAGATTTGACGATACCGAAGAAAAGGTACATGCTTCTACTGGTTGTTGGTGAAGATAAATGAAAATTTAGGATTTATTATTATATGGGATGGAAGTTTTTCCTCAAAGTTTTATAATGCCACTTACACGTCTTTCAAACAAAATTAACATATTCAAATCCACTGAAAGAACTAAGCATTTTCATTTGAGAGGTAAAAACATTCAACTTTGATGATATTAACATTGTAAAATTGTAGTGGAAAAGGCCTTGCCATGTCTAAGAGCTGCTACTGCAGTATACATGCTGCAACTTTTGTAATGGGAATTGTGAATTTAGGTGGTAGGGTTATTGATACAGGATGTGAATTCTTCAACTGCATATTATGATGATGGAATTTTATGTAGATTGAGTACTGAATTGTATTTTATTCTGTCAAATACTTCTGATCGAACATGATTTGAACATGTTATGATTTATTTACTTTTCATACGTTTGCTGTTTCTATATACAGGTTAAGTTGAGGTTGGAGACTTATTATTCAAATGTTGACTCCTTGCTATCAACATATGATAATGTTATAGTCAAGGTATGTAATTCATCTCTGATCTTGGGTTTCCTCAAGGCTTATATGCTATTCTGCTTGGTGTTATATATATTTCACGAATAATCGTATACAGATTAGTCTCTTATGGTGACCATTTAAGAAGTAGATAAACATTGTTCTTTGCCCGCACTTAGCTGTTCTATCTACTGTAAAGATTTATATGGTTGAGTTAAACTAAATACTGTTCTTTGCTATGCTGGCACTATTATGCCATTCACTAGTATCTAGGCAATATCAAATTTACATTTAGTTGACAAGTAATATTAAGCTCCATAGCTTCTAATTATGTACAGCAAGCTGTAACATGGAAGCCATTTATTTTCAGCTTTTGGTGCTGCATTGTATCGCGTAGCTATCACTTTGTATTCGACTGCTATCTCTGCTGCTAGCACACCTGCATCATTTGGCACTAACCTTCTTCTCCATTGATGGCCTTGGTGATTCAGGTGAAAGGAGACACCACGGTGGATGAGGTATTTGCACAGATTGACAAGCTGCTTGAGTCTAGCCTCGCGAAGAAAGCAGAAAAGGTATCCAGTGCATGAGCGGAGGAAATTTGCGATGGTGGCACATGATACCTCTACAAGCTGACGGGGTTGAAGCATGGGAATTTTGGTTCAGAGTGTCCCACCTATTGTTGTACCATGAATGTAAGTTTTTCTCTCGAACTTACATTCATGGACATTCATGGTACCATGAATGTAAGTGACAAACCATTGATTGTAATCCTTAGAAATCCTTTTACCATAAGCTGATGTACATGTGTCAGTTACCTGTTTCCTGTAAACACACATAAGCTGATGAAATGTTGAAAGAATTGGTCTGCAACCCAAATGACAGGATTGTCTCTGCATTGATTTTTGTATCTGTGCCTGTTGTTTGGTTCACTGGAGGGAGACGATTTTTGTCATGATTTCAGCCCCTGATTTTGGGCTACCTGACCTGTGGGGCCGGGCCGAAACCAGACCCATATCGGGCCGGCCTCAGACTTTTAGCCTCCAGACCCATATCGGGCCGGCCTCAGACTTTTAGCCTCCATGGACCGGATCCCTTCCCCTCTATAAAGAGGTTGAGGCCCAATGCAGGTGAAGTCTCCGCAGTCCGCACCGCAACCGTCTCCAAGCTCTCGCGGCCTCGACGCCGTGAACGCCATTTCCCGCCGCTCGAGCTCAGACCCTGCCCCGCCGGAATCCTCGTAAGATTCCTCCTCCCGCATCTCCCTGGTTAGTTCGTTGCCTGTTGATCCACGAATCGTTCTGGGCTGTTGCGAGAACGTGAGATTTCTGGGTGGGCGTCTTCTTTGGCTTTCTTGGTAATCCGCGCCAGGTTTCTTGATGGGTCTTTCTTTGCTGCTTCTCCGATTCTTCAGCATTTCTTGGCGCAGCACATGGTACTGACCATGTCGTTTAGACGTCATGCCCTCTTCATGAACTTTCTTGTCTTTTTGGTGGATTTTGTTTCTCTGCTGCGTCTCCACACTTGGGCGTTTCTTGAGCGCGGCTTGTGATTCTCTGCTCCTATTGGATTTCGTGGTTATTGATCCTCTCCAGAGCGTTCGGTTGCTGCCTCATTGGTGGATTTTTCTATTCTACTCGCCTGCAATTCTTGATTTGGGCCAGAATTTTTCAATTTTGTCTACTGATGTTTGGGTTCTGATCGACTCTTTCTTGCTTTTGATTCCAGACGCGATGGGGAAGAATGAGATGGGATCGAGGGCGGCGGAGAAGGACTAGCGCCCGCGGAAAGCCCCACGCCTGAGCAGCGCGGAAGATGATGAGGACAGCGAGCCGTGCCCCCACATCTTGGCTGTAGCGGACCAGGTAGATTCGCTCGTCGGAAAGATCAAGTCCCGCGACGACGCCCCTCCATGCGATTATTGCTGCATCGATTCCTTTGAAACGACGGCATCTAGCGGCGGCAGGGAGTCTCCCCGCAAGCAGCAGCGTGACAAACCCCGAACTCTCATCATGGTCTGCTTGAATTGCAAGCGGTGCTGGTGTGCCGGACACGCCTGGCTTCACGCCAAGAAGAAGGGCCACTGGGTTGCTCTGTGGTTCCATCAACCCAATGCGGCTTACTGTTTCTCGTGTGACAGCGGTTTGTATCTCGATCCGTCAGAGGGAGAGAATGAGATGGTGGTGGAATCAGCTGTGGACGATGAGTCAGGTGCTGCCTATGTTATCAGAGGGATACCAAATTGTGGGGACACATGCTACATGAATTCATTGGTGCAGTGCCTTCTTGTGCTTGATAAGCTGCGGACGTGGATGTTAGGACCTAATGCTCCGAGCCCGAGGGGATCCCTGGGTGTGGCTCTGAAGGAGCTCTTTGTGGAGACAACCCCTGGGCATAATGCAGGGGCAAAGCTTTACCCAGGGGATCTCTTGGAACGTTTAGGCGCACTGAATGCACAATATGCAGGCAACGATATGCAAGATAGCCTAGAATTGCTTTTGGATCTGCGCAAGGGTTTGGTTGAGGAGGAGAAGCTGCGGTTGCCTCCTAACATGCGAGACCGTGTTCCTACCGTTGTTGATTCCATTTTCCAGGGTCAGCTGTCTAGTACCTTGACCTGCAAATGCCTGTATGTTTCGCCTTCCTATGATCCATTCAGTGAGCTCTCTCTGCCACTGCCATCAAAAGGGGAGACTACCAAAAGTGTTTCTTCACCGCAAAGGAATCCTGCAATTGAGGAGACTAACTTGAGAAAGGCTCAAATAGATGCTGAAGGCGGTGATTTTCACATTCATGGTTTAGAATTGGAATCTGTGGCCATGGACAAAACATCTGAGCTGTTGAAAACTGGTAAGTTTGTGTGCCCTTGAAGAAGGGTGAAGGTGTCCCGGAAACATAGTTCTATTAATTACTAAGGAATGCATGAAAGAACTACGAAGTGCTCATACAATCACTGTTATTGGATGTTCTGCTGGGGAGAAAGAAACTTCTCGTTTCTCAGGATTGAGATCCAACCATTAGCTAAATGGTGAAACTTTTTAAAGGATATTCATGTTTGAGGAAATGCCTTTTTGTTCACGAAATGGTTTGAAGAAATGTCGGAACTGGTAACATCATGATGTTGGAATAGTCGTAACATGGCAAGCTGTTTCTTGTAGTGTAGTTGCTAAAATGGCCACTGGAATATAGCTCAGTGTCTTGAGTCTTTGCCCTCGGATTGTTCGTTTTGTCAAATGGCATGTTGTATCAACAGTTTATGGGAGTTCTTGGCAACAAGCAGCTCCCTATGTGGAGGATTGGGATTCTGGTAAAAAATTGTTGAGGATGACAGTTTCTGATTTCATGATGTTGTGAAGCAGATAATACTAAAGTAACATATGCTTGCTTATGCAGATTCCAGTAAGGAAAATGCTGAAGATACATCTTCTCCAGTAAGGAAAAAGGATGCAAGTGCATCCGGCAGTGATGGGCAAAGTGACAATGCTCGTGTCGGTGATCTATTGAGCCAACAAGAAATTCTTGTGGAAGCCAAGGAGAGCACTTCCACTGAACAAGTCACTACAGAAGACAAGGGGAAAGCCTTGAGCAGAAATGATGAGGACTGCAGCTCTCTTGCATCAATTAAGCATTGCCTGGTGCTGTATTTTAAAGACAAGAAAGTAGTATGGAGCTGTGAAAAGTGTTCCAAGGTTCCAGTGGAATCTGGGGGCAGTGGTCCTGTAAAAGATTTAGCCTCTAGCAGCACCTCAAATGAAGAATCTGATCATGATGTCAAAGCTGAGAAAAGGTTTGACATGTTTATTGCCCACGATAGTCAAAATGCCAGCACCTCTCCAGACAGAAGGAAGCAAATAGACCTCAATAGTGCAGACCAAGTGAGAGAAAACAAAACTGAGCAGAAAGATGCAGATAAAACACTTGTTATTAGCAAGCTACCGCCTGTATTAACTCTTCATCTGAAGAGGTTTGTCAGGGAAAACAATGAGCAGGTTAAAGTAACAGGGCATGTGAGCTTTGAAGAAAATCTTGATGTAGGACAATTCATGGACCCCAGGTACCGACAATTCCAAGTTTACATTAGCGACTTCTGTTCTTAATTTTTTGATGCGTAGTTCTGTTCGTAGTCTGTTCCTAGTAGCTTCACTATTTCATCTTGTCTCTGCATTTGGAATAATACGTAGCCCTTTTTTAAGGATTTGTTTAGACTGTTTCTGTACTACTGATATGACATAATCTTATACCCAGTTTTTGAATGACCATTGCTTTTACTGGGTAGGTTTTGAAATAAATTTGTTTAAGGTTATAATGGTTTCCCACTTTATCTTACACTACTTGAACTGCTCTAACAGTTCAAGTGGTGACTCCTGGTGATCTAAGTAAAAAAACAATAGCAGTGCTAAAAGGTTTCAAAAGTGAATAAAATGCGAAACGACATGGTTTCATACTTATCTTTAGGAGCATGTTTCGAGGCTCTGCATTAGACCACTGGTATTTGGTAGTTACATGACTTATTAGTTAGAAGTGTAACTGATCTGTGAGGGTGTCATGCAAGCGCCATGTGTAACGAAAATGTACATTTGCCTGTGCTTATTTGGCTAACTGTCTAGCCCGTCAACTAAATTTCAACAGCTAAGGATAACTTTTCTTATGTTGTGCAGTTTCGTTATGATTCTGATTGTGATTTGAGTCTGATAATGAACTGAATTTGAGCATATTTCGACAGCCTGAACTATTGCTACTGTTCTGTTGTAATCTGGTTTTTCAATGATAACTGTTTCGTGAATTGTGATTCATATTTTAGCATGTATGAAAAACACAGGGCATCTGCTAGCATTATTACACCGACCCTTTACCTGAGATGGTGTCAACTCAACGCTTTTATTGTTTGTAGACGCCTTCCAATATCTAAACAGTGAACCTTTCTACATTAAGTTTTGGGTTGCTCACTTCAGTGTTGAAATATTTGTCGGTTCTTCAGTTGTTGGAATTATATTATCTGCTTATTAGTCAACCGTTAACATGTGGTTTGATTGTTTTGATGTCTCTGATCTTCAGATCTGAGGACAAAGATAATTCCAGATATTGTTTATCTGGTGTTGTTGAGCACGTTGGAGACTCCTTGAATTCTGGCCACTATGTTGCTTATGTGAGGGTACGGACAATTGGAAGTCATCAGCAGTCGAGCAGTGAATCTTCCTTGTGGTTTTGTGCAAGCGATGAACACATAAAAAGAGTCTCTCTAGAGGAAGTTCTCAAGTGTGAGGCTTTCCTTCTTTTCTACGAGAGAATGGAAGGTCTTTCTTCCTGCTGCTATGATCAGCAATTGTTTTCTTCCTCCATGGCGCCTCACCACAAGGTCGGGCCGCAGGCTCCGCCAAGAAAGAGGAAGAAGAATTCCGCAAATGAAGGGGACAGGTACTTATTGTGTGTTACATGATGTCTAGTTCAATTTCTCTCGGTCGAAGAACCGTTCTTGCATTAATGCGTGACAATGCCTTTTGGATTTCAGGCTACTGAATACAGAGCAGAAAACGTCAGAACATGGCAGGACCGTCATTATCCAGCAACCTGCTCCAAGTGGCAAAAGAGCGAGGAGACCCGCTGCTGATGTTGAGACGAAAACTCCAGCATCCCAGGAGAGGTAATGTTCGTGATTGTGCTTCTTAGATTTCTAAAATTTGCTGGAGTGCCTCTCCTTATTTGCTGGAAATAACGTAGCTTCTAAAATTTCTGTATCATTTTTCTTTTTAAGATCTTCTTAGAAAAGAATTCAATGATGAGAGCAATGCAGGATATACCATTTTCTTTTTGCACTTATCTTAATGGATTGTTATGCTTTAGGTCCTCTCGAGCTCAAGCAAGAGTCAACAAAAAAGAAAGCATTGCGAGGGTCTGTGCGGAGCTACCGGGCCCTACCCCGTGGAAAGCGTCCGAAAATAGCATCATGCTGCAAGTAACAGAGCGCATAAAAGCTCTGAGGTAGAGAATAATGATGTGGCTGATGAGCTGGAAAGACTCGAAACGCAGAGCATAAATGGAAGCATTAGCAACGCATTATCCATTCAGCATCATATTGCACCTCCAGTCCAGCAAGCAACAGATGGTCTTGCTGCCCTAAGATCTGTCCTCCCACTGCCATCAAATGCCAGGGGACCAACACTATGGAACCTTGTGCATGAGTATGTAAAAGATCTTAAAAAGGAGATACATCAAAACAAAGGAGTCATCAAAAGAAAGCGAGATGGAGCCCCAAAGGGATGATGAAGACTATTACTAAGAATGGATATTCCGGCATGTAGGTCAGTTGCTAAGACTAGTAGCCAAAGGTGGCTACTGTTGTACATAACATTGTCAGCTTTGGCGTATGATAATCGTCAAAAATAGACAGTTTGTTTGTGCTGGAATCAAACTGTTGATTGATGGTACCTTGTTCCTTTCTCGCTTGTAAACAGACACAAAGGCATAACTGGTGCGGTTTGACAGTATTTTCAGTACATCTTTTTTTTTTTTTTTCAAGCAAGGACTCCCAGTACATAAATCCTACGCACAAGAGAAAACTGTGCCAGCATCAGTACATGGAGAATGGAAGCATAAAAATATTAGTAATTTCTAATTTGAGCATTTTGAGGCGCGTGAACAGGAGATTGATTCTCTGGAGATGACCAGAAACTTAAGAGATGGATAGAGGCAGTGCAGGTCTGCCTGGGATCTGCCCATCAAGCGGCCTTCCTCGACGGAGAAGAGAGGGAGGAGGTAAGCTTGTTTGCGATTGGGACTATGGCAGTGAACAGAGCAGAGGATTACCGAATTAGGAAGGTGGGATTAGGATCGAAAGAGGATAAGGCTGGCAGATGGGGCCGACCTGTCAGTGACTCAATTTGTCAGAACCAAGCTCTTGTCGGCTTTGATCCGAGCTAGTAGTGGATCTAATCTTATGTGGAGGAGAAAAAGGTGAGAAGAGCTAATCTTGTGCTGACCAACTGGACGCTCTTATTGAGCAGCTCTGGTTTTCATTTGAATGCTACTACGAATAAAGCGGAGTCAATTAAATCTTTACGGGAAGGGGGGAAAAAAAAAGGCTCTCTCCCGCGCGCGCGTGGTGGACTGGACTAGGCCGTAAGGCTGCTGCGGGCCGGCCCATTAGCCCATTAGGCATAAGGCTTTAGTCTCATGTGAGTCCGAGTCGAACGAGAATCCATCCCATCGAAACAACCCCGTCCGAGATTGGATCGAAGCAGGGCTTCTTCGTGCCGTGCGTGTCTTGTCTATAAGAGGAGATTCAAGGACACACAACCACACCGATCGATCGTCCGCAAGCAACCTGAGCGTTGGCGATGGCGGCGGAGAGGAAGGAAGCGATGGAGAGCGTGTTGGAGCTGGTGACGCAGACGGCGGCGGACGCGGCCAAGCAGACGAAGCTCCTGCGCATGATGATGGTAACAGTGGCCCACACCCTGGTGTCGGGTGAGCTGGCGCCGACGGACCCGGTGCTCAAGGACATGGTGGCCAAGAGCGAGGCGACCGCGCTCGAGGTGATGCACGACGCCGACGACCCCACCGAGAAGCGGTGCCCGGACGTCGCCGAGTACGCGGCCGGGCCCGGCGGGGAGGCCATGGCGGCGGCTCTGCGCGAGGAAGCGGCGGCCTTCGCGGCGCTCAAGGTGCGCGCTCAGGAGGTCGTCAAATTCATGCGCGCCATGGCCGCCATCTCGGCGGAAGAAGAAGAGGCGGCCGCAGCAGCTGCGCGGGGTCGGCCCGTGGGCGTGACGAGGTCCAGGAGGCCCAACGCCAAATACTTCGGCCCAGAATGGGCCAACTAATCAGCGGGCCTTTCGTTTTTTTACCCCTTATTAGGGTTCTCTCTTGCTTCTATTCGTCAATAGTGCGGCAGGCCCAACACATGTACTAAGATTTCGAATATCAAAACAAGGATGCTATTTGTTGTTCTGCAACTCTTTTTGTAGCGTTCTATGATGTCCTCTCTTTTTGAAAGGAATCTACCACCATCGTTTTGTTTATCATTCAGTAGCTGGTCCCACGCTTCAGCCCGTTTTGAGATCTTAGAAATAGGAATCCAATGTGCAAGTCATAACAAACTCAGTAATGCAATGTGCAACTAGTCAAATAACGGGTTTACTGTTTGAATTAGTAATCAACAAGCTAACTAACATTGGCTGCCCAGGCACAAACCAAAGGAACTGTGCCCTTGTCACTCTCCCCTCCCGCACAGAACCAGCACAAATCCAGCAAAACGTGAAATCCCAAGTCAGAAATCGAAACCCAGGCGGCGGCGACCAGAGCCCGGCATGCACGAAACAACCGTTACCCGCTACTACAACCTCGATCTTCTCCTTGCTAATTAATCCGTGCTGTTGGGTTCACGAAACAAAGTTTGGCCCAAGACCAGTGCAGCGTGCTGAGGCCAATAAATAAAAAAAATAAAAAAGAGGAGTGCTTCTATGCAGGAACAGCTAAAATTGTCCTGCGCATGCAGAGGGAGGTAATGATGAAACGCACGCTGGTAGAGCGACAAAAAAGGGCTGGATTAATCAAAGATTCATGCATATGCGACGAAAATGGTAGAGAAATTAAATTTCAAACAGTTGGTGGCATATTTACTGCTATAATTGCTCGAATAAAATAATTTATGTGTATTAATATTTGAGAGAAGACATACCCTATAAAGCCTACCTTTATTATATAGTAGAGAGAGGGGCCTGCTCCTTCCTCATCACGTCCAACAAGTTAACAACTCCTCCTCATTGCTAACGTCCAGCACCTAGCTCCTGGCTCCTAGGATACGATCCAATTAATATGGGGCAAACAGCATGATGACTGTCTTATTGTATGCTTTAGTCTTTGGATCCCTAGCAGCACTGCCTTCACAGTGTAAGTATTACATGTTCCCATTGTCTTAAAATTAGACTTGTGACATATTCCCTCTGTTTTTAAATTATTGTTGTTAGGACAATAAGTTTAGTTAAAACATAAACTAAAGTATTGTCCTAATAATAACGACAATAATTTAACTTAAGAATGGAGGGAGTATATGAGTATTAATTGCCGATGAACAAGCAAATATATACTGCAGGTCGCCCTCACCTAATGGATGATGGAAGTAATTCTATAGCCTCTGCTGTCAATACCACATCATTGGACGAGAGAAAGCTCTCCCTGACTTTTTGCATTGAGGCGATTTGCGATTGGATTGAGCCCAGCAAGACTTGCTACTGCTGCCCGGCTGTCGCGAAGCAATTTTGCCACTTGACGCGGGACAAATGCTTGGCCAATTGCGCCACTTGCAAACCCAAATGCTAGCTTGCATCGCCTGATGGAGTTAGCACTGTAATTGAGGTGGGCAATAATTATTTTGATTCGTGCTCATTTTGCACCTTTCTTCCGATCCCCTGGTACTGATTTCCTTTCCTTTCGATATTGGTTTAGAACAATAAGTATTTGCAGCAAATTACATGTAGCTAGTGCCATTGGCAGCGTCGCCTGATTTTTTGGATAGTAATAATTTAGGCCATTATTATAGAGATGCACAGTTGTGAGCAGCAAAAGTTTATGAACTGGACAAATAGGAGCAATCAGAATGCACGATGTGATTTTTCTCTGCTTGAGTGCCTGATTTGTCCCTGGATCATCGCCCGTCCCTTCGTCCAGGCTTTTTTTTTTTTTTTTTTTTTTTTTTTTTTTGGTGGCAACCCAGCCATCATCAGCCTTGAGCAACAAAATAGGCAATGGTTCCCTTCTATGCATCAACAACAATCAGGAAGAAACACCATGATATCATCTGTCGCATTTGTTCAGAACGAACAAGAACGAACAACAATGTATCTATGGATACACGGATATACTAAAAACATGCCACCAGATCGGCATATGCATTTCAGCCAACTAATCTCTAGAAACAAAAATCCACATGTGATTCCATGGAAACTGAAGATTGAACAGCCCCATAATTCAAGAAACAAATCATGGTTCATCCAAATTGAAACTATATACTGCTCAATCACAAAAACTTATATCAAATAATTAAAGATACAAAATCAGATGGTTAATCTGAAATCAGATTAAATATGTTTACACACTGCACAATTACGATAACTTATTTCAGCATGCAGCTCTAGCATGGCATCGTGTGCAGGGCTCCAAAACAGTCAACTTGACTGTAGGAGGGACTTTATCCTCAATGTACGTTCTGATAGCAGTGACTGCTCTGGGTGCTTCCGCGAGAAAACCGGCAATCGCAGGCTCGCACATCGTATCAATTTCTCCATTACACCGCGGTCCATAAAGGGTGTCCAATGTCAGACACTCAAGTGATACTGCATTCTTGATAATATAACATGCTAGCTCAACCAAACCCTTCGCAGAGCTGAACCCTATGATCTTCACACTCTTGAGGTAGAAATGGTTGTGTTTAGGAATCTGCCTCAAATGTGTGGAATCTCCAAAAACTGATTCATGCTTCATATGTGGCTGACATACCTGAAAAGGAAAAGGAAACTGAATTTATAGATCCAACAGGGTGTACCAGATGTATTCTCACAAAGGAATAAACAGCGCCTTACATCCAAGTGCAAAGTCTCCAAGGAAGGAGATGCATCGAGGAAAGAAACCAAAGAAAAATAATCATAGGACGGGGAAAAGGTAAATCCTGACACCAAACGAATGGTCAGGTGTTTGAGGTAGAGGAATTTGGTAGGCAGCATTGGCGTATTGACCACCTGCAAAACAAATATGTCGTGTAGAAGATTCAGCTTACACAAGGTATGGGTACTGAGATATGCATATTGCTATTATTCAACACCTAGAGTTCTAGAGCTTACCTCTTCGTCTGAACGCAGCGTAAGAGTCTCAAGATTGGGCATAGTGGATGGCAGCTTCGCACGAGCATAACAAACAACATTTTGATGGAACATTGTTAGGTTCTTCATTTGCATCGTTTCTCCCAGTGAGAGTTTCAAAAGTTTTCCAGTAAGGAAAAAACTGGAGAGATTTGGAGCTTTGCTCTCTACAACTTGCAGTCTGCCACATCCAAAAACCCTCAGGTAGCTGAGCTTCTGCAACATACACGGTATCTTCAGATACCTTATCTCCATGCACACATCGAGGATCAACTTCTCCAAAGCAAGAGCATTGGAAAGAAGGCACTCCAATTCATCCCCTGTAATATGCACATTGCGAAGATGCAGACTTCTTAGGTTTCTCAGGGGCCCGAGTTCAGCCGTGGGGCGGAAGGCACATTTGCCAAGCTCAAGATACCGAATAGAGCTCCTAACCCCCTCAGATAAAAGTGAGCATGGAAGATTGTACTTTATCTTGCTTCTACGTGGCACCAGGGTGAATTCTTCAATCCCTGGTTTAACAGCAATGCGAAGCCAACTGTCCAGACAATGGCACGAGATACCATCTAATTCAAGCTTCAGTATCTTCACGACGCCTGAGTGTTTATTCAGAATGCGGTCAATTATATCACTGAGATTTTCTTTGCATCCAGGTGCTTTCGAGCGAAGCACAGCCTTGTTAAGAGTGAGGTTGGGATGACATCGCCAGGAATGCAAAAAGGCATGAGACATGCAAGCAGCACGAGCAGCGTCACGCAGTGGCATTAGGGAATGTATATGGCGCCAAACATCCTGCGAGTACAACCATGGGATAAAAGTTCAACATTGAAATGGCAAAAACGGCTATGTGCATGGCTAAACATGATGTGCTCTATAACATAGGGAGATAGCGCAGTGGCATGGTAAGGGGGAAAGAACAATTACTCATGTTTTTTTTTTTTTTTTTTGTTTGTGTGTGTGTTGGGGGGGGGGGGGGGGGGGGGGGAGGCAACAATTACTCATGGGTACCACTGGTAAATAGTAGAGAAAATTCCTTATTTGCCATTGAAAATTTGCTTGATTCCTTATTTGCCATATTAGAAGTTGAACTTCCTTATTTGCCATCCATCAAAAATTTTATGCCTCCGTTGCCACTACAGTTCATTTTCGCTGTAAAATGGCATCTAAAAAATATGAAATTGCCCCTGCCACACCACCTCCTATGTCCAACAAGCAGCACACACACCGTCCCTCATCAAGCCGCGCATTGCACGTGCCGTCCTGCCTCTCCTCGTCGCATGCTTGCACGGTATATACGCCCTCTCATTTCTCCCTGTCGTGTGTCGCACAGTGTCACCACCTTTTCGCTGTCGTGCCCCGCGTCCTCCCACTTCTAATCTCATCAAAATAACTGACAATGACGTTTTTCTTAAGCAAAATAGAATGACAGTGGCAATGAAGACATAAAAATTTAGATAGGTGGCAAATAAGGAAGTTCAACTTCTATCATGGCAAATAAGGAACCAGGCAAATTCTCAATGGCAAATAAGGAATTTTCTCTAAATAGTACTATTGAGCTTGCTTGTGTTAGCAAACAAACAAACAGAACCCTGTGTAATTATATCAAATGTTTTGCTGAGCAACATGTATAAATATGTCAAATAGTAAAGAAACAAAAATAAAGTATGAAACTTCTGCATAGAGTTTTTGAGTCTTGACATTTACATTATATAAGATAGACAGAAACCTTGGTAAATAAAGAGAGAATAACATATTAAAACGACCATATAACACATCATGAAGAAAAAAATACATAATTCAATACGCCGTTTGTCGTTGATTTGCAATATAGTCAAACTCCTTGAGTGAATCGTATAGCTCTTGAAAATACTAGCCAAAATTTCATTTCCAGACCTTTCTACAGTGAATATGCTAGTCAATATTCACAGGAACATAGTTACAGCACAACACTTCAGAAGCGTAGTACTAAAGCATCCCACATATGTTAAATCATCAACACTGACCATTTTTCATATTCTTCTCGAATGAATATGCATGCTTGACATGGTTCAGCCTGCCCATATTTCTATTCTAATCCTACATGCTTGGCATGGCTCCCAATTGATTGTATGCGAGGCTGCTGGTTACAGTTGTTAAACTTTGAAAAAAAATTGGAACCTAACAATGATGCTAGGCCATAGGCCAATCGCCTAAAAGGCAACCGGCTTATTAGGCTGTACCCCATCTAAGAAAGCTATTGACGATAGATAGTGTTAAAGTCTATGGCAGACGCATCAATACCAGGCAGCCAGCGATATTCTGGCAAGCACAATACTTAAAGCTACGCTTGGTAAGTATTTACAGGGAGAAGATGGTTCAATCTCAATATGTGTTCAGAACATGCACTACATGATGATTTTAATCTGGAGAAAGAAACTGATTGATCTGCTACTATCTCTGCAATGGCTACTAGTATCAGTCACATCTCTCCAGAACCCACAAAGTGTTCTGTCACAAGATGGGAGTTCCTAGGCTGTTATAGCATGTTGTACATTTTTTCTTAACACCCCATAAGAGTCCGCATTCCGCGAAGTTGGACGCAACCAGGATTGGACAATAGGAAGAGCAGTGACATAAGAATGGAACGCAAATTGATCTGCAAAGTGGGGAGAACTTGAGGATGTAATTCTTCATAGATAATAGAATAGAAGACATATATAAATAAGAGATGCGAAAATATAGAACAGATGCAGGTAGAACAAAGGACAGCTACTGATTCAATAGGAGTGAAAAAACCTGACTGACAAACTAGCACTAAAAGATATGTTCCATTTAATAAATAGCATTCATCTAGAGCTAAGTCTGGTGTCACAGTTAGAGCAACCATGGTGATTATTAATATACGCCCTGATCATCAGTAATTTATAGCTGCTATACCTCAGGAAGGTCTGAAATTGAATATCTCATGATTTTGCTGGCATGAGGACGGTCATCGCCATCTTGTTGACTGGGTGAGCCTTTTCTTTTATCCACTGATGCAGCAGTCAGTCCATCTGCAAAATAACAAGGATGGTTATGATAGTGCATATAGAAGTTAAGAGGGCACAACCGAACTCAAGGCGAAAAGGCAACAATCTCTCGAAGTATGCTACCCAAAATCATCTTTTCCTATCAAAGTTGGGGGAAAAATGAAGGCTTTCGCAAGTGCAACAGCGGGGAGAAAACAGAAAAGTACACTAGTTAGTTAGTTACATCCACCGATTGTGAACAGGCAGCGCGCCCATGTTGGTAAAACATCGTCAATATTTCATTTTAACAAACGCGTAGGGTATGAGGAAAAGGGGCAGTAAGCTAACTACATCCACTGACCGCGACCACGGCATGTAAAAAGAAGGTTTTTTCCCCTTGTGAGTTAAAGAAAACAGCGGCCGAGCCAAAGGTAAGAGAGAAAGCGAGGGTAAGAAGGCTTACTCCGGTCTCGGATCTGCCGGCGACGCCGCCGGCGGTCGTGCTGCAGGGACATGAGCCGTTGCAGGTGCAGCCCCATGGTTCCGTACCTCGGATCTCGCCGAAAAATCACCTTCAATTTCTTCACCTGAAGTGATTTCTATCGATCTATCGTTAAAGCTATATATAACCTATCCCGCTCTATGTTTTTGATTCGGTTTTGAACTTGATTCCGACTCCAAATCAACATGGCGCGCCGCCGGGCGAGGCCGAGGCGGAAGGGGTCTGCACAGTCCACAGAGGGGCTGCTAGCTCGACGAATGGGGAGGCAAAATGAAGCAAATGAAGCCCTAATTAATTTTGGGGAAAAAGTCCTAATTAAAGGCTTGTGGTACGCATGTGTATTTCGTGCCGCCCGCGAAACGGAACGTCATTTCTCCTTTTTATTTTTTTTCTTTAACGTTCTGTCGATCAGATCAGAACATTACTCCAAGCACCACGTCAACACCTTCACATTATCACGTAACACACACCACAGAGCGAACAACATGGGAATTACCTTCCTTGCAAGATGACTGGTCAGGTCAAGTGTAACATTTTTTTAGTGAATAAAGTTTGACACCGTATGCTGAGTAGTACGCCACGAAGGGCGCCCTATTTCTTTCCCCGTCTTGAACTTTCTCTTCAACTAGAGTTGTGAGAGGCGAAAAGGAGGGCGGTCTTTCTCGACGGCGTAGCCGGTGATCCCTCCGATGGCCCGTGGGGCGACGAGGTGGCGGAGATCGTTGGTTTCTCGCCGGTCGGTGGTAGATTAGGTCCTGGAATAACTAGGGTTAGGGTTTCTGACAGCGCCGTCGAGGCGATGACGGCGGCGACGTCGCGATGGAATAAGTCCTCTCAGACTCTTCCTCGTCCTTCTCATGCTCCACTCTGGCACTGGCGGCGAATCCGTGGAGGAAGGACTCCTCGAGTGCAGTTCCTTGCTCGTCGGCGACTCTTTAGCCCGGTAGGGAGTTGGGGTCACCGGTCTTTCGCTATGAGGAGCAAGCGGCAGCAGTGGATCTTGCGGAAGTTTGGAGAGTGGACCAAGCTCGAGCATCCCGCGGCGACGACCGTCGTCATTGGCGAATCTGTTTCCAAGATCGAAAGAGTTCCGGGGGCGACCCTGGCCAATGGGCGACAAGCTATGGCTCCATCTCATTTGGCCACGACAAGTGTCTTTTTTGGCTCTTCTGAAAGCCTTGTGGTGATAGAGCTCCTTCTGATTTGGAGCTAGTGGCGAATGGATTCGGCGGCGACCTGCGGCGGCTGGCCGGCGACGGATTCGGTGTGCGAATGCTTCAGGAGCTTTTTGTTCTTTCTTTGTTTTTAGGGCCTTTGTGCAAGGCTAGGACAACTCTCCTCTGTATCCTCTCTGAACGTATTTGTATTTGTATGGGTTTTTGTATAGGTATGTTTCATAAAAAGAAAAAGGTAGTACGCCAAGACAACATGGCCATAATAAAGTTCAGGACAGCCAGCAAAATGGTGGGTAGTTGCCTAGTTGGGGTATTTATGAAATATCATAATATTTGTTCTATTCTTTCAAGCATTTAACAAAAGTAAAATGCATTAGAGGTTCATAAAATAGTCAATACATATAATTTAGGTCCATAAACTTTTATGCATTTTTAAGTCTAAAATTTGTTTATATGCGTCATCTAAGTTCCATTACATCTCATATTTTTGTTTCAATTTGTTGATGTTTATATTTTATGCTAAAGTGGTTGGTAACACGCGTCTCGCTGGTAACACCTAAGTTGTTCTCATACACTAAGAATGATAGATCTTATCATTATCTATCATTATGTAAATTTTGAGATGCAACGGAAACATGTGTAAGACGCAACAAAATGATGCAATCAGCATGTCAACAGTAACGGGTTACGTGTTCGACAAAAACAATCACAACCTGCATTGTTTAGCTGCTGATTTTCACTTTTTTGTTGCATCTTACACAAGTTTTCGTTGCATCTCAAATTTTGCATGGTGATAGAGGATAACATGCTCCATTCATATATATTTTTGTTGCAATTTTTAGCTGCATATTTGAGATGGTATTTAAGTTGGTAACAAGGTAACACCTCAGTGTATGCCCCGTAGAATTTAATGATTAGTGAAAGGGCATGGACCTGTGGTGCACCACTTAAAAGGTTCATAGACCTAGATGACATAGCTAAACAAGTTTGAGGACCTAAAAATGCAAATAAAAGTTTATAGACCCAGACAACACAGATAGAAAGTTCATGGATTTAAATCTTCAAAATAAGTCTACGGATATGAATGACACGACTGCACAAGTTCGTGAACCTCTAGTCATTTTACTCTTTAAGAGTTCTTATGCTGCCATGTTTTTTTTTTATGTCTAAACTAACGTTTATTGTGAGAGGAGATATTATAGTGGTCAAGAAGACCAGGATGTTAACGAGGACTTAGCATATCTCGTTGATCTGCATCCATTATTTCATCAATATGGTTTAGCAGCCACAGACGGATATCACTAAGTATGTTCGTTAAACAGGAAAATTCCTTCGGCGCCATTGAAAACTGTCTTGATCCTTAGAATGTTATTGGTTAACCTTTAATCCCTTGTCAGGTTTCATAATAAACTTTCCCCCTCTATATGCCACCGCAACCAATTCCGTTGGGCTCTGTTATTTTCCGTTAGGTTTGTATTTTGGTAATATCAAAGTTGCCCACGTCATCTTCTTCTCTTACTCCTGGTCTGCTCCGCATTCTTCCACTTTCCTTCGACATAAATGACAGCAGCGGGCTAGAAGTTGTGGCGGAGCTAGATTTCAGGGAGAAGGGTGCAGGATGTCGAGTGAGGCTACTCCGTCATGTGTTTTTTCTTGCCATATGGTTGAAACACTTAACAAATGGAACTGAATTCAGACACTTATAGCAAATGTCATAGCAGTTCTTTGAAATCAATATAAAGCATGGCACCACAAAATTGAGAATCACCAAGCTTTCAGTTGCACACTTCAAGTCGAGGTAATATCGTCATTTCTTTACGGAATAACAGCAGCCCTTTGAGTTTTTTGTAGGGCTGCAAAGCATTTCATCTAAATCCGAAACTAGCCAACGAATGCAGTAACAATGCTACAGTACCATTGATCACCAGAAGTGAAACAATTAAGCAAAGGAAAAAGGTTCCGGCCTTCTATGTTGGCATGTTGCTCCCTCATACCAGCTTTCAATGACTCTAGAAACCTCGTCTGATACTGATTTGTCCATCCCTCACTTCAATTTGTTGTCTTGACATAATCACCAAGGCTCTAATGGTTTAGAAGAGTTAGGAGTAAGAATATCAGCAAATAATTGGTCCTACAAAGAAGGGGACAACATTATCCCATCAGGCAACATGTTTATTGCATCACCAACAATACTCCATACAAACAGAGTTAATATATGTACCAAAATCTATGGACCAAGCAAAAAATTATGCAAGAAACACTTTATTAAACTAAATTTCAGAAAGTTGCTATAGATTGTCTGATCAATGCTAATGAGTCGGTTCATTCCCAGGATCTTTTTCACTTACCTCTATAAGTCAAAGCCTTCCAACAATTCTGTGAGCTCGATATTTTGCAGCGTGACTCATTTGCATCTTGCAGTGTGAAGAAAATCAGAACTATCTGTTCCGCTGATGTAGTTTTGCTAACTGTTGGGCATCAATAGAAATTCAATATCCCTTGCATCTTGAGATGCTGCAGGTGCTAAAAGGAATGAGGAAATCTCTTAATGTCTCTTTTGTTATGGAGATTATTATCTTAATATGATGGGGCATATGGACTTAACGAAATGACTGACTCTTCAATAATGTGGACCTTTGGATAATTGTAAGAGAAAGTTGAAGAATGAATTTGCTATGGTTATCAATGAAGCGAAAGTGAAACTGAATCACAGTTACAAACTATTTTGTATTTGTTCCAGCCACCCCCCCCCCCCCCCCCCCTCTCCCTCCTTCTTCCTTACTTGCTGTTGTTTTAATTATAAATATATTAACCCATAGTGTTGCCCCTCTTGTTTCATCCAAAAATAAAAAATTGCCTCAATACTCCAGAGTTGAATGATTTTCCTGGCATGATTATCCTCCCAAAACCATGACCATCCAGGGAAACAAAATATAACAAGGATAGCATGGTTAGATAGGTACAATGATCCCTTGCGAACTTCACAAGACATGGCATGCACATTGTATAACATTCCTAATATGAAAGCAAGGTGCACACTAACAAGGCCAATGGCTGCAGCGAAAAACATACAGAGAAGACCATACGGTAATTGCAATAAGCCATAATAGGAGTAGAGCAATCATGGCCGCATCATTTAAATGAAAAAACTGTCCACATATTCACAAGTTGACCCATTGGCTAAACATGCTTATGAGAAAAGTAGTGAAAAGACATGGCAGAGAAGTCTGATGCAACAAACAAGGATGCAAGATTCAGGGAAAATTACTTGACTATTGCGAAGCTGCTAAAATCGATTGAAAAGAAAACAAGGATGCATGTTCCATTTGATTAGTACCAGTATCATGATGATGTGCTGGTGTAGCAGTATGATAGCACGGTTTGCAGTCATATGTCAGGTAAGTTTTTTCATGAACATGCCAACAAAATACTGACTGGTTCTTCTTGGCTCATAGCACATACCGTACCAACACCCAATTCAATAGCACTCCGACTTGAAATGTCTTATAGTTGCATAAACACACAACAATGAACTAAGAATTTAGAGCCATCTGACCAAATAGGAGTAAAAGATACATGAGAGTAAAACAGGATGTCTTTGGTGGGAATACAAGGGACTCAATTTACATGAACGTATTACAAATCAAAATTGCAAATTCTTTCAATTTACAAGCAAAATTATACAAACAGTCCTACAGTATGAAAGAATTAACTCGGAGATACTGTTTTTTTTTTTTTTTGATCAAACGGAGATACTGTGTTAGCAACAGAAGATGTGCTGAAGGGGGCAGGGTTCTGACCCATCTGAGACTTTGCACACCATCAACAAGTCAAAACAAAATAAGAGTCGAACTGCAATTTAGAGGATGTTAGTCTTCATCCACGAGACATAGAAACCTGCACCTCAGCCACAAAGCTTGTTTTGTAAAGTCTTCGATTCAAGGAAATCGCCAGAAATTCAGAAATTAAGTAGAAACACACACCTCGACGCGACGCGACGCTGCGCTTGACTGGGATGCAGAGAGAAGTGATAAATAAAACTGTACGTAAAATCTTCATTAAGAGGTTTCCTAATTGGTCAAACCTACCAGATTAAGTAAATCCGGCGCAGCGCTAACAGTTACTACTACTCGAAAGTACCTCGATCAAATTTCCCTGCCACAGAATAAGCAAATCTTCTCTAGGAAAAAGCACGTACAGATTAAAAACTTGCTCATACTCCAACCAAAAATTCATCTCGGATCTGTTGCTTCTTTTTGGCAACTAACAAGAGTACCATGAATGTACATTAGATATGAAACATATTTGCTAAAAAAAATACCAAGGATCTGAAGCAAGAGCAAACTCTTTGTAAGGATCACGGAGTACCGAGAGGGGGGTGAATCGGTGCTCACTTGTAAAATCCTCAGGCGAGATACTTTTTTTTCAACCTATCAAGCTAGGTGAGAACGGTAGCAAGCAAAGCGCACACACTAACAAGCCTAGCAACAAGCAAACCTACACAAGCAATTCTACCAAGAGTAAACCACAAGCAAACCTATCATGCAAGTCTACTAGCAAGAAGTAAATGCGGAATAGTAAGAGCTAGTAAGTAAAGGAGATAGGATAGAGATTGCTCATGGATTTTTAGCCCGTGGTATCGGGAGGATGGCGCCTCCCCCTAGTCCACGTTGGGTCACTCCCGCCGGAGTCTCGACCCCTCCCTCCGCTCGATGGCGATCCCTTCTAGAGCATTCTTCACCCTCCGAGTGAAGACGCGGGCACGTCCCGCCGGCAACTCCGGATGCTCCTCTGAAGGTAAGGATCCGCACGTGATGCGGTCCAAAGGGCGCTCTCTTCTTGTAGCTTCTTTCACACGGGAAGCACGAAGACCGTGTACAAACTTGTAGAGGCTTCCACACTCTTTGGCAAGCTCTCTACCAACACATAACCGGTCTAGGCCTTGCCATAGACCAAGAGTAACAAATCAACTTGACTCTCTCAAGCTCACACTAGCCTAGGGATCTATGGATACAATTGTTACTCTCCTTAGCACTTGGATCACTCAAATCCTTGTCAAGTGCTCTCCTTCTTTGCTCTTGGCTTCTACCAGGTACCTCAACCTCTTCCACTGGCCAAGAGACTTCCTTTCTCTGTTCCATCATCTTCAATGTAGACCGTACCATACGGTCCTCATGACCGTACCATACGGTCTCTCTTTCTTCTTTCCAACAGAAACTTCCTTTTTTGTGACTTCATCATCTGTTGATCGTACCATACGGTCACTGCACCGTACCATACGATCCATGGTACGGTCTCCATATCTTCATCTTCCAGAATTACATCGCCTCTGACTAGCAAACCGGACCGTACGGTCTCTACCACCGTACCATACGGTCTCTTCTTCTCCTTCTTCCAGAAACTCTGACTTCTCTGTCTGGATCACCAATAGAGACCGTACCATACGGTCTCCTTGACCGTACTGTACGATCTGCTCCGCAGAAGCTGAAACTTGATCCACTCATTGATACTTGTTTCCAACTTCTTCAACTTGGTTCCTCGTCTTCTCTTCATCCACCCTAGTGCCCAAGAGACTCACTTTTGCATCCAAAGACCTCTACACTAGTGTGCTCTAAGAGAACCAACTTGATCCCTCTTGATAGTCCGGTTTTTCCTATGGACTCAAGCCTACATCTACACCGAGCCAACACTTGCTTGGTTCTAGCATGTCCTTAGCCTTGATCCACTTGTTTCATCCGCGACTCCATCAAGCTTTGATCCAAGTTGTCGAGGTAGCCAATCATCGAGATCAGTGCGAGATAAGGTTGTCGTAGTCTTCCATCATATGTGACCATAGGCAACAACCTACAAGAGTTAGTCACATACAACATGATCATCCAATCACCAAAACATTCATACCTTTGGGTTTCCATACTCCAATGGTCATGACGCTTACAATCTCCCCCTTTTTGGTGATTGGTGACAACATACAAAAAGATATGGAATTTAAGTGCGTAAGAGATGATTTAGAGATAAGAAATGCGATCGAAATATAGGCAAGTCATAGCTCGAGAAGGTATCTCCTGCAATCATAGAGTTAGTGCACAGGGGAGATCATACAAATATAAATATTGAGCTATGACATGCACATCATGATGATACGAGTAAGAGAATAATCCTGCAAAAACAGAGTTAGTGCACATATCATCATAGGAGAATCTGGCAAGGAATATAAACTAAGCATCCAGGCAAACATACACAGATAATGAGATAGATACATAAATAGATACTCAGTGCATGAAGGTAGCTGAAACCAAGTGCATTCTTGATGAGCTAAAACACCAAGGCAAAAGAAGACCGAGCTCATCAAGAACCACATAACATCCAAAAGAATATACAACAAAATAACAAGTCCTGTCTATCCAATGACCCGAAACTCCCCCTAGACAAAAGACTATCACTCTCGAGCAAGTCTCACTCCCAAGACTCTCCCACAGAATCCTCTCCCCCTTTGGCACCAAGCGCCAAAAAGAAGAAAGTCTAACGTATCCTACGCGACGGAGTCTGGAGGTGGTGCAGTGGCATCTGCTGACGAGCTGGCTCCCCCTGAAGTCGTGCCCACTGCTGTCACTGTCGTGCTATCCTGCTGAGAGGGTGCTACTGGTGCTGTCCAGGTCCAAGTCCTCGGCATCCCAAGCTCGGCACCAAGCGCCAAAAAGAAGAAAGTCTAACGTATCCTACGCGACGGAGTCTGGAGGTGGTGCAGTGGCATCTGCTGACGAGCTGGCTCCCCCTAAAGTCGTGCCCACTGCTGTCACTGTCGTGCTATCCTGCTGAGAGGGTGCTACTGGTGCTGTCCAGGTCCAAGTCCTCGGCATCCCAAGCTCTGACTGAGGTCGTAGTCCCAGAGGTGAGTATACAACAATCTGCCCCTCTGACGGTGCAATGAGACTCTGAAGCTCAGCAGTATACACCTCAACCTCGGACTCTGAAGCAGTGTGGACTGAAGGTGAACGAGACCTCGGAGCATACTCAAACTCACCAGGAGGAGTAAGAGGTGGCGACTCAACTGCCGCAGCTGCATCTCTCTCTGTGTAACCTGCATCCACTAGATCTGCAGCTAGAGCCTCTGACACTGGAGTGGAGGTCACCGTCACAGAAGTAACTGCAGGAGCAGACGTCTGTGCTACTGCTGGAGAAGGGACTGCCTCATCAAATGAGAGTGAACGTGTAGGCAAGGGTGAGAAACCAAGAGGACTACACTGAGGTCTAGGAGTGAAGCTCGGAGCAGTGGATGCAAGCAGTGCTGAGGGGCTCATAGAGTATCCTGGTGAATACCCAAACTGGTGTGAAGGTCCTGCCTCTCCTGCCAACCCTGCCATAGAGGAACTTGACGGTCCTGCTGTAGGTACTCCCTGTGGAGAGAAAGGTGCCGTGAGTAAAGAGCTGAAGAACGGCTGAGGCTGTGAAGATGAGCCAGCCTGTCCCATCTGAGTAAGCTGCTGCTGGTACTGCTGGAAGAGTGCAGCCTGTGGAGGTATGGCTGTAGGTAGTGTGATCGGTGGAAAAGGTGGAAGTCCAGGTATAGCCTGCCCTAGATGCCTCAGTGTCTGAGTGAAGGCCTCATATCCGGCAGTCAGGAAAGAGAACCCCTGAGATAGGTTCTGCTGAGTGACCATCATGCTATCCATCACCATCCTGTCCCTGGCTCTCTGCTCTCTCTGCTCTGCAAGCTCAGCCCTAATATCTGCAAGCTGTGCTAAGACTGCTGCATCTGTCTGTGACGGGGCTGTGACTGAAACTGAAGGAGCAGTCCTCGAACCTGGTGTCTCCTCCTCAGGTAGAGACTGACTGTGCAAAGGCTCTGCTGTGGGTATGCCTGAATCTGAAGGGTGAGCCTCTGTCTCTGTCTCAGCTGCCTGTGAAGAACTCCCCTGGGATGTTGCTGCTGCTCTAGCAACCACTCGCCTGTCAGTGCTGGGGAGAGGGTTATACTCAGAAGTAACCTTAGGCAGTGCATCATACTCCTGTTGCGTCATGAAGCCAAGCCTCCTAATGATATAGCAAATCAAAGGACCAAAGGCAAGGCGACGAGCTCCAACTCTCTCAGCAATGATGTCCTCCATCTGACAAAGAATCAGGTCTACTGGATCAAAGGTCATGTGCCTGAGCATGATCATCACCATCCACTGAGACAGCACAACAAACTTGTCCTTGTAGCCTCCTCTGGGAACAATTGTCTTGCTCAAGACACTGCGAACTACTCGAGCCTCGTGAGTCAGACGTGTGGGGTCTCGGTTGTAGTTCTCTGGCTAAGGAGGAGGGAAGGCAATACTCATGTCCTCATCACTGGGAATCACTCCCCCTAGAGGTCTGCGGGGAGGATCCAATCCTCTGTGTGCCAGCTCAAACACCCTCGTCTCATACTGGACAGTCTCAAGCACCGAGACGAGGTTCTCCCTGGTAGCTCTGTAGGGCTGCCCTCTGAACATGAACCAAATAGCTGAGCGATCGGGAGCAATCCATAGTGAAGAGTAGAACTCAATCACAATATCATCTGAGAACCTCATCGGGCGAGTCAAGATGTCCTCAAGTCCTGGCACGAAGGAGAAGTGTCGAGCAAACGACGTGCCAGCTGCCCTGGAAGCTGCCTGAGTGGTGCAGTACTGGTGTGCAATGAACAAACTGTCAACCCCTCTGGTCTGCATCCTCCTCCTGAAGCCATCAGCTATCCTCTGCTGCAGCTGTGTCCAAAAGCGTCCTCCAGCAGCTGGATCCCTCCTATCAGGCACCCAAGTCTCCTCAGCCACCCTCCTCAACCTCTTGAGGGTGGGGCCAGGCAACTTCAGAACATCAGCACTGAGGATGGACTGAAGTGTAGCGTGCCTGTCCAGAGCTCCATAGAGCTGTCTCATCCTCTGCCTGTCTGCCTCTGTCACTCTGGGCTCCCCCTCATCTGCACTAGAGGAGCTCTCCTCCTGCTGCTGCTCCTGCTGCTGAGGTGGAGCTCGTGTCCTCTGTGTCGCAGTCCTCGACGTGCCTCTCTTGCGAGAGACCGGAGTACGCTGCGAGCTCTGAGGCTCTGTCCCAAGAGGCACCACTGGTATCCTCTGCCTCCCTAACCTGCGAGGCTGCTGCTGCTCCCCCTGTCCCTCCGAAACGGAGGACCCAATACGAAGTCCTGGGCCTCTGTCAGAAGGTAGGTCAATCTCTGCTCCTCTGAGTGCTGCATCCCACTCAGGATCCCCTGTCTTCTGCTTCTTCCTCCTCGGAGGTGGATCTGGTGCCTTGCTCTTTCCCTTGTCTCCTGCCATAGCTGCTGTCAACCTGACCTCTGCAAGCTGTCTCTGGCACTGACAAGATAGGGCGAGTGAGCTTGGCTCACCAACCCGTCCAGCTGACTCTGCTGCAAGATAGGATCAAGGGCTTGGCCCTAAATCCGTCCACTGACACTGAACTGCTGTCAACTGTCACTGACCCACTGTCCAACTGCCACTGCACGATAGGAATAAGACAGGGTATATGAGATATAGAATATCCTACTATGATCTATAAGCAAGAATCCGTAGGTAAGCGCATAAATCTAGATGAAGTCCTAGCGCAGAGGTGAAGGACACAATGCCGACAAAGTAATCGAAGTATGACAACGGCATTGTCGATTATGTGGATGAACAACTAGTGTCATACATAGGATGAGCAACATACAAGCATGAAACACTAATCGAGGAGAGATAACACTAGTGTCATAAGCAAGTAAAGGCGATATGCTCAAATATAACACCAGAGCCTATATGCTGCAAATAAAAGAGTGAACTTTTGAGGCAATTGCAACATACAGGAGGCATTCCAACTAGACTAGCATCACACGATCAAGCAATTAAGCTAATTATGCTAGAAATAGATGGAAACCTAAACCAATTAGGGCAATTTATCGATGAATGGATAGAGAATGAGTCAATTTGCCCTAGGAATCGATCACGAGCTACTGTGCTTTTGCAATTTATCACTGGAACAAAAGAAAATGCCGGAATTTCTCACCGGAGTGGGAGGAGATGAAGATGGCGGCGACAATCCGTGCTCGGGGCCCTTCCTCTTCAACGTGCGCGAGCAACAGCTCGTGGTGGTGCACGGGGAAGACAATGGAGGCGCTCCCGGTGATGAGTTCATCGGCGAGGCGCAGAGTAGCGCGGCAGGGGGCGACGGCGAGCACGCGCGGCGCTGCTAGGGTTCGCGAGCGTGGGCACGGTGGAGCTGCGGCGGCGCGGTGCTGCGAGCTGGAGGCGCGGCGGCGGCGGCTCGTCGCCGTACGGGCAGGCGCGCGCGCGGGAACGGCGAGGCGGAGGTGGAGCGCGAGCACGGGTGCGGTGAAACGGCGGCGGTAGAAGATGCACAGTAACTCGGAACTTCCGTTGGAGATTAGGTTAATTTCAAATGGACGGCCGAGATCGATCCAAGGCGAGATCAACGGCTGATAGATGATCTGGATGTTCGATGAACAAAACAGATCGTACGGTACGATCTCCAGGACCGTATGGTACGGTCTCCTTTTCTTCCCTGATTGGTTCAATGTAGACCGTATGGTACGGTCTTCAGCACCATAAGGTACGGTCTACTTCCAGCCTCAGGAATAGAAGGGGAATGTGCAAAAGCACACCGTATGGTACGGTCCCTAAGATCGTATGGTACGGTCTGTTTAATCAGAGAGCTGATTTCAAGGAAAGTCTTTCTAGGTCCATACATCTCACACAAAAACCAAATAAACACCATGTATGAACCAGAAAGGGAACTCTCAACCACTCCTTTGAAAATAAGCCAATATAGGCTGCACTTAGGCATATAATAATTTTTGAAAACCAAATAAGATGCAAGCCAATAAGAGCCAAAAGAGAAGAACCAAAGGAGGGGTATGTATGAGCCCTTTGCCAATGACCCGTGCGAGTAGATTTAACCTCAAGGATCATTGTGCAATGCTCAATGGGCATGAAGCTCAATCCTCTCCTTTAATCACACTTTGATGGGATGTGGTATCATATGGAACATGAAGCACTTTCCACATAGTGTGATGGCTCCTTTGTGATTTCCTATATGCAATGCATGAGACAAGCATATCATACAAATGCAAGTGAAAGTAAATATGCCATGTGAGATGCAAGCAAATTTAAAGACATTGCATAAAGGAAACCTACTCAAGGTCAAGTTTGAACCTCTCTCAAGCTTATTCACCATGAACCAAACCTTGCCTTGAGTCATACGAGCCACCAACTCAAACATCCCCCATGTTCATAGTTATCTTGAGAAAGTTAGACCTTGAACTAATTTTTATGTTCTTTTCTTTTTAGTTATTTACACATGCATGGATGCAAACATACTAGTTCACAAAGGAGCTCCTAACTACCATGCAAGACAAATGCAAGAAAAGGAAGCTACTTCTACTATGATACAAGGTTACCTCCTCGAAGAGTAGATATGTCGTTGAAGCACTCGATGCTTGTGGTGGACCTTGATGAATCTTCAACTCGGCACTCGGTCCACCACTACCAACCATCTAGGTCCCGGTCTTGGGGACCCACTCGTACTTCATTGGCCGCTCACGGTCAACGATGCACTTGGGGACCCAAATCTTCCGGATCTTCCTCTTCTTGTCCGGTGTTCCAAGAGCCTTGGCCTTCACCTTGCCTTTCTTGTCCCTAAAAAGCTTGAAATGGGTGTTCTCATGAAACAAGTTAGCATTTGGTAAAGTCTTGGAATTTCTCACCGTGGGGCAATTCTTGTAAGTGTGTCCATCTTGACAACACTTCTCACAATAATAATCATCCGCCATAAGAGGAACCACCCAAGATGGAATGGTGTCGTCGTTGCCGATGGTGTTGATGGCGGCGGGGTAGGAGCCTAGTCCTTTGTGCTCGGCATTGTTGATTAGATTCCTTCCAAGAATCGCCTTGTGCAATGTCCTTCCCCGGGCAAGCCTATCAAAGCCATCCATCACCGTTGCCCTCTCTTCCTTGAGTTTGTGATACTCCTTCAAAATAGACTCATCAAGAGTAGTATGCTCACGAGAGGGGGTTAGCTCATCACAAGTGATATTTGAAGAAGGTGAGCTAGGAGATGGAGTGTTACTCTTTTCGAGTTCGAGAGCTTGATATGCAACCTCAAGGGCCTCATGCTTCTCATTGAGCTTTGTGTAGTCATCTTCAATAAGCTTGTGGGAGATGGTGAGGTCCTTGATTTCTTCCTCCAATTGCTCGACTCAGAATACGGCCACGTCATGCTCATTCTCTAGCCGTGCAATGAGCTTGTCTTTCTTCTTCATCAACTTGCCGGCTAAGTCAAGAGCACTCATCAACTCCATGTAAGTTGGCCTATCTTCTTCTCCAAATTCTTCTTCATCTTCCTCATCTTCACTCTCACTATCCTCCTCCTCATCATCACTATCAAAGTCTCTTGCCATCAAACACATGGGAGGTGGAGGTAGATCACTTGAGGTATTGGTGAGCACAATCCCGGCAACTTGCTTACCCTTGCGTGAGGTATCATCACTCTCATCATCTTCTTCACTTGAGTCTTCATCGGTCACCCAATCTTGAGCAACAAACCCCTTGCATGATGGTCTCTTCTTGTCCTTGGTCTTGGGATTGTCCTTCTTGACAAACTTCTTCTTTTTCTTGTACTTGACCCTTGGATCTTCTTCTTCATCATCACTAGAGTTTTGTTGCTTCTTCTTGGTCTTCTTGATGGGCTTGGTGCACTCCTTGGCAAAGTGACCCTTGTCACCACAATTGTAGCAAACAGAGTCCTTCTTAGACCTTCTAAAGAAGTTGCTTCTTCTCATGATGAGAGCAAGTTCATCGGGGCGAATTTGCAAGTACTCTTCTTCGGGATCTTCATCAACCTCGTCTTCACTTGACTCGGGGATGATCACCTTCTTGCCCTTCTTCTTGCTTGTGCCCTCGGCCGGAAATGCAAGGTTCTTGTTCGGCTTCTCGTCGAGCTTTTGGTCGAGGTGATAGCTCTCGAAGGCGGTGATCTTCCCGATCAACTTGTGCGTCGTGAGCTCATCAAGTGAGGTGTTGAAGAGGCACGTGATGAGTGGGCCGTACTTCTCTCTTGGAAGAATCCTCATGATCTTGCGCACAAGTCCGGCATCATCGACCTTCTCCTTCACACCGAGCGAGTTGATGTCCTCTACAATCAAGTTCAAGCGAGAATATGCATCACTAATAGATTCACTTGAAGACATGGTAAAGGAGTCATACTTATCTTTGAGCACATAGTATCTTTCCTCTTTCACATCCGAGGATCCCTCATGAGTAACTTGAATTTGTTGCCAAAACTCATGAGCGGTTCCCGCGGACTTGATGCGAGCAAAGACATCTTTTATGATCGCTTCAAACAAAGCATTTTTAGCCTTCGAATTAGCCTTGGTGAGATTTTCATTGACCTCCCCTTTGTCATTCACAAGTGCAACTAACTCACTTGTCACACGCCACGCGTTGGGATCGATAGCCTCAAGGTAAGCTTGCATTCGAGCCTTCCAATAAGCATAGTCGGTCCCATCGAACGTGGGTGGCCTGCTTCCTCCCGGCATCCTTACTCAAAGGGGTTAAGCCCTATTATGAGCACGAGGCTCTGATACCACTTGTAAGGATCACGGAGTACCGAGAGGGGGGGGTGAATCGGTGCTCACTTGTAAAATCCTCGGGCGAGATACTTTCTTTTCAACCTATCAAGCTAGGTGAGAACGGTAGCAAGCAAAGCGCACACACTAACAAGCCTAGCAACAAGCAAACCTACACAAGCAATTCTACCAAGAGTAAACCACAAGCAAACCTATCATGCAAGTCTACTAGCAAGAAGTAAATGCAGAATAGTAAGAGCTAGTAAGTAAAGGAGATAGGATAGAGATTGCTCATGGATTTTTAGCCCGTGGTATCGGGAGGATGGCGTCTCCCCCTAATCCACGTTGGGTCACTCCCGCCGGAGTCTCGACCCCTCTCTCCGCTCGATGGCGATCCTTTCTAGAGCATTCTTCACCCTCCGAGTGAAGACGCGGGCACGTCCCGCCGGCAACTCCGGATGCTCCTCCGAAGGTAAGGATCCGCACGTGATGCGGTCCAAAGGGCGCTCTCTTCTTGTAGCTTCTTTCACACGGGAAGCACGAAGACCGTGTACAAACTTGTAGAGGCTTCCACACTCTTTGGCAAGCTCTCTACCAACACCTAACCGGTCTAGGCCTTGCCATAGACGAAGAGTAACAAATCAACTTGACTCTCTCAAGCTCACACTAGCCTAGAGATCTATGGATGCAATTGTTACTCTCCTTAGCACTTGGATCACTCAAATCCTTGTCAAGTGCTCTCCTTCTTTGCTCTTGGCTTCTACCAGGTACCTCAACCTCTTCCACTGGCCAAGAGACCCCTCAAGGGGTAGGCAACCAGCTATTTATAGGCGTCCTCCACAAAACTAGCCGTTTGCTCAAAAGTACCCAGTAAAACAGTAGACCGTACCATTCACCGTACTATCCGGCCTCCATGCCACCGTATGGTACGGTCTCCATTTGAGCACTGTCCAGAGACTTCCTTTCTCTGTTCCATCATCTTCAATGTAGACCGTACCATACGGTCCTCATGACCGTACCATACGGTCTATCTTTCTTCTTTCCAACGGAAACTTCCTTTTCTGTGACTTCATCATCTGTTGATCGTACCATACGGTCACAGCACCGTACCATACGATCCATGGTACGGTCTCCATATCTTCATTTTCCAGAATTACATCGCCTCTGACTAGCAAACCGGACCGTATGGTCTCTACCACCGTACCATACGGTCTCTTCTTCTCCTTCTTCCAGAAACTCTGACTTCTCTGTCTGGATCACCAATAGAGACCGTACCATACGGTCTCCTTGACCGTACTGTACGATCTGCTCCGCAGAAGCTGAAACTTGATCCACTCATTGATACTTGTTTCCAACTTCTTCAACTTGGTTCCTCGTCTTCCCTTCATCCACCCTAGTGCCCAAGAGACTCACTTTTGCATCCAAAGACCTCTACACTAGTGTGCTCTAAGAGAACCAACTTGATCCCTCTTGATAGTCCGGTTTTTCCTATGGACTCAAGCCAACACTTGCTTGGTTCTAGCATGTCCTTAGCCTTGATCCACTTGTTTCATCCGCGACTCCATCAAGCTTTGATCCAAGTATTCGAGGTAGCCAATCATCGAGATCAGTGCTAGATAGGGTTGTCGTAGTCTTCCATCATATGTGACCATAGGCAACAACCTACAAGAGTTAGTCACATACAACATGATCATCAAATCACCAAAACATTCATACTTTTGGGGTTTCCATACTCCAATGGTCATGAAGCTTACACTCTTCCATATGAGCACAACACATATGATACAAGTGCCCAAAGCATCTTAACTACAGTTTTCGAACACATACGCATTACAGCTCATGAACCGAAGGCATTACATCTCTTTAAAAAAAATCATAGAATTGCTTCAACCGCACAAGAGCACGGGGGCGGAGCTAGGTTATAGCCTGTGGGTGCGGCTGCACCCAGAAAAATCTGAAATCCAGTTATGAGCACTAAATTTTCACCATATAATTTGAGCTATCACACGAATTTCTTCATGTGCCGCACCCCCCTCCAATTTCTTCTAGCTCCGCCACTGCAAGAGCAGACTCTTCTTCCTTCATACAAAGCTTGTATTTCCACTGAGTAATCAACTGAACACGAGCATCTGGAGCTCAAAAACACAAAAACACATACATTTGTGCGTAACTGGATGAAAAGGAAACCCTCAGATTGAAGATTGATATCGCTGAACTGCATCAAATGGAAACAGTACTACTTCTGAAGCAAATAAACAGGAAAATATGAGCAAATATTAGTGAATCCAAAGGTAACTTAGAGTGATATGAAAAGACAAAAATGGAGAAAAAGAATATTCTTACAATGAGCCTAAAATTTCTGTAAGTTAATACAAATTGTCATCAAAAACAGGCTAAAGATAGGGAAGGTAAGCATGGATTTTAAATCAAGATAAAAGAAAATCAGTTCAGGTCATGTCAAGTTACAAAAGCAAGTAAACAAAAAAAAGTGGTATGTTTGTGCAAATTAGATCATTTGAGAAGCAATTGGGATGAGTGGAAACATATTAGGATAAATTTGATTGAGTTACTGAGTGCTATATGACTTTGTACAGCGATATGACCTGTCAGGGTAACATTACTAACAGAGACTAAATTCAATCTATTATCATAATGATAGGCAAATTGCTTGAAATCAAGCAACTTGCCCTGACACCACTTGCCATGGTTGTGGAAAGGTTTTACCCTACTATAAAACACTAAATTAGCTAAAGGTTCACTGTGGCATCTCAGCCTACAAGCTAATAGGCAAACACCTGAGAACAATAAATTGTACCAAAGCAGACCTCAATATCGATCGACCAAGCAGCCAAGTCACCAACTCCTAAACTCCCACATAAAGCCACAATTAGCCCAAAACCAGCAGTTCTAGAACCCAGTCACAACAAGCGTAGCAGGCAGGAATTGCACAAGATCAACGAATTCTATGGAATGTAAACAAGGTGAGCTGAGAAAAGAAGATTGAGAAGGCCGTACAGATGGTAACAACATAGTTGTCCTTTCCATTGATGTTGCCTAAGAAGACTAGCACCAATGACCCAATATAGACATTGACTTCATACTTGGCAACAATGGAGACTAGCTTACCAATAACCCCATTTTTTGCACCCAACATGCTCAGGCTATCACTATTCACTTCAGGAAACACATTGGACGTCACGAAGCAGAAAATGCTGTTGGTGGTCAGGCGGATAAAGTTGCTGGAAAGGACCTACAGATTTCATATGACAAACAACAAAATCTTTATGTGACAGCAATGGTGTTGATTATTTGTACTAGTTGGGATTATTGAGCAAAATAATTGTATGCAATTTAAAATAACCTTTTTGCTTTTCAATATTTGATATCTTACATATTCAAAGACATAATACTGCTTCTGGCTTGAAAAGAAAAAAGCTACTTCATCATGTGGAGATTTTTTTCTAGTATGTCAATAAGAAACATATCTTACTATTTCCTACAGTAATTTACTATAGACCACTAGTAAAAATGCACGTGCGCCACGCACGTGTTCAAAAAATTGTATCACTTAGCAGGACCATAAGAATTATGGGTAACATGACTACTTGTTGCTTCACTATTTTAGAAAAAGGTTAATTAATTTAGAACTGTTTCACGAAAAATAAAAGTAATTGCACCTTACTCGGTCACCGCATGAATCATGCTACATCTGATTAATTTGAAATTAATAACACACTTCATATTAGTCCAATCATTTCTCTTTAGTCCAATATTTTCTCCCTTTTTGTCACGACATTCAAATAATCAAAACTATTTTGAAATTCATAGCACATTTCATTTTCATTCTTACATTTTACACAACAGGCCTTTGTTTCTAGAGTTTAGAGATATGATAATACTTTTCCAACACCATGCACATGGCTCAAAATTGGACAATGGAGTGTACCCGAGGGGCGAGCCCCGCCTGAACTTGTTTGGTTGGATATTTGAACAGAAATAGTTTTTTGCAACGAATATTGCACTCACTGAGATTTCCTACAATGTCTCTTCAACAAACAATCAGGGGATAAAAAAGCATCTCCACCTATAAATAAAAAATAAAAACAAATATAAACAATGTTTTGTTCCAAGCGCAACTTGCTCCTGCCTCATACATATATTCAGCTGAAATCCCATAGCGACTACTACAAGAGAATGATACATTCATATTAGGCTAACAGAATGAATCGTCATCCATCAATAATAAATCTTCTGCAAAATTTTGATTTCTTTTGGACAGAATCAAGCTTGCCATGCGAAACTCATCAAGTTCTGTGATATTTCTTTAGCAGTCAGCTGTTGCCTTGGGAATCAAAAACCGAAGAAGTTACTTGCATGCATACTTTAATATCAATTGAACAGCTACCATTCAAGTAAATGAACACATGCCAAGAAAAATCACAGAAAGAATCAAGACATCATGGAGCCAAAATGGAAATTAACTGATATTAAGTTCAAATCTGAAGGCATCCGAAGGCCTACGTAGTGGTGCTACTCTTGATTTGAGATGGTTAGCTAGCAAGAATAATCATGCGATCTATCCCACTTTCAGTAGCCAAGTGATTATAGATAATAAAAGGACAGCCAGATACTAACCTCCACTAAAGATTTCAAAATGATTTGATATCACAGGTGACGGGTCTAGTACTGCTTGGCTCTTCGGTAGGTTTCCATTAGTGCAGTCTCATCACGGTTGACTGCGATCAGGCACAACAAGTAAAGGAATGATCAGGCACACCACGGAATGGAATGATCACAATGAAAAAAGAGTGTAAGAAACCCTACTCACCTATTTCCTATGCCGGAGTTGCACCATTTGCCGTGCTTGCCATACCATGATGCACAACAACAACAAAATAGAAACTATGAGAATCTTTAAACCAGCACGTGTCTTTCAAATTATTCCAACAATAGACGTGCATTGTTCACCAAACTATAACCAAAACCAGCACGTGTCTTTCAGAGAACATGCAGTTGGCATGCACTTTAACAAAGAAGAATGATCATAAAGCAACAAGCGCATGTAGAGAAAAATCTGTTAAAAAGGATCTGGATTGTCAAAATATAACCGAAAACAGATTCTCGGCTGACACAAATGAACATGGCATCAGCTTGTATACAAAAGCATGTCATGAGATTGACTTCAATAATCAGTACAACAGGATAGATCTAAACTATCTATAT
Source organism: Eragrostis curvula (assembly GCA_007726485.1). NCBI lineage: Eukaryota > Viridiplantae > Streptophyta > Magnoliopsida > Poales > Poaceae > Eragrostis > Eragrostis curvula. The sequence continues at coordinate 20,636,239 of RWGY01000005.1, forward strand.
TTCCAGATAATCCCAACTATTTTCACAACAATAACAATGCTCGGAATGCCCTCACACTGAATTCATAACCTAGAGAATAACACAGACCATGGCATCGGAGAGAAAAACTGATGATTTAAACCATTTAAGTAGGCATAGCTATTCTGTGCTGAGTACGTGAGTACTTTTCCATTTACATCATCAAACTCCACAAATTCAGGCCAGTTCAGTGATTCTATTTCTAAATTGGAAACCCGGCATTCTGATTCCTTCTTATATACATAAAAACATGTTATATGAAAAGTGTATGTTCGTTGAGCCCAAGAACATTGCTAACTTGCAATGTTCAATAAATACCATTATAACTCAACTTGAATGTTAGTTGAGCCCAAGAAGAGATCAATTTATAAGTAAGGGAATAACCGCATGCGATCCGTTAGTTAGTTTTAGCATTGTTGCAGTTTCCATACCCAAGGCTCATTACATCAAGTTACCGCATGACAAACTGTTATCAGTTCACTGCTCAAAAAAAACATTATCCTTTTCCCCCCAAGCTAACCCCATACTTCGCAAACTCAATAGTGGTTTAACATCCAAGAAGGATGAATGGTAAGATCCACATGTCGCAAACATTCTATATTTCCAGATTCTCCCAACTATTTTCGCAGAAACAACAATTCTCAGAACTTACAGAGAACTTACTTTAGCACAAAAATGAAAAAAAAAAATGAAAGACACGGTTGGCTATAAACTTATATAAAGCAAAGAACACATGATTAAAATTTACAAAGGTTGCAGTGTAGCACAGAAGAGAAATCTTTAGAGTAATTCAATCAAACTCATATATTACTCATTGGCATATAACCCCATGAGGCTCACAATATCAAAACTGTCAATGAACCAACATTGAAAAATATTCATTGCAGTCCCAATTATTTCTTCCCCCTAAACACATAACCAATCCCATTTCAATAAAAGAAGAATAATAGTTCAGTTGCTTCGAAAAAAAAGAAAGTGACTTAATATGACTTGCTTCTGCGACAAGTTCATCTTCTGAAATTATGATTTGAAGAACAGTGTCATGATATGACTTAAGCACACCGTGCAACAAAAAAACCATAAAATTAAATGAGTAACAGATGTCACCTAATATAAATGGCAAAAACAACATTTTGCAGTGCCAAGTATTTCTCCAAGAAATAGTCAAAAACCATTACGATTTCAAATGAGCATTTCAAATGTTCAGACTCACGAAAAGAAAGTTACCTGAGTCAGTGGTCTGCAGGGTGGTGCCGGAGGTTCAGAGAACATGCAGTTGGTGGCATGTAGAGAAAAAAATATTAAAAAGGATTTGGATTGTCAAAAATTTATAAAAAACGAAAGGATTTGAATAGTTATATTCACTTTTGCAAAGAAGCATGATCATAAAGCAGTAAGCATTTAGAGAAAAAATTATAAAAAAAATATTTGGATTGTCAAAATATAACCGGAACAACATGCATGTATGCATCAACTTGCTGTTACACTTCCTTATTTATTATTCATATCCTAGTAAATTTCCTTCCAGATGGCAATGGTTCAAAATAAAGTCAAATTAACAGGAACTGCAGGAAAAATCTATAGAAGAAACACTTGAAAGCTTGCTAGCTAGCTACGCATCTGGATGGTCTCAGCATGGCCATCATTGGTGTCAAAAACAGGAAAAGCTAGCTGTAAATTGTGCTATAGATTCATTACTGTGCATGCAGATTACCTGCAATCTAGCCTCTCCAGCCGATCAGGCATGGAGTTAGAGATCATCGCCATCGTCTCCTTCCAAATAAGAATTAACTAAAATCGACATGTTTAATTAGCCATCCTGGATGAAAAATGAAGCACAATATCATAAAAATATGTTTTTGAGCATATAATATTACCCCTAAATATTAAAATAACAACCTAGTTTTATATGGAACACAAGGAACTAAGCAATCCTTGAGAAAAATAATGTTCGTAGTGTAACGCCCCTAGCAGCTAACAAAATTTAAAACATGTCTTTGGCTATGGGCTCCCATAATAGTAGTATAGTAATATAGCAATGCTAAAAAAGTAGTAGGAGGTTATTACAATGCTATTCTTACCACTACTGAACTGTCCAACAGAAAAATAAGGAATACTTGAGAAAATAAGTTGGGCATTCATCAGCATTAATAACATAAGCCTTACAGGGAAATTCAGTCAGAGAGTATGTAATTTCAATTAATATAGGTGGAGAAATTATCATGGCAACAACAGAATAATAGAAAATTCTTTCTCTGTAAGATAGAAAAAAAATCACACAATAAATCTTTGCAAAATTTCCCGTACTACACGAACCAACAACTTTTCAGCAGACAAATCTGAAAATTCTCCTCCCAAATCCGAACATGTTATGACCCATGCAAAACTGTTGTTCCAAGCTATATATTCATAATATGACCCGCTTTTTGCCAAGCAATGTTTCGGTTATCTCTTAAACCGAGACAGGTTCCAGGCTAGTACCAGTTAGGTGTGTTCAACGACAGTAAGACCATGCAAGGAAATGCGCTCTAAATTAACTTCTACAGCACTCTGCACATGTAAGGAAATCTGATGTTAATGCTACAAATCTGATTCTAGTGCTACAATATTAACTTCTAGTTCGCTTTGCACATGTAAGTAAATGCGCTCTAAATTGATTCTCATGTCATCAGTTTTAACTATTAAGGGCCATCACTGCTATGCTAATAGCACACATGACAGTAGAGGTATGTAAAATTAATTACCATGACTGCAAAGTGCAAACAGATGGTGAATATGGAATCGCATGCACTCACATCCATCGATCTTCAATTGAAATCAACTGGTACCACATATCCAACATCCCTAACTCAAGCAGGCTAGCTACAAAGATTCACAAATAAAAAACTTTAGTGTTATTGATTACCAGATGCTAGCTGGCTGCAGTTTCAGAATTCGTAAAATCTAAAACAATTAGATCATTATGTTTAGTGCACACATCTGTGAATCAATCGAAAGTACCAAGCATTGTTTACTTGCTGATGAACACATAAGCAAAAAAAAGGGCCCACAGAACTTCAACAAAATCAGTCAGTGAAGGGATGTCATGAAATTTTGTGACCATTTCAGAGGCATAGCAGCACCAAGGGTAGGAAAGGGGGACACAGCATTGCTGTGGAATGATGTATGGAACAATAGACACCTCAAGACACAGCTTCCAAGACTATTCTCGTTTGCAAAAAGGCAAAATCAATCAGTGGCCCAATATATTGAAAATGACGACCCTATGCACAATTTCTTTATCCCATTGTCACAAGAAGCAATGCAAGAACTCATAGTGTTAAATAACATCATCCAGGAAGTGCAACAGCTAGACCAGCAGAAGGATATTTGGATATACTCATGGGGATCTGAAAAGTATACATCATCCAAGTTTTACAACCTGAGCTTCAAATCGATCAACCCCCCACTTCCTTTCAAGTGGATATGGAAAACTAAAGTGACCAAAAAACTCAAAATATTCATATGGCTCATGTTCAGAGACAGGCTAAGTTCTAGAAACTTACTAAAAAGGAAAAACTACAAACTGGAGGGAAATGACTATAGCTGTGTCCTGTGCACGAGAAACATTGAGGAATACACATATCACCTCTTCTTCAATTGTCCTTTCAGCACAGCTTGCTGGGAGTTCCTTGCAATTCAGTGGGACCATAATCTACAGTTCTTCGACATGATTCAGAAAGCCAAACAAGATTGCCAACACAATTTCTTTATGGAGGTCTTCTCAATTGCAGCGTGGGAAATCTGGAAGCAGAGAAATGATAAAATTTTCAGAGCGAAGCTACCGTCATTCCAAGATTGGAAAAACAAATTCTTTGGTACAGTGAAGTAACAGGTGTACAGACAAAAAGAAGAAGATAGAATGTTTATTTTAGATTGGCTAGATAGCATCTCTTGACCATCACCACTGTCAATTGTTCATAAGTGGTCTTGAGTGGTTCTCCTTTCTTTCTTTCTTTTTGGCCTGCTTTGGTCTTGTACAGTCTTTGTACTTCCTTATTTTTTATATTTTTAATATATACCACAGTAGGGGTTTCCCCTACTGTAATTCCCTCAAAAAAAAAAACTTCAACAAAATCAGAACAAATAATTTCTAACCTCAGTAGGCATATCCAGGAACTTGATAGGCACGTGCGGCTTCCTTCCAGGGAACAAGTCGTTATCCATATGTATTCCTTCACCACTAACCAATAAATCTCAGAGAAGATAATGAATAAACAAATTGAATCGGGATGCTACTCAGCAAAATAATCTCATGTGTCGCAAAATTGAGCGGCTGCTGGATCAATTTGCCCCTTCCCAACAAAATCCAGGGATTGGTAGCCCAAATCAGACTCATCACCACCGGATCGAGCGATCTATCAATTGAGAAAATAAAGAACATGAAAGGGGAGCACCTTCCTCACCGAATCCGGCAACAGCCGCCGGAGCCGATCAAGCCCGGCGCGCCTTGGCGAGGGCGAGAGCGCGAACATCGGTAGGCTCAAAGTGGCGGCGTCCTCTGCCTGGAGGCGGTGCAGAATCCAAAGATCCGCCTGGATCCTTGGAGGCGACGCAGGCGCTCTGCTTGGAGGCAGCTTAAAGAACCCTCTCGCATCACCGGCCCTCGCCCTAGTGGCGGCGCACCAATCTCCGGCGCCTTTGTCGCCGCCGTCCTCTCCGCCATGGCAGTAATGGACACAAATTCTCCATCTGGATTACTCTCAAAAAATTCTCCATCTGGATCCGAGAGAGGAAGGGCAAGGCAATAGGAATTGCGTACGGGTAGAGATGGGCGTTGGTGAAAAAAAAACATTCCAATGTCACGCTTTTTGAACGTGGAATGACGCCGCGCGTTACATTGTGTAATGGCCCCAGCGCTCAGAATTTGGTACGGGAGGATATGACGGTGGTTTAGATGGGCTATGTTTTGATCAATGGTTGATATACAGGTGGGGTAAAATCTGGCTGGTCAAAAATATTTTTCTCCTAACTGGTTCTTTAAGGGTTTAGAAAAGTCATTTAGTGCTCATAGAAACCAAACCAGGCTGCATTTTAGTAAACATTGACAAACAATAGAAAGAAACAAGCATATATGCTATATGATAAAAGCAAATCTTGTATCTATAAAAAGAAAACTGGTATATGTAAAAGGCATATAAGTTAAAAGTTGACTGCTATATGTTAAAAGAATGTCTGGTAGATGCATTATGCAAGAAGCCTTATTCAATGAACATATATGCATAATCTTCAACATACAGACAATGGATATTTACCTTGACTGATATTTGATACCATTCTACTTCGTACAAGAAAAAATGCACCATGTATCCCTACATTTCACATGTGCGCACCTGAAAAATAACATAGAAAATGAGGTCCTAACTTGATAATGTACTGCTTCATTTACATTTTTACGCACGTTGTAGTTAATAAGCCTGACTAAATCACTTTATTTGCGTCAAAAGTAGTACATATTTCCTTATGAGTGCTCATAATCTGCTTCCCAGAGATTATAAATTAGCTTTATGTAGGCACAATAACTCCCTGCCCTACACAGGCGTACACATATGATGAATGACTACTAGAACTATTGCTGTCATGCTACCTCCCATGTTATGCAGAGACTCCACAAGAGTTCCTTATTTAATCACCATATATCTCTAACTGCAAAACAACACTGCTAGTACTAAACATCATTTATTCACCACGTTAACCTTATGATTTCAACCAAAAAATGCAACCCATGCATGTTGAGAATAAAAATCTCCCAAATGATGGGGGTATGGTGTCTGTACTCACCATCCAGGTCACTATTCATACCTTACTCTCCATCCCAAATCCTCCATGGATCAAAAATGGGATCACACCCAACTGACTAAAGAGTATGAACTGGTTGCACATAAAAGAAGTTACACTAAAATCACTTCGCTTGCGATCCAATCAGCCTGAATCAAATAGCACAAACAAAGCTAAAAACCTCAGAAAACCCAAACCTATTTGGGAGAAGTGGAATGGATCTGTCATAAAAGCGGAACTAGGGAACTCACCAGACATAATTTGCCTGTCCCTATACTTAGCAAACCACCAAATCCAGCTTTAATTTCTGTATCATCTTTTTATGATCTTCAGACAGATGCTTGTACAACTTAAGCAATCTTGCAGGTGAAGCTCTATTTCTAACTTCCTGAAAGGAGATTCTTATGATAAGTCTAAAAAATTGAAATCCAAGGAAAATTGACTCGGGCATGTTTAAGTTTGGAAAAGCAAATAAACAGAAACACAAAAGCTAAACAATGGTCATTTTGCGCAAATTAAGATGATTTGAGAAGCAATGGGGATGAGTGGAAACTAGAAATAGGTTAGGATAAATCTGAGAACCATATAATGTTAAAACCTAGATATAACCATTGATGGACTTTAGGATATGCATTCATCACCAAAGACCTCCATGTACACTACCCAAGCACACCTATTTATGTGCTTGGAATAATTGAGCGTTGCACAAAGAAGCAAAAAAAAAAAAAGGAAATGAAAAAAAAATGGAGAAGGGAACCTGAGTATTACACCAAGCCACCAAAACAGAAACAAGCCTATTTAAGTTCTTAGAACTGAAATGCTAAAACAGGTAGAATAAAAATACTTAGAAAGCAAGCCAAGCAACAAAGCAATCTAGCATCCAAGAGGGGACATCGACTAAAAAACTAAAGTGCTTATACATCAGAAAATCTAAACACAATAGCTCTTTACTCACAGAATAATTCCTTCTTCAGATAGATGCAACACCAACCACGTTGGATGCCTTTCTCTTATAGGGTGATCTGCATTGAAAGCAGAGCAAACAAACAAAGAAACTCAGGGTACCCTCCATTATCATGCAACCAATGTTGGCGTAGAATAAGCCATCATAAGCAGCAATTTATATTTAGGGGGTGTTCGTTTCACAGGGCTCTAAAATTTAGAGGGGTCTAAAAAAAATCTTATCATTTAAGAGTATTAAATAAAATTTAATTACAAAACTAACTGCAGAACCCCTGGTCTAATTCGCGAGACGAATCTAATGAGGGTAAGCAATCCGTAGTTAGACGATGGTTACTGTAGCATTACTGTAGCATGACTGTGGCAAAACATAGCTTACTTAGGCTCGTTAGATTCGTCTCGTAAAGATGTACCTATCTGTAAAAAAGTTTTGTCATTAGACTTTATTTAATACTAGATTTTCTTTATTTAGAGGCCTCTAAAATTTAGCGCTAAAAGAAACGAACAGGCCTTAATCAATTAAGCACCAATTGACTAACTAATGAATCAGTATTAAAAAGCATGTAGAACAATAAAACCAAATGATAGTGACCAGCAGCACTACTCCACTGCGCATGCAGGAAGGGCATAGGACACAAATCAACAGAGAAAAACTGACAGACTGTACTGCAACTTGAGCCTTCATTAGCTGAACAATATATCTGGAACTACTAAAATGCACTGCTATTAGAACATGATTTTAGCATGTCACATTACATTTGCCCCTTCGTTCAGGCCGCATTAGTGTTCATCAAGTGAAACAGTTTGGCATGAACACCCCAATTCTAATTTCAAATTCGACTGGTCCCTGCTCCTAAGCTGGTTCAGCGACAGCGAAAAAATGGACGCACCCTAACCCAGTGAGGGGATCCTTGAATTTCTGCTTCGATCTATTCAAATTGACCGGTCCACTGGTCCTACGCTGTCATCCCCATAATCTACAACCCAGGAAGCAAATCCCAAACAAAAATCGCAGGACGAACAAAAATATCGTGCGGGAATCAATGAACTGATCAAATGAAGATGGGGATCGATGGAATTCACCAGCACCTCCCTACGTTGTCTCCCATTTTGCTACCTGCTCCTTCCCTCCCATTTCCCCCGCCCTTCCATCGCCTTCACCTCCGCTCCGTTCCCTCGTCTGCTTCTCCTTGCTTCCGCCTCCTGGTACACCCTTCCCCACCACCTACTCCACAGCCCAATCAAATCCCAATGGAAAATCGCAAGGTAACCGGATCTGAAGCGAAAAATCGTTCGGGAATTGACGAACGGAGATGGGGAATCGATGGAACGCACCTTCGTTGGTGTCATTGACATCATCTGATCAAAAATCACAAACCAAATTGCAAACCATAACGAAATCGCCCGTCTCGAGAGATAAGCAAGAGAGAGAGACCGGTGAGAAAAAAAAAAAACTGCGAAACGAAGCAGTGCAGCTCTTGTATGACAGTGGGGATTAGAAACAAGCGGTGGGTCGGAGAGTGCGGGCGCGCGCGCACGAGCCCGCACGGCCGGAAATAAGTCTTTACCATAAAACAGAGAGACCAGGCAAAACCATCTTTCCCCAGTGCCTTTAACATTTACATTACATAAATAAATATTTCTCATAATCCGCCATACTGATCAGGCAAAAACATCACTACGGAGAGACCGATCAACCAACGGATTAAATAACGGATAAGGATGGCCCGAAAAAACTGAATAACCACTGGACTCCACTATGATCCTGAATACTACTAGTTAGATAGAGTACTAGATACAAGGGACTCGGCAAAAACTCGTTGGGATGCTTCACATGAGGGCGATGGACACCTCGCTGCTCCTCAGGTCGCGGATGCGCATCGCTCGGTTGGAGAGCCTGTAGTCGGAGACGCGTAGAGGGATCAGGGAAGCGTCGCGGGCCAAGTTGCGAAGGCAGCGGACCACGATGACGGCTCGCCCGTAGAAGCTCCCCCCGGCACCGACTGCCTGCCGGTTCAACCTCTTCGCGTACCGCTTCGCCGCCTTGACCCAGACCGCACTGGTTGGTGCTGCGGAGAGCGCCGGCAGGATGCTGTTCTCCAGCACCGACAGGATCGCGTCTGCGCGCTCGAGCCTCCGGAGTGGGATCACTCTGTAAACGCGGCAGCAAGTTAAAATCCGAACGAAGGAAGAGAGGAAAAAGAGACGCAGATTTGAATCGAAAAGGGCAGGGAGAAGATTCGGAAGAACTGAAGGCGCGAGTTGAGCACACGTACAGCGTTGGAGACCTCCCAGTCACCGCGGAGCACCTCTCGCATCGCGGCCGCGTCGCTGACGGTGACGCCGACGACCACGACTGGCCCGGCCCCATCCGCCGCGCCGAGAAGACGCCTGTGCCCCAACGGCAGAGAAGGGAGCTCCATGGGCCCCGCCGCCGTCTCTCCTGCTTCAACTTTTGGGGGTGGTAGTGGGTGGGGATCGAACACGATGGAACGATCTAGAAACTCCTCCGACGAGCTAAGCGAGTGGGCGACAGCAGTTTCGTCATTTTATAAACGCGGTGCCCGTGGGCGCAGATCGAATCAGCTCAACCGTAGGATCAAAGTGAACGGTAGATTTTCTTCTAAAGACCCCGCGATCCGTGTCCTTATCGTTGATTGGTCTGCCGCAAGTTACCGTAGTCCCTACGTTTCTCCTGCCGGGCTACCTGCGGCGGATCCTCTCCCTCGGGAATGCCTGAAGTTTCTCTTGGGCCGCAGCCCGCAGGTCACTGGGCTTCTATTTGGGCTATTGTTCTTTGCGACCAGGGCTATTGTTTCTTTCACCACGCGAGTTGAGCACATGTCAATACGCGACAAAAAAAAAAAAAAAAGAGAGATAAGTCCAATTTACCCCCTCTAACTCTTGCTAAAGTCTAGATTTCACCCCTCAACTCTAATACCGGGTAAAACACAACCTCCAACTCTGAAAACCAGACAAAACACAACCCCATGATTATTCCACCCGGTTTTGACCTGACGTGGGCCCAGGTGAAATCCATTTTTATTCAGCTCACCCCACGTTCTCTTCTTCCTCAGCTCTGCTTTCTCATCCCTCCGAGCTCTCTCTTTTCTAGCCCGGCCACCACCCCGCTGGCCCCTTCCTTTCCAGATCTGGTGCGGCCAGCATCCCCTTCCCTCCAGTGATGGTTGTCACCTGTTCCCCCCTCCAGCTTGGCCCTCAGCCGTGGCGTGCAGCGGTGAAATAAACCACCTTCGTCTCGACCCCACGGCCATGGAGCAGGTCTTTCCCGCACGCACCCGCGGTACTGAGCCGTCGCAGCGCCATCGTCGGCGCAGACGGACCGCTGGCTCGTCTTGCCCATGGCCGAGGAGGGTCTCCCTTTCTCTCTCTGTCTCTCTTCTCCAGTTCGCGACCTCTCGCCCATTTCTCTTTTCTTTTCTTCCCGGAGCAGGCAGTGTGTTAAAGAATATTTTATGTGGGCCCACAGCAGATAAAACCGGGTGGATTTGAGTTGGGGGTGTTTTTTGTCCGATTTTAGCTGTTTGAGGGGGCAAGATGTCTGGTATTGTAGTTGGGGGTTGATTTTTAAACTTTAGTAATAGCTGAGGGGGTGATATGGACTTATCTCAAAAAAAGGGGCCCGAAACACACCTCCTCTTCTTTTTTTTTTTTTACCTCTAACCGACGCAAACCTTTGGGAGACGATCTCACACGACAATACGCGAGTGCTAAAAAAAAACACGACAATACGCGAGGCTCTGATAATAAAAATACACCATTTTTTTAGATCAATAAAAATACACCGTTGAACATAGCCGTTGATATTATTCTATTATGTTGACTAAATAATCTGATTTATTAAAGACTTATTAGTACACTTGCCTCTTCACATAACAAAAAAAAAATCACTCTTTAAAAGACGAATAGTCCGCCCCACTTTTGACGTGGCAATTTTAAACTAGTTGTGTGTGGCAGGACGTCGGCACGCCGCGCCTACATCAAAAGGTGTTTGGATGCGTGGCGCCGCCACGCCTTTGAACGCCATCCAAGCGCGCCCTGAGTCCATATTACCCCCCACCCCCTAAATTCTTATTGTAATCTAAGTTTCAGTGCTGAACTACAACACCATCTAAATTACAACCCTCAACTCTGAAAACCATTTCAAAGACACACATAGTTAGAGTGGTTTTTCATGGCGATAGGCCCCATCCTCTCCCTTCTTCTTTCCTCACCCATCTAGTCTCTCTCTCTCTCTCTCTCTCTCTCTCTCTCTCTCCCCCCCCCCCCCCCCCCCACACACACACACACACACATCTGCTCCTTCATCTCAGGTCGCAGCTCATCAACATCTCCCGACCTCCCCCCCCCCCCCCCCCCCCCCCCCGCACCCCCATCTTCTCACCTCTCTCCTCTCGCCAACATTGTGCGAGACATTTTCATGAGGTCGGCCGGGCAGATCCGAAGGAGTGGCGGCACCTGAGCGTCGAGGAAGAGGTAGAAACCACGATTAAGCGGCGACTCGATGAGTTTGTATGGTGAAGGCAACGAGGTGAGCTTGGCCGTGAAGGAGGCAATGCGGTGGCTGGTGGGGACGAGGATGGGAGGGCGGGGGTGGCCGGGCACCTAGGCAAACTGGGCGGGGGTGGTGGGGCCGAGGTTGACCGGCGAGCCAGCGATAGATGAGGAGAGAAAAAAGGTTCCCATGGCAGCCTGCTAGCCAAGCACCTTCTCCATCGACACCCCACGCATCTCAAGCAGTATACAACACTGAAGCTTCGTGCGGTGTCACGGGAGCTTGGCGGCAGCTTCACAAGAGCTTCGTGGTGCGTGTCGGTTGACCGGAGCAATAAAAGAAATATGTGAGACCCGCCTTTGATGAAACCGGCAAAAATCAACATAGGGGTGTCTTTTGAGTTTTCAAAGTTGAGGGTCCACATTTTAGACGGTTTTGTAGTTTGGGGTTTCAACTTATTTGAGAGAGTTTAGGGGTTAATATGTATGTACTTCTATTTTGAACATTTCAAAAAAGAAGTAATCTTTTGAAATCAGAAATTTGACTCATCCTCGGCTTCAACCACACCAAACGCAACCAGCAATCCAGCATCCCCATTCCCCCCCCACACACACACACACCCCAAACAAAAAAAAAAATTAAGAAAAAAAAAATGCAGCCAGCATCCACAGACCCCGCGAACTCATCCGAGTCATGACCAAGGTTTACAAAACCGCCAGAAACCGGGCGATTTTCGCGAAAACCGGACTTACCGGTCCGGTCCGGTAAGTCCGGTTCACCGGTTTTTTAATTTGAAATTTGAAATTTTTTGAAAATTTGAAAAAATTTGAAACAAAAAATATGTAAAAAAAACTAGAAGGAATTTGGAGAATATTGGTGGAAACCAATCTCAAAGAATCGTTCATTTGGTTGGGCAAAAAAATCGCCGAAGTGTTATGGGCGAGAAAAATGAAAATAAAAAATAAAAAATCACCTTATCCTTCCCTCACCCGCGGTGTGGGGTGCGCTGCAGTAGTCAGCACTCACCTTATCCTCACGCGCAGAGCCCCCGAAGCCGCCGCGGTCGATCCGCCGGTCGCCGGCGTCGAAACGTCGCCGGCGACGCCAAACCGGTCGATTCGTCCAGGAAACCGAGCACCCATCGTCGGTTACCGACCGGTTCGGGTCGGTAACCGACTCCCGCGGCGGCTCCGAAGCCGCGGGCCGAGGCGGCGCGGCGGCGGCGGCGTCGGTAACCGGTCGAACCGACCGGTTACCGACGATTAGGCGTCGGTAACCGACGCGACCGGCGCGGTTTCGACGGCGGTCGCGCGGTCCAGAGGTGAGCTGGTTCGATTTTTTTTTTTCTGATTTTTCATTTTTCAATGATTGTATCTGTTGTCAATGAAGCTCGTACATGTGTTATGGTATAGTTTGGAAATGAAGGATTCCAGTTTATCAAATTTTCGTATAGGTCGCAAACTAGGGATTAAGAAATACGACATGTCGATGATATAGTGAATTGCTTGTGTCATTGTGGATGAAATTGTGATTTTCATACAAGTAAATGTGAATTTGATGCAGCCACAAAACTACGTGTATTATGTTCAAAACTATGTTCTATGTTTAATTTCATCAAGAACTATGTATCGGACATTTTATGTTGAACTTTGTGTGAATTGTGATATATTGTAGATTGGTGCAATCTTTTATCAATTCTATGTTCTCAATGTGTGGCTAATCATTTTTATAATATGTCACCAAAAATCATGCAAAAAAATCCAACATTTTAAGCCATTTTTTTGTTGATTTTCAATTCTGCGTACAAAATCGAGCAAACCGACCGGTTACCGACAGAAACCGGTCGGTAACCGGTCAAAACCGACCGGTTTCTTCGGTTTCCAATTCGGAAATTCAAATTTGAATTTTCCGTCGATTTTCGGTCGGTTACCGCGAATATCCACCAAACCGGGGTTCTCGCCGTGCGTCGGTTTCCTCGGTTCCAACCATATTGCTAACCTTGGTCATGACGCGCCGCGAGCCCATCGGCGCGGGCGCCTGCAGGATCCCCGGTGAAGAAAACCAATGGCGACGGAGCAACGACTGCGAAATGGAGCCCAGCCACGGCAGCTCCTGCGGTGTCAGCGGTGGCCGCAAATTGAGAGCCCGAACCCGAACCGCAAGCACGAGCAAGGTAGCGCCCCAACTCCAATGAATCCCTATCCCCTATCTCTTTCAAAGTAGGAATTAAGTTCTCCACGTATTAGCTCTCCGATTTTGTACTTGTGGCACTCGCGACGATTCTGTTACATAAGCCAGGATTTGATGTTGGGGGCAACGAATTATTACAATTTGGCACAAAAACCTGTGGATCTCATTCCCTAGCTTTGATTTGATGGACGTTTAGGCTTCGTTCCCAACAGCTACCCTTATCAGTGACTTTGTGTATGAAATTTTGTTAGCTTTTGTGAGTATATGAGGATACAATGGCGGTTATTCTACCCTGCAAGGTTAGAAAAAAATCTGAGCTCCTAGTTTGGCTATGTTGTTCTACAATCATATGCCGACGGGTTTTGCAAGTTGAGATGAGATGACAAGCACATAACACTACAATAGTATTTTCTGTGGCTGAATTGTTTCCGATGACTGAGTTTAGCTTTCAGCAAGTGGGAACTGACGAGTATAACAATGGATACAGATTTGCCTAATTGATAGAATGCATCTAGATATCCCAGATTGATAGACTCTGAAAGTGAAAGTCTGCGTGCATAGATCCTTGAGTGCAGGTCATATGTTTTATCTTTCTTTGGACAGAACAGGTTTTAAGTTATGGTGACAAGTTAGGAAGAATTGTACACATTTGCTTAGAGTCTTCATGACCATATCTTTTGATTGGATAGTCACAAATGCATACATTCCTGGGATCAAGTGCGCTTATGTTCTGTTGGCCTTTTCCCCCCATATACAGAAACGATAAGCAGCAGGGAATCATAATTGCTCAAGCTTAGCGCATCACGAACCATAGTATAGGTAGTTCATTTTAATTTCATCTCTGCTCAAAAACAGGGTATGTACATTCTGATCACAATTGAAAGATTGCACTTGTTTCAGGCATATCACTGTGGCTTGCGCTGAAATATCTTCTACTTTTTGGAGAAAAGAAACAAGACCTTGTGGTCAGAATTAACAGCATCAATGGATGCTAGTGAGCTGCCTATGAAGGGTCCTTGGACCAACGCACCTTCTTGTCCCAGCACCAGCAAAGTCTCACCACCACCGACTGTCCCAATCAAACCTCTCGGTCTCACCGCAAGCGCCCGCGCTCTGCCCCGCCTGAATCAGTGATTTGAGGTAAGATTTCCCTCTGCATTCCCCATGCACTGTCTGTGTTCGTCGTTGCTTGGCCATCCAAACTGTTAATTTTGCAGCCAATGATTTGATGTTGTTCCTGCCATGCTTCCATGTCACAATGAGATGTAATTTTTTTTTTGTGTGCGAAATGAAATGCAATTTAGGGACCAAATTTCCGAAATGACGAGACCATACCATCCTTTGAAACACTCAACAGTTTTTTCGAGAGGTACGCACACTAAAGTGACATGTAATATGTAGTTTGTAAGGGTGCAAGGCCTTGCCCTGTTTGAAACTTTCAGTCAGATGAGTGTGATTCTTGTTGTGTGAATTCAGCGGTAGTGTGTTTTTCATCGAGAATTTGGGCGGTAGAGTTCTGATATAGGATCCTTGTTCTTCTTCCTGTCGAATATTTCTTTTCTTGTTAAATGATTGATATCATGTAGATTGTGAAAATCAATGAGTATGGTGTTACACACACACACCACTCACATGCACTCACACGCACGCACGCACGCCCAGTCTGCAGACTCATTATCTAAATGTTGAGATCTTGTATGATTTCCTTGTTGATATGTTCTATTTACTGAAGTAACCAATCATATATTAATCCTGTGTAGAACTGTTGCATTCAGCTTTCTTATTCTGATACTTAATGGAATTAAAGTAAGGCCTACCACTGTTAACTTCTCTGATGCTCATTTGCATCACTTTTATGTTCTAGCTATTATTGTGGGCGTGATGTTATGTGTAGTTCAGTTAAACTACACATTTTTTTTTTCTCTTCATTGAGAGATATGCTGGTGTTATCATGGTATTCAGTAGAGACTAGTTTTGTGTAGCAATATCAAATTTACAAAGCCGTTGTAGCCTTGTTGGACATGAAGTAATATGAATTGCATCAATTATCTGCTTATGACACCACCAAATGGTGCTAAGTCTGTCTCTGTCATGGACCTTGGCTATCTAGGTAAAAAGGATATGCCACAGTTGATGATGTTTCTTCTGAGATCGACGAGGTCATGGATAGCCTTGATGAGAACCGAAAGCCTTGCCAGAACATTAGCGCGAAAAACCTGCGCCGGTGAGAAATGTCTATGGAATCTGTCTCAGGTGGAAGCCTGATACTTCTCCATGTAAGTGACAAATTATAGATGGGATGGATTGGTTCTCAGCTCTGTTATTCTGAAGTTTTGCATTCCTTTGATGCTTGCTGAAACAGGTTGTCTTGTTGCCTGGGCTGGTCAGAAACAGTTCTCCATGTAAGTGACAAATTATAGAAGGTCAGTTTTTTCATGTGGGCTCAAGCTCAGCTAACGGGCCTGTCAGTGGGCTGGGATGAATTCAAAAATGGGAAGTCCGTTTTCATGGACTGGAGCTGCTTATAATTTATAAAGGCATCGCGAACAGGAGCACTAGCGTTCATTTATGAAGAAAAGAGATGTTTACAAACGTTAACGTCTTTCTGGCTGGTATGCTTATGTTCTTGAGATTTTCTGTAATCTGTATGCATCAAAATTAACCAATCATAGATTAATCATAAGCCCTGAACTGTTGCAGTCAGCTTCATTATTCTGATACTTGGATGATGTAAGTCCTACCACTGTTAACTTCTCTGATGCTCTACCTACTGTGGAGGGCTCGAGTTTATGTATTGTTGAGATCAACTAGACATTCTTTGTCTGTTATTTGATATATAATGGCGTCATGATTTTCTGTTTTGAAGCCACAAAATGGTGGTAAATCTGTCTCTTTTGCAGGCCTTGGCTATCTAGGTAAAAGAGAGGTGCCACAGTGGAAAGATGTTTATGCCTGAGATCAAGAGGTGGTTTTAGCCTTGACGAGAATTGAAACCATGGCCAGAACATGAGGGTGAAATTGGAAAACCTGTACCGGTGAGAAATATGCCCATGTAAGCTGTCTCAGGTGATAGCCTGATACTTCTCTATGTAAATGACAAATTATAAGGAGGTGAATTGGTTTTCAGTTCTGTTATCTGAAGTTTTTCATTCCCGGTGCTTCTGAAGACTGCGTCTTGATGCCTGGGCTGGTCGGAGAGAGTCTGTTGTTTCCAAGGCCGGCTTTTTATGTGGGCTCAGACCCAGCAAAACAAACCTGTCTATGGGCTGGGCCGAATTCAAAAACAGTGAAGTCTATTTCCATGGACCGGAGCGGCCTATAAAGGCATCGAACCTCTCGGCCCAGCGCCTGAAGTCTCGCCACCACCGTCCCAAATCTCTCGGCCTCGACCCGAACGCCATTCCCGCTACTCGGTGCTCGTCCGCGCTCTGCCCCGCTCGAATAGATGAATCGCGGTACGTTCACGCTCAGCATTCTCCTCTGCTGTTCTTTGTTCTTCGTTGCTTGGTCCCCGAATCTGTGGCGCTGCTCGGTGTTCTCGCGACAGCGTTCACTTTCTTGGCTTCTTGGTTGGTGAGTTTTTTTTTTTCTGCAGCCGCTGCTGCTGCTTCTCCGCTTGGTCAATCCGTTAGGTTTCTTGGTTCGTCTCCCTAATCCGTGCGGATGTTGCGCTCTGCTATTCTTGATCCTCTACCGTCTCCAGGACGCTTGGTTTCCTGTCTTCTTGGTTATTGAGTTTCTTTCCTCTTCCTCGCTGGCAGTTCTTGGTCGCCCTCACCAAAGCGTTCTTGTCTGTTTGGATGGCCTTTGCCGTTGCTGCTTTTCCGAATTCTCTTGCATTTCCTGGCGCGGCCTATGATCCTCTCCAGAACTCGCGATTCCTCATCTTCTCTGCTGCTTGGTGAGGCTGCGGAATTTACTCTGCTTCTTGGCGTTGGTGGGTTTTACGATGCTGCGTCTCCGTTTCTCTGGCGTTTCTTGAACGAGGCGCTTGATCCTCTTGGTGGCATTCTTCCTGCTTCTTTAATTTCCATACATGCTCAGTGCGTTTCTTGCTTGCTTTCGTCAAGGTCTGATGCATCAACACGATTCTTTCTTGTTGTTCCAGACGCGATGGGCGAGAAGGAAAAGAGAGCGAGGGCGGCGGAGTCGGACAAGAGCTCACGGAAAGCCCCGCGCCTGGAGCCTCAGGATTCTGTGTGCGGCGACGCAGCAGAGACGGACAAGACCCCGAGCCCAGAGCTGAAAGATTCCGGGTGCCCCGGCACCCCGTTGCCGGCTAGGAGCGGCTCCATGGAGGTCGCGGTCGGAAGCGACACCAGCAACGCATCATGCCGCCACTTCTTGGCCACAGAAGAGGAAACGGAATTGCTCTTAGCAAAGATCGAATCCCTCAAGTACGGCCCTGACCCAGCATGCGAGTGCTGCGTGCTCGAGTCTGCTAATGTCGGCCAAAAGAGTCCTACCATGGTGTGCACGCAGTGCGACCAGTGTCTGTGCTCCAATGTGTTGAGCAGCGAGGATGCGCCATGGGGACACGCCAGACAGCACGCTCGCGAGAATAAACACTGGGTTGCTCTGTGGTTCAGTAACCCCGAATCTGGTTACTGCTTCGTCTGCGATGACCAGGTTTACCTCCATACGTCTGGTGGAGGAAGTGATAGGACATCGTCAGACAATGATGAATCTGTGTCATCAGAAGTAAAACCTGAAGCTGCAGCTGCAGGAGGTCATGGCTATGCATCTGGGTCGAATGCTGATGAGCGTGGCTATGTTATCAGAGGAATACCAAATCTTGGAAACACATGCTACATGAATGTAGTGGTGCAGTGCCTCCTTGTACTTGAGAAGTTGCGGACTGTGATGCTAGGACCCAATGCTCCGAGCGGGTCCATTGGTAGGGCACTGGGGGAGCTCTTTGTGGAGACAAGAGCCAGCAATGATGCAAGAATGACACTTAACCCACGGAACCTCTTGAATAATATACGCGCGCTTCACTCAGAGTACTCTTCACATCAACATGATAGCCATGAGTTGCTTGGCTTTTTGCGCGGATGGTTGAATGAAGAGCAGCTCAACAGGGCTCCTAACAGGCAAGATGGTGCTTCTGGTGCAGCGATTACTACAGTTGATTCCATTTTTGAGGGTGAGCTGTGTGATACCCGGACCACCAAATGTTGCCAGTCTAAAACAGTTGACCATCGTTCATTCTATGACCTCCAACTGCCACTGGCGTCAAAGAAGGATCCAAACAAAAGTATTGCGTCACCACAAAGGACCGACATATCTCAGCGAAAAAGTCATGCTGCTAAACAGCTATTTCCAGCTCTCGAGGAATGTAACTCAGAAAAGGTTCAAACAATCGCTGATGGCAGCGATTCTGACATTCCTCGTACAGAAGTGGACTATGTGGCAATGGAGAAAACACCTGAACCTCTGGAAGTTGGTAAGTTTAGGTTTTACTGCAGCATGTCAAAATCTCCCCAGAAATAGTGAACAGGCCTTAAAAAAATGCAGAACCATGCCTGTATTTAGGGATGCATGCATGGAATTGTGGAACACCCTCACACAGTAGTTATTATTGACTGTTTTGATGAACATGATGAAGCCTGTCGTTCCTCGGTATTGAGCTCCAACACTAGCTAAATGGTGAAATTTGTTAAATGACTTGTTGCATGCATGGATTTAAGAAATTTCAGGAAAATATTTAGGATGGCTACACAATTCTGAGGGGATGATTGAGCTGCCTTAAGATGCCATCCTGTTTCTTGTACTGTAGTTCAAGTTGCCACTGAGTAGACTTCAGCGAGTCGAGTCCGCCTTCATATGATTAGTTATGAATGATGAGCTAAGGATATAGATATTCTTGAAAACAGCAGTCATCAATTCAGAGGATTAAGATTCTGAAGAAGTTCATAGAAGATGAGATTTGCTGGTATTCATTCATATAAAACTAAATCCAATATGCGTGTTTATGCAGATTATTCTGACGCAGTGCAAATCCACCAAACTGTACACTGTCCTTTGCTGACTCACAAGGATGTGGTGTCCTGTTCTGAGCGCTCGCAAGGGATCATTGAAGTGCCAGTAAAGTTTGTTGATCTCCTTTCAGATAGTTTATTTAGTGACAAACTTGAGGAAATGCTTGAGCCAATGGCTGATTCAAACAGTCCAGAAGATAGAGTTCCTCCTCCCCTTGTTTCTCCAGTAAGGAGAAAGAATGTAATTATGGCATCAGGCAATGATCTTGAGCAAAAAGGCAAGGAGAACACAAGCACAGAACAAATTACTAGAGAATTTCATAGAGAAGCCAAGGAGAGATCTTGCATGATACAGGTTACCAACGAAGACAAGGGGAAAGCCTTGAGTTGCATTGACAAGAAGGCAGAGGACAGCAATTTTCATACATCAATCATGGACTGTCTGGAATTATTTTTTAAAGAAGAGGTTATCGAAGCACGCTGTGAAAAGTGTTCAAAGGGTCCTCATCAGCCAAGCACCATCGGAAGTAAAGATGGTGGGCAGATGGTGGCAAGTACTGATGGAAACACATCAGTTGACAGCGACAAAAATGAGAAAGAATATATGAGTAAATATAAAGATCAGGAAGTTACCATTAGCAAGCTGCCTCCTGTATTAACTGTTCAACTGGTAAGGTTCGAAATGGTTAAGGATAACAGTGTTAACCAAGACAAGATAAAAGGGTGCATGAGCTTTGAGGAAAAACTTGATGTAAGACAATTCATGGACCCAAGGTACGGAAATTTCAAAGTTTCATTGGCTACCTCTGTTCTTAGTTCGTTCCCAGGTGGCCTCTGAAAACTTTTTGAAGATTTCTTTTTCTTTTTGTCAAGGACTTGTTTAGAGTGTTTCAGTTATGTTCATGACACTCTTATGGCTATATATGGTGTTTTTTTTTTTTTTTTTTTTTTTTTTTTTTTTTGCCTGAATGTCCATTGCTCATCTGTCCTGGTGTAGTTCTATAAGGAATTTTGTTTGAGTTTTTTTATAGCTTCTCACTCTATATTGTGCTAGCTGAGTCCTGAAGTGCTCCAACAATTTAAGCTTTGTGTTAGTTTCTTTCCTTTTACTTGTCGTTTCTGCTAGGTGTTGGTACTCATGGTGATTCAAGAGTAGGATCTCCATTAAAAAAAAAAAAGCACCAGAGTTGTAGGGTTTGGAAATGCACCTTCATGTGGGTAACCTGGGATCCTTTTCATATTAGCACTTTTGATTGCGCTATGATTCTGTGTTAGTATCTGAATCTTGGATGAATGAATAAATGTAGCCTTAAATTGATCTATATCCTTAAATTCAGTTTGATTGTTTTTCTTTCTATTCTTCAGCTCTGAGGACAATAATTCCAGCTATCGATTTCTTAAAATGATAGGACATGTGAAGTTTGAGGAAATCTTGATGTAGGACCATATGTGGACTCCAGGTACTGATAGTTCTACATAGCAAAGATTAATATTTTTATGTAATTTTCAAGTTTCTGATATGTAATTTTCTGTATTTTGAATATTAATATTATAGATAGATTTTGAACTGATTATTGCTTCTAATTCTGGAGGAGTGCTAGAAGTAGCTTTGTTTGAGTTTTTGCTGGTTGCTCAAGTCATCCTTTCCTTTTGAGCTGCTCCAACATGTTCAAAATATCGAGTTTAGTATCTTTTTGTTTGCGCTTCTGGTGGGTTTGAAAGGAATAAAATGCCATGCAAAGATAATTTAATGAACGGGGAAATGGGACCATAAGCAAGTCTAATTCAGTTGTGAAGGTGTGCTCCAGATGCCGTCGGTAGCAAGTAAATATATCAGAATAGATCTATTTGATAATACTTATTTGCCTCCACCTTTAGTTAAGTTCAACAGCTAAGTTTTTCGATTATTTTTGGTGGAATGTAACAATGTAACAATGCAAACAGTTCATCTTTACTGTCAATTAGTTATTTTGGGTTTGAGTTTTCAGATTTTCTTGACACCCTGATTTGGACCAGAGCCCTTGCTATTTTCTTCCTCTACTAGTCGTTGACTGAAAACTACTTTAGTTAATTGTAACTTGATTTTGTTGATAGGAAATCACCATCATGTTTTAACATGCGTAGAGCACAAGTCATCTGCTACACACTCACTGCAGTTGTGTCACTGATAGATAAATGAATACTCAGTTTCTATTTTGAAACAGAGTGAACCTATTTAAATACCTAATATTGCAGTAGTTCTGATGGTAATCAATCTAGATGGATTGGGAGAAACATAGAATTTTATAGTGGCATTTCGAAATAATTGCAGAGCCTTTATTTGTTGAGTCAATTGATGCATCACCCTTTCCTCCGATAGTGGTTTCTTGTTAAGAATGTTCAATAGTGATGATAAGATAAGAAAGACTGAAAACAGTGGTAATAGCTTTGTACATTTCGTTTGATTGTTTCATTTCTCCAATCTTCAGATCTGAGGACAAAAATAATTCCAGCTATCGTCTAGTTGGTGTCATTGAGCACATCGGAAACTCCTTGAAGTCTGGGCACTATGTTGCTTATGTGAGAGGAAGCAGGAATGGAAGTGACCAGCAATTGAGGAGCTGACTCGTCCTCATGGTTTCGTGTAAGCGATGACTATAATCAGACAAGTCTCTGTAGAAGATGTTTTCAAGTGCGAGGCTTTCCTTCTTTTCTATGAGAGGATTGAACGTTAAAGATGCACGCCACTATGTCCAGCAAACCAGAATAACAATCACAAAGGAGCGGATGATGAGGATTGGCAAGCACAGTATGGTTGGCCTAGGATCCGGCCAGTTTTGCGGCATCTGATTGACTGCAGATTGTACCCGCTGTGGGATATTTTCACGTGTGTTGATCTGGTCTTGCACATTGATATGATATCGAGTCCTTCGTCATTTTATTTAGGAACTATGAGCAGAGTAGTACGTATTTTGGTTTGGTTAAGCCGTACGCAACGTGATATGCATTGTAGATGTTCTTTGTTTCACTTCATGGTTTTAGTGTCGGTGATTGGTTATGGGAGCTTTTTGATGATTTTTTTTTTTTGAAGTGAGCTTTTTGATGAAATTAATCCTACAGGTTCCTCTCTTTTTATTTTATGGATGAAGGTACGATGTTTGCACTATGGAATTTCTTGCTGCTACAATCAAAATATAGAATGTGGCTCTGATTGGTTTAGGAAAAAAAAATTGACTGCTCGAATGTATCATGGTGATTAGACCTTGACTAAGAGAATGTTGTGGCATATTGATTCGGAACACTGGTTTGCTTTTGCTTGATCAACCCAAAGTTGTGTTCTGCTTTTCATATTACTTAGAATTCGTGCAGATGACCATATTTGACCCAAAGAAGCCGTACTGTAGATTACACCAAGCCTCCAAGCTTGGAAGAAAGGCTTCAAGGACGACTGTAGATTACAGGCTTATAGAATTAAAGAATCTGTTCGAGCAACCTTCCTTTCTTGGGTTGACTCTCTCACTTAGTTTTGTACATAGAGTTTGCCTTTCCTCACTTGAGGGACTTCCTTTTCTTTTTCCTGTGCAAAGTTTGTTCTTTCGTTTATTATAATGAAAATTTACAGCGGGGGCCTCCCTTGCTGTTTTCCGGTCAAAAAGAAGCCGTACTGCGCTACGAAGCTTGCTGTATGAACGAGGGTAGACTTTCCCACTGCATTCGCTCTCCCAAGTTCAGAAGATGCCGTACAAATGATGCTCGTTCACATTACGCGCGTTACCATACCTGCCATGGACGGGCATCTGTGGCTAGAGGTGTAAATTTGGTGCCTCTTAAAGGCACCTCCAACCCGAGTTCAACCAAAAGAACTAGTTTTCAAAATCAAGTTTATTTGTTTGCATCAAAGAGGGTCGGAGGTGCCCCTTAGCAGCATGGCACCGGCTACAAAGCTCCACAAAATTTAGCACAGCCGTGGACCGAAGAATCGGCTTGATGTCCCTTTAATTTCGACTGCCAAGATTGACCATCTCTACAATTGGTCGAAGAGAAAGTGTTCATGCAGACAGACTTGTGCATGTTCATGATGCTGTTTCGGCATTATCATCAAGCCTAACTTGAAGTAACAATTCCGACAGATATGTGCATGAACAGCTTGGTTTTTTTCATTTACACATACTAAACTTGGTAACCGACAGTATTGACATTTTGACAGCCACAACATTTGTCGAACATAACCTGACGTCTAAAGTAAAGCAGCATGGCGCTAGCTGCAAGGCCCCAAACGTTTAGCTTAACTGTGGAGGGAACTTTCATCTCGATGAACAATTTGATAGCAAAGGCTGACCAATGGGATCTGTTCATGCTTTCTATGGTCAGTGTAAGGCGCTTCAGCGACGTTGGAGACTCTAGGATATAACATGTAAGCTCAACATATCTTGTCAATCTGGACGTACTTGAGTTTGTTATGATGGTGCTCTGGTCTTATCTTGACACCTGAGGTGTTGTCTGCAAAAATCGAGACTTGCTGCTGCGTCTCCGATGGGTGTACCTAAATTGGTGAAAATCGAGGTACATTTGCTCAATAAACAGCTCCACACTCAGAGCAGGAAATTGAAGGACAGTGACTTACACTCATGATGAAGGTCTCCAAGAAAGGACAAGCATGAAGAAAGGACACCGGAGAAAAAAAAGGTCATAGTCAGGCCCACAACGAGTGTGGAAGCTGCTGCGGCTGGGAACGGGCCAAGATTTCTTGTTGGGCCGCGCGCACGCCGTCAAATCAGATAAATTAAATCTCCCCTCAAAAAAAAAAAAGATAAATTAAATCTGAGCCATTGGCTGCCGCATCAACGGGCGCTCGTCCCTCTAACGAGCGTCAGACGACGATCTGGTTCCCTCCCTCCTTCGGTCCTTCCCTTGAGCTCGCAACAAAGCGCCTCCTTGCTTTGCCCTCCTTGCTCGCTCATCCCCCCGCCCCGCCCTGCCCTGCCCTGCCGACGAGCGACGGACCGGGGATCGTGCCACTAGGGGTGTCGCGCTGCCCCTCGCCTTCTAAGGTACGCTAAAAATCCTCATCATCCCTTCCCCCGCATCCGTGTGTGAGTAGCACCTAAACCCTAGGTCGGACCCTAAAAATTTTGCGGCGGCAGAGGGGAACGCCAAAATCCAATCACTCCGCCCCATGTTTTGTGGCTACCGGGGCGTAGCGATGTTTGTTCGAGTTACATCCAGCCGATTACATGCGTCTATCTGATTGGAACTCGGGCTTTAGCGGACAGACTTCTTTCAACATGATCCGCTTCATTGGGTGGCGCAGTATTGGTTTTCAAGTATGCAGCCCTTTGTTTAGAAATCCGATCAAAGAATCGATGTTCAATTTCAGTCAATTCGATAGTGTATTCCTTTAGAATTGTCAAGAATTTATTTCAGTGCGGCATAATAAGAGTTAGGACATTTTTTTTTTCTCAATAGCTCCATGGTCCATGTTTGTATGGCCTCTTCTAGGAAGATAGGAGAAATCTTAAAAGTGAGAAAAACGTTGTTCAATTATGTGGCTGCTTGACTGCTTCTATGGTACTTCAATATGTTCGGTCTCGGCTAAATAGTAGTAGAGAACATATATTACATGTAGTCCAATGGATGGTAAAGCCTAGTCTTGACTACCTTAACACCAGTATACTACAACCTGCACCAACAAATCTGGGCTTCAGTGAGCTCTTTTCTTCCAGGTGTCTGCAGTAACGCCCTTTGCTCCAAGATACCACTGATGTATGTTTTCAGGGAGCAAATCGACACTTTAAATACAGCTGGACAAAACCCAAGGAATAGGCTAGCTGGTAGATACTTTCGATACATCAGGTGTAATAGATTAGAGTGTGCAGGCATTTTCATGTTAGCACTCCATGTTATAGTTGATTGTTGACCTAAGGGCATGTTTCTTTCCCTCCTAGATTAATCTAGCTTATGAGGCAATCGTAACATAGTAAAAGAGCACCCTAGATGCCAAAATAATCTGAAATAAGATATGCTTATTTCAGATTATTTGGCATAGAGGGTGATCTTTTATAGTATTGCCATTGGACCATAAGCTAGATTATATGATCTAGGAAGGAACAAACAGATGCCAAAATTATCAACGTTGCTCTTTCAGTCACATAATGCCTTTTATTAGCATTCCCTTGATTGGTTAGACAGTTACAGTTTTACATTGTTTCTTTATTACTGCTTATTATGAACACCCCCCCAAACCCAAGAAAAAACACATTTATCTCATTTTTAAATTTCTCTGGTTCAGCCTTGAGAAAGATGCGGAAAGCCAAGAGGGGTGGTGGAGATCTCCCTGGAAACTCTCGTAAGAAAAGAAAAGATTGCAACACTCAGTGGGTCTCAGGTCTGCTAGCTCTTTCTCTTTTCTGCTAATCCCCCCACCCCCACACACGCACACATTTTCACTGTTTTATTGGAGCATTCATAGTTGCCTTAATGTTTTCTTTTCTTCAACTAGGTTGCTTGTGTGATGGGGACTCTAGTCAAGATGCTTGCCCTAAGCTATCTGATTGGGGTAAAAGTGTCGTCTCAATTTCTTTATGCAATGGTAATTATATATACTACTATGGTCTTCTTAGTTTTCCAGCAAATATATATTGATACACTACCAGTCAAAATGATCCGAGTTGCAATCTTCTGTAGGAGACATAACCTTATTTTCATGCTCGGGCATGGCTGTAGCACACGAAGGGTACCACCGTACAAGGTTTCTAACTTCTGCAAGTTTGGTTAGAGCTTTCGATGGTAAAACATCAGAGCGCTATCCTGCCTTAAAGGTTGGTGCCAACATTCACTGCTTACTATTTTGTTTGCTTCTGATCATTATGTAATCATATCTTGCATTATTATTGTTTTGTAGATTAAAGTGCGCCGTGAAGGCAAGGAAGTATATAGGGGTGTTTTGGCTGAACATGATTTAGTTCGCAACTTTGCTGTTGTCGAAGTCTATGGCATCCTTAATGTTAATGTTGGAATTTTCCATCGTAAGCTGAAATCTGTGCCCCACGGTAAGGCATATGTAGTTGGGCGTGATGTCTCTGGTGACCTAGTAGCCAAGAGCGTGGAATTGTGTGGTGATTTAAAGGTCTATAAGGATGGTAAAGATCTTGACAGTAAAACCTCAGAGGTATACTTGCATGACAACAAAACCATTTTATTCTGTTTAATTAATTTTATGCTTGTAGGCAGTAAAAATGAATTTTATTTTATATTTATCTCTTGTTCCATACCACATATATTTTGTTCAAATGTAACCCCTGTATTGTGCTATTAGGCTTGGGAAGGTGCGACAATTTTTTCTTTTGATGGTGAAGTTGTTGGCATGAACCTTTTTTTGGTTACGGAAATATCAGTTTTCCTACCATGGGCCACAATTTTGAAGAATCTGGAGCGTAATTGGGCATCCTGGGAAAAGAAGACAGGTCATGCACGGCGAAAAGGTTTGGTTTACGGGTATGTCTAAGTGATGTATGCCCTTCAATGTTCACCTGCACCATTCTACCTCGCTTCCTGTTCTCTTGCATGAGCTTAGAAGGTCAACCTTTTGTGTTCCAGACAGCATATGTATGTGATAATCTGGATCATTCATTACTCTTATCTTGTTTGGCATCTGCACTTTTAAGTTTCTCAATGTTTATTTCAAATATTAACTTGTTTCTTTGACACCTCAACCAAAGTATTTGTTGTTCTTAGGCATGTATCACAGTTTCCTTGTATTAGATTTTACATATTTCTTGCGTCATTGTTGCAGCTGTATGTTTGTCTTATTGAAATGTGCAAACTAGAAGGCATTATCATCATGTTTTCATCAAACATTTATTAATTATTATATCCATACAACTTCAGGTCATATTTTCTCTATTTTGTTCTTGGCCTATGATTCTACCTAGGTTTTGGCACCATTGTGTATTAACACACTGGCTTGATCCATTTTTATTTTTGGGTTAGTGGTAACTTTTATTTTCTTCTGCAGGTTCGAAGCACCTGTTAACAGCCACCCAGAAGGTGAGCCTACAGCCACTCCTTGAGACTTCTTAACATTGTGGTATCATGCAATTTTTTGCGGCTTTGTAATGATATCTATTTAGAAGCTGGGCAAGTTCAGCTTTTTACATTTTTATATCAACTAGTTTTACTCTTTTACTTTGTATATGCTTATATAGCTTGAGTATGTTCATGCACACCACCAACTTCTAATGTGGATTGCTGATCAGGCTGTTATCATAATATTACTAACATTACATGCTGATCATTACGCACATACAGAATTTGTGTGAATTTTCTATGCCAGTGCTGATCACTTGACCTTGTTGCACCAGTTCTCAACCAGGAACACTTAGATATAGACTCCATGGGGTACCCTAAGTTACCATCAACCATGTTAGATGGTGAGTCAGCGTTTCTATATTTGCTGACCTTTTGTAGCTCTCCTGTGCCACTGATAACTATCCCAAAATGTATATTTCTCAGCTGGCATGATTTTGGTCAATACTTTTGAAGAGCCTTTTGGCGATATACGTGGTAAAGGTGTCTGGAGCAAACTTGGTGAAAAAGCTTATTCTAGAATAAATCGCAGTGTTGTCGCACTGGCTTCATTCAGTGGTAACTTTGTACCATTTACTGTTTAATGTCTATTGATCACAACTAGCTGATAACCAGACTACCTGATAACCAAAATGTGGTGCAGGAGAAAAAAGAAATTTTGCATGCACGGGTTTGTTTATTGGATGGAATGGATCTACAAAGATTTTGACATCAGCAAGCTTGATTAGAAATTCTGGTGACGAGAGCAGCATTGTTGAAAACTTGAGGGTTGGTGCTCATTATTCTGCGATTGCTTGTTCCTTTAAGCTGCTGCTTAAGTCTCATCATTTGTATCATTTTCAGATTGAAGTGTTGCTTCCAAGCAACAGAAGGATAAATGGGACATTAGAGCATTATGATCTACATTACAATGTTGCTCTAGTCAGTGTCAAGAATCGCTACGATCTTCGTCCAGCAAATACTCTGCTTTCTTGGTTTAGGGGTTTTGATGTAGCAGCTGTAGGGCGTTGTTTCAAATCAGGTGCATTAATGGCTACGAGTGGGAAGCTGATTTTCTCAACAGGCACACTTGATTGTGATTTCCTTAAATATTCCTCGTGCAAGATTACTAAGGTAACTATTTGTTTTTGTATTACCTACTTTTTTATGGTGAATAAATAGAGTCAACTCCCTATTAGCCATTTGGAAAAGATTTGCTTCCTTATCTGCCATTGAAAACTTGCCGTTCCTTATATTCCTTTAAGTTTATCTTCAGTTCCTTTCATTCCACTATAGTGTACAGAACCAACTATGGTATATGAAAAAGGCAAATACGGCTCTAGGATAGGACATAGCTAATGTTTCCATGTTTCCTTTCCTGCCATTATGGAATATAGAGATACTTTGTTTCCTTTCATGCCATTAAGGTGCAAAAACCTCTATGTTCAGTTTCAAGCACACATAATATTAGCTCAAATGGTAATAAAATATTATCCAAAACATGATACAAATACTGGTCTGAACACATTATCAAAAGAAAAAAGTAAGTCTGAACACATAGGGTGTGTTTGTTTTCCTGGGTAAAGTTAGCCCTGTATAAGATTCTATCCAGGCTAGCTCAAGCAAGGCTAGTCTAATGCAAAAAGCAAGAAATAGTGTTGTGTTTGGTTGCCTATATAGACAACTTTTGGCTAGTGCAAGCTTGTGTTTGGTTACTTGCATTAGTTGAATGAGATCACCTTGTGTTTGATGTGGTTAATTCTTTCACCTCCCTCTTCTTCCTCCTTTATTATTTATCCATGAAACAATAATTGATGAATAATTTATTTTGTACTAAAAAATTAATCACTTTACTTGCTTTGGCAACATATGCTTGTTATAAATTTTATAAAACGAAAAGGCATACACATGTGGGGTCCCACGAGCATTGACCTTATCCTCTCAGATCAATCCTCATCCAGGAAAACACTGTTTCACAAATTCTTTTGGTTACCTCTTGCTCGGCATCTGTTCCTCTCCCACAATCAGGTGCGAGCTCATGGAAGAAGAAAACGAATGCGTACGGTCGCACAAGCTTGAATAGGATTACAGAGCAAAACAAATACCAGAACTCTTCCGCCACACCCACCTAGCTCCAAAGATCCAAATTTTGACAAATTCGTAGCAACTTCTTCGTCTCCATCTCCGGTTGCTTTGGAAGGCAGAAGCTCGGCTCCATCCCCTGCCTTGCCACACGGCTCTCCACTGCCAAATCGACGGCGGCGCCCACCAATTACTGCGAAGCTTCCTGCCACTGCCCCTCCCCTCCCCGAGCTCGTCCATCTTGAGATAGGTGATGATGGCGGGCAGCTAGGGCGGTGCGGTCTCGCTAGGGCGGCGGCCTCGCCTGTGAGGTCCGGCGAGGGAGGCAGCGTCGTCAGTGGTTTTTTTTTTTTTTTTTTTTTTTCAGGGCGGTAAGCAGGCAATGAGGTGAGTCGAATCCTTTTCACATGACGGGAAAAGCTTGTGCAAGCCTGGCTCGGTAGAAATGAGCTTCATCTGTGTTTCCAGGAAGCCAGGCTGAGCGCTACCTTTTGCATTATTTAAGCCAGGCTAACTTTGTATGCAGGCAACCAAACAAGTTAAAAGGTAAAGATTCTGCATAACTGTAGCCTGTCTAGACCCTTAGCCACCCAACCAAACAGCCCCATAGTGCGTAGAGATGGCCCAAATGCACCAAGTCTGGCATGCAGTTCCTAAGGTACAGAAGCTCCACCTGGTGGTTTAACATATATTGATTCATAGAAACCGAGCCAAGCAAAAGGATGACATGCTCGCAGATCACAGTACACTTTCACATTACAGGCAGCCTTCGAATCCTTCTGGTAAACTTCGAAGGACTAGTAAACAGCAGCTTCTTGCTTCTGGTAGCCATTGCTGGGCTATCAGGTGGCTGCAATATCTTTCTTTTCCCTTTTAGGGTTCTCCTTCGCCCCACTTCTCTTTCCTGGTTGTTGCAGCTTGCCCATCTGAAATGGACATCAACGCAGCCATAGGACACTCAATGGAAAGGGTCTCTGGCTGCCACTTCCAGACCTACACCTAAACATGTATTTTTAAACTCATTTAAGCCCCCACAAATAGTCACAAGGTCATGTAAAGAATCTAATTTGATATCTTACCTGATCGATTTGACCGATGCGTCACCTCCCCCCCCCCCCCCCCCCCACCAGTTGACGCCTTAGTGCTTTGACTACATAAGGAAGTCACTTAGAAAACACTGCAAAGTTTAATGGAAACATAAGACAGTAAAACTGAGTGCAAACCTTGGTGGAATACTCATACAAGTTGCCGGTGCATCATCATCAAAAACAACAATGCTTGACTTCGTTGCTTCTCTGGTGGTTCTGCTCTTCTTTTTCTTGGTGGTCCTCTGCATAATATGAAAGAAAATAATGTAAAACAGGGTCATTGCACTAGGGAATTAATGTAAAAACATGTAAACAACCGTTTCATGGACTTGTAGTGTTTGTTCTGTTATTGAAGCCCACTACTAGGTTGCTGGTTACATATCTTTTTCAATGGCAAATAGGGAATTTACTTGTAAATATATAGTTGCATTAGAGTGAGTTTGCTAGCAATACCTATTTGGAATAGAAATCACAACTTGTCTATGTCCCTTTGCTAGGTTGGGATTGGAGGCCCTCTTGTTACTCTGGATGGGGATGTTCTTGGCATGAACTTCTATGATAAGAAGATAGGAACCCCTTACCTGTCATGGTCACACATTGCTAAAATTTTAGCATCGTTTGAGAAAAGGTATTCAAATGCATATCACATATATTATTTTTGTGAACATTTTGAGAAGTTTGCTTCATAATCTATTTAATGGTACTCTTAACAGTGAGATGGGAGAAATTTGCAATGATACCTTGGGTGCGCCTTTGTGGAAGATGGACGGGGATCGCAGGAATATGTTGAAGAGGTGGGTGTCCTGATGCATTTTACTATGCTCATTTCATCATATAAAACGCCTGTTAACAATCATGATTTAAACATTCATATATATTATTTTTGTGGACATTTTGAGAAGCTTGCTTTATAATCTATTTAATGGTATGCTTAACAGTGAGATGGGAGAAATTTGCAATGATACCTCAGGTGCACCTTTGTGGAAAACGGAGAGAGTGTTAAACAGGTGGGTATCCTGATGCATGTTGCTATATACTCATTTCATCATATAAAACGGCTGTTAACAATCATGATTTGAACATTCATAACTACAGGTGGCCTGTGCCCATGCCGTGCTGGCGGCATCCTGATTATGTGGATGAGGATAAAGTTGATGATGATGATGGCGTTGAATACATAAGGGGAGTGAAATTCTTGCTTTGTTAGACGCACTGACACCCTTGATTCGCGCCTTCATATTGTTGCACTTGTGCCACTTGTTATGGTCCTGCCAAGGTCTACGTGTTGCTTCTGTTTGAGTTATCTGTGCTATGTTGTGTAATAGCATGCATTGTCGTGCTCGTTAACCGACTAATTAGCTTCCATTATTGTTTTGGGCCCAATACAGTATTCTGCATTTGGATATTTTTGGGCATGTTTGGACTTTGGATTCTTTGAAAGAGATTGAAAGCAACTTGTTTGGTTCACTATTATGTGTATGATAGCTGTGGTGTTTTCTTGAATCTTGAGTCACATTTTCATGCGGGCAGTTTGTGTTGATGTGCATACGTGATGTGTCTGGTTTCCTTGCTTGCTTGCGTCAAATGGTCGTGCATGCGAGATAGGAGCCAAGGAGGTGCGTGATTTTACCAGCGTGTTCGTCTCGCTGCTTTGCAGCGGCTGCTTTGCAGCAGCTACAGTGTTCGCAGTTATTTCTTCTGCAGCAGTTACAGTGTTTCTGCAGCTGCTACAGTGTTCGCAGTTATTTTTCTGCAGCTGCAGCCGCAGCTGCAGCGAAACGAACACTCCTGCAGTAGTGCTCGAGGTCGGGCCGCCTGCTGATGCCGCAGATGTGTGCCGGACGTGCTGGTGGGGCCGGGTTCAGCACGATCAGCTAACTGTTGTAAACTCTAAAGGAAAGGTCTGGAAGGCTCTAGAAGAGCCAGTCTTGACCAATAAAAATCGTCCACCCATGTATATACGCAGAGTGCTCCTTTGTTAATTACTCCCGATTTTTTTTTTCTTTTGAGCACATGCAAACAAGTATTTTCAGATTTTTTTTTAGACTGAACAAGTATTTTCCGATGTGAGCACGCCGTGGCCGTATTTCCATATCTAGGATGTTCTTTTTTTTTTCCCCGGGCCGCGACATCTCGTTAGAGTCTAAGCGTACAGCCCCAACGCAAATATTGCTTTTTTTTTTTTTGAATATTCAGGAATGAGACGCAAATATTGCTAATCACCATGACTGGACATTGCATTATGTTTTTTTTCGCTGTGACCATATGAACTTTACAAAAACCGTTGCAGTGCACGCATGAAGATCGAGAAAGTCAACTAGTCAAGCAGAAAGAAAAGGAAGTAGACCCCATCTCTCATGTCCACGGCCAGCTGGGCGTCCCCGTGGCGGCGACGCATCCACGCGAGGAAGGTACCACGTAGTACGATGCGGTGCGGCCCATCGCCCACGACGAGTACTGGCTGATGCGCAAGGTCTGCGTGCACGAGCTGCTCAGCGCGACGCAGATGCGGCGCATGAAGCTAATCAGGCAGGCCGAGGTGGCGTGCCTCGTCGAGGACTCTTGCGTCGCGAGCTCTTTTCATCCTGTACTTTTCGAGGTGGTAAAAAAAAGGGGGTTTTGCTTGTGTTTTTGTTTGTGTTAGGCACAGTTCAAGGAGCCTGTGGATCCCTGAGGAGCATGCACGTACAAGATGGGAGGAACTCTGCGCTGTACAAGATGGAGGAAGCGTCCATTGCATTAAGCGTGACACTGTTTGCAGTGTCACAGACTCACAGGAATCTGATGAGCTTTAGTAACCTTTTGTTAGGAAATTCGTTCACTGCTGTGGATGTCCAATTTGCCAGCATAAGCCTAGCCTTAGCAGTTAGCAAGAACCAAACATCTCTTGGAGAGAGAGAAAAAAATATCGTTTAATGAAAGTTGAACATGATGGTAGGCATTGATGTCAACAGCAGTCCAAAATAATGCCATACAGAAGTTCCAAGGCCGTTAGAGTAAGTAACTTAAGTTTATTGCTCAAATGGCGTACAAAGATAACAGCATTCATCAGTACAAATGTTTACAAAGACTACATTAAGTGCATATTGGTTTAGAACAATAAGTATTTGCAGCAAATAACATGTAGTTAGTGCCATTGGCAGCGTCGCCTGATTTTTTGGATAGTAATAGTTTAGGCCATTATTATAGAGATGCACAGTTGTGAGCTGCAAAAGATTATGAACTGGACAGATAGGAGCAATCAGAATGCACGATGTGATTTTTCTCTCCTTGAGTGCCTGATTTGTGGCTGTGGCAAGGAAGGATGATGAATCTGTTCGAGACGCATGTTTACCCAAGTACCTGACGCTGCAGATGACCAGGTTCTCCTTCGTCTATACAGCATGACATGTAATACGTTCCCTGGATCATCGCTCCTTCCTTCAGGTTCTCCTTCAGCCATCATCAGCCTTGAGCAACAAAATAGGCAATGGTTCCCTTCTATGCATCAACAACAATCAGGAAGAAACGAACAACAATGTATCTATGAATACACGGATATGCTAAAAACATGCCACCAGATCCGCATATGCATTTCAGCCAACTAATATCTAGAAACAAAAATCCACATGTGATTCCATGGAAACTGAAGATTGAACAACCCCATAATTCAAGAAACAAATCATGGTTCATCCAAATTGAAACTATATACTGCTCAATCACAAAAACTTATGTCACATAATTAAAGATACAAAATCAGATGGTTCATCTGAAATCAGATTAAATATGATTACACGCTACACAATCACAACAACTTATTTCAGCATGCGGTTCTAGCATGGCATCGTCTGCAGGGCTCCAAAACAGTCAACTTGACTGTTGGGGGGACTTTATCCTCAATGTACGTTCTGATAACGATGACTGCTCTAGGTGTCCAATGTCAGACACCAGCAATCGCAGGCTCCATGAGAAAACCGGCAATCGCAGGCTCATATTGTATCAATTTCTTCATTACACCTCAGTCCATAAAAGGTGTCCAATGTCAGACACTTTGAGTGATACTGCATTCTTGATAACAGTTAAGCAAGAACCAAACATCTCTTGGAGGAAAAAAACTGACGTGTAATGAAAGTTGAACATGATGGTAGGCATTGATGTCAACAGCAGCCCGAAATAATGCCAGACAGAAGTTCCAAGGCCGTTAGAGTAAGTAACTTAAGTTTATCGCTCAAATGGCGTACAAAGATAACAGCATTCATCAGTACAAATGTTTACAAAGACTACATTAAGTGCATATGTTTATTACAAAGGTAAACATGGAAACCACCCTAATTAACTCCCTTTTTCTCAGTCCGCCTTTGCCTTACTGTGCTCATGGTTCTTCCTCCACTTCCTGTTTTGCTGAGACTCATACTGCTTCCCTACGCTTCCTCTTCTTCCTTGGTGGTGAGGGTGGTGCTGGTGGGTCTTTCTTCACTTCCTTCTTACTTTTTTTCTCCACTTTCGCCTCAGTGTTTTGCTGAGTGTGCTTCATAGGCTTCATCATCCTAAGTTTCTGCACAATTTCCCTAAAGCGTGTAGAAGAAATTGCCAATCTCATGCCGCTCCTAGGGCCGATGTCTCTCAAGATAACTCCCATAGCACAATTGTGAGGAGTGCCATTGTCCAGAGCAAACACGGGCGCTCCTGTCAACCTATTTTTCTGGTTGAGTGTCTGTCCCACATAGTCGCATGAAACCAGAAAACAATTCTTGGACTCTTCTTTCAGTTCTGTATAATCTTTCATAAGATACGAGTCGAGAGACTCAACAATTGTAAACGAAGTCAAATAACTCATATCGCCAGGAGAAGCAGGAGGCCATAAAAAAGTGGGAGAAGGAGTAAGAAGAGGTGATGTGAGCTCCATCCAAGAAACTTCCTCACAGCCTGTATGATGCTTTGTCGTGAGCAAACAGAATCCACCATCTTCAGCCACCTTTTTTGCCCGAGATGTCTGCCCATCGAAGAAACAAACCTTGACACGACGCCCTTCCACAAAATCCAGAGGAGCAACAACAAGCGTCGCTGAGGGTGACGTTCCAGGTTTGGTGTCTGCTACAGCAACAAAACCGGTTCAGAAGTCACCATCATCCACACTCCTGCCAGACACAACAACCATAGACCTCATAGCCTTTGTAGCCCTTCTTGGTACTCGAGGATCCATGTTCCCTTCCTAAACAAAATTGTCTTGGATCAGTATAAATAAAAACAAGTAAAAGTTAGCAGTGGGCATTGGGTGAGGTTTGATCTGTAAGTGTGGTTGCATAGGGCCTAGCTGGTTCATGTGCACGTCCAGGGCTTGCTAGAGGTACGATGCGGCTAGCCGTGTTTAACTACAGACAGGAAACTGGCCTGGCCACCATCCACAAAGGTACGAATCTACTACAGTTGTTAAGTGAAATGACCAGTAATTTATTAGCTGGTCTGATGGTTTCGCCTATGAACATAGTACTCCCTATCTGTTTGCATTAAAAAGAAGGGAACCAAAAAAAAAAAAAAAACAAAAAAAAAAAAAAACGTCCCTATCTGCAGATACTCTCACAGAGAAAGGTGGGGAACGGCACGCGGTTACGGACTGATGGTGAGCAGCTACCTACCGGTAACGATGTAGAAGACCGGCGCGAAGGCGCGGCTCAGACCAACAAGACATGCGGCTCAGGTGTGCTCACCTTAGGGCTCGCGGATGAGATTCTAGGAACGGCGGCGAAGCGGGTGGTCCTGGTCGTTATCTCCGGGCTGCTCGTCGTCGTCCTCCGCGGCAGCTCCGCCTTCGCTCGGGCTCCTCTCCTCTCGTCTCCCTTCCCTTCCCTTCCCTCCTTCCCTTGCCTTTCTCTGGTGGTGTGGCGGCGGCGCGAGGGAATGGAGGGGGGGAATGCGGCGGCGCCCTGTGTGTTTTGTAGGAGGGGGGGTTTCGGTGCGGGTTCCAACGGCTGATGATTTTCCGCGACCATCCAACGGTCAGGAGAAGCGGACGGAAGTGGCGTCTGTCGTCCTCGCAACACGGAGAATTTTCGGAATCAAAGACCCAATTCGCGCATCACTACAAATTTTACACCAAATTCGGAATGAGCCGCAATCTATCTTCATGTCATCGCATGATCAAGAGTTTATCACGATCAGCCAACTTTTGTAAACGCGACGGCTGCCACTCTTCTCAGATTGGGCTGGGTCAGGCGGGTCGGCGCCAGACATGCGACGACATACCCAACAAATCCGAGTGTAATTTTTATAAAATGACCCTTTTGATTAAAGTTTATCATATTTGGACGTCTAGAGAAAACATGTTCAAAAATAGACTCTTTTCTGAGCGCCACGTTATTTAGCGACTAGGTTCCACGGCTGAACGCCGCATCATTTGGCGCCCACCTATGGGATCTGGTCCCCAATGACTTTGGCGCTCACCATGTCAATTCAGTCTCCTTTCTCGTTCCGTGTCTAGGGATGGGCGCCGCATGATTTGGCGCCCGTGTGATTTGGCACCCACCTATCTGACCTGGTCGCCAAACCATGCGGTGCCTAGAACAAGGGTCCATTTTTGGACAAGTTTTTTCGAAGGGTCCAAAAAGGAAAACTTTAACCAAAAGATCCATTTTGTAAAAATTACACCAAATCCGATGTGCACTACGCTGCTGCAGGGCACTGTCCCGCTTGCTTGCTTGTGTCAGTGGTTGTGCTTAGGGATGGCAACGGGTAAATTAACCACGGGTTTGGCTATTCCACATCCACACCCGACGGGGAAATTCATACCCGACACCATAACCACATCCGCTACCGGGTGAAAAATCACTTCCACACCTGACCCCCAACGGTTAATGGTTAACCACGGGTATTCCATACCCGGCAGATTTTAAAAATATGCATACAACAACAAACGAATCCAAATAGAAAGGAAGTCCTAAGTCCTAATTGAGAGAGCAGAGCTTCTTCTCACCTTTCCTCACCACTGAAGCCGACCGGGGCGTTGCTCGAATCCATGGCGTCGTCCACCGAATCCATTTGAATCCTGGGCGCCGGAGCTCTGAATCGAGGCAAGCCTGGGCGCTTCCCGCCGTTCACGCCGAGCAGCCACGCGAGCCTGCTGTTGACGGTGCTCGTCCGCTGCCTGCGTCGCCCAAGGCCGAGGCCAGACGCGCAGACGCCTCGCTGCCTTGGCTCAGCCGTGACGGTGGCGTGGACGGCTCGGCGCGGGCGCGCGGCGTCGCGTCTCGCTCGCCGTCGGGCGCGTGCGCGTCGTGCAGCGGACCGAGCGGTGGAGTGGAGGCGTGCGATGCGGCGGCGGCTGTCGGCGAGATCCGCGTGAGGAATGGATGGGGTGTGGTGTGCGGCGGCTGCGGCAAGAGGGCAGGGGAGGAATTAGGCAGCAGGACAGCCAGGCTAGGGTTTTTTATTTTTATACGAGTAGCATTTTGGGCTGGGTTGAAACTGAAACAAGGTGGGCTTTATTAGGCCAAATTAAATTTCGGGTTCCCAGGTGAAACGGATACGAGTTTAGGCTTTCCATATCCATACCCGGCATACCCGATGGGTGCAACTATTTTTCTATTTTCTTAACCATAGGTTAAAATTTATTCCATATCCTGCCCCAAATGGTTAATTACCCATCGGATAACGGATAACGGTTACCCATTACCATCCCTAGTTGTGCATGCACTCAACAACCAGCAACGAATCAGACGCAAGCAAGCAAAACATCACGCATGCACACCAACAGACTGCCCGCGTGAAAACACACTCGAGATTCAAGTAAACACCCTATCATAGACACAACAGTTTTGCCCCCCAAAGGCAAGGAACCAAACAGGTTACTTTCAAAGAATCTTAATCCAAACATGCCCAAAAATATACAAATACAAAATACTGTCTTGGGCCCAAAACAGTAGTGCATGCTATTACACAACATATAGCACAGATAATTCTAAGAAACACAAGCAGCATGAACAAAAGGCAACGATATGGAGGGACGGACGAATCAAAGGTGCAAGTGCATCTACATGTGCCTGAATTTTACTCCCTTCACATAACAAAACTTGCGCTCAAATGCCACCATATCATCATCACCATCAAGTTTATCTTCATCCACAAAATCATGATGCCGCCAGCAAGGCATGGGCACAGGCCACCTGTAGTTATGCACGTTAAAGCATGATTGTTAACAATCATTCTATACGATGAAATGCCCCCAAAGTATACAACAACATGCATCAGGATAGGATACCCACCTGTTACACTTATCCCTGAGATCCCCGTCCATTTTCCACAAAGGCACATCAGAGGTATCAAATTTTCCCGTCTCACTGTTAAGCACACCATTAATTAGATTATGCGGCAAACTCACAAAATGTTTGCAAAAATAATATATGTGATGTGCATTTGAATACCTTCTTTCCTCAAATGATGCTAAAATTTCACAAATTTCTGTCCATGATAGGTAAGGAGTTCCTATCTTCTTATCATAGAAGTTCATGCCAAGAACATCCCCATCCAGATTAACAAGAGGGCCTCCAATCCCAACCTAGCAAAGTGATACAAGTTGTGATTTCTATTCCAAGTAGGTATTGGTAGCCAACTCACTCTGATGCAACTATATAGTTACGAGTAATTTCCCTATTTGCCATTGAAAAAGATATGTAACCAACCTAGTAGAGAGCTTCAATAATTAGACCAAACACTACAAGTCCATGAAACGGTTCTTCACATGTTTTTACATTATTTCCTTAGTGCAATGACCCTGATTTTACATTATTTTCTTTGATACTATGCAGAGGACCACCAAAATAGAAGAGCAGAACCACCAAAGCAGACATGGAGTCAAGCATTGTTTGCACAATTAGCAGTGTTTTCTAAGCAACTTCCTTATGTAGTCAAAGCACTGAGGCTTCAGCTGAGAAGAGGGAGGGAGGGAGGGAGGGAGGGAGAGATAGAGGTGACACATCAGGTTCAGGGAAATCGATCAGGTAAGATTCCAAATTAGATTCTTTACATGACCTTGTCACTATTTGTGGGGGCTTAAATGAGTTTATAAATACATGTTTACGTGTAGGTCTAAAAGTGGCAGCCCTTGGCCCTTTCCATTGAGTATCCTATGGCTGCGTCGATGTTCATTTCAGATGGGCAATCTGTAGGTCCTGCTGCTGTGCCAACCAAAAAAAGAAAGAAAATTGCTGCGACAACCAGGAAAGAAGGATGGGGCGAAGGAGAAGCCTAACAGGAAAAAAAAAAGAAGGCGAAGATATTGCAGCCACTGGATAGCCCAGCAATGGCTACCAGAAGCAAGACGCTGCTGTTTACTAGTCCTTCAAAGTCTACCAGAAGCATTCAAAGGCTTAGTATGTGATGTGAAAGTGTACTGTGAGCTGTGAGTGTGTCATCCTTTTGCTTGGCTAGGTTTCTAAGACCAATGTGTATGTTAAACCATCAGGTAGGCGCTTCTGTCCCTTAGGAACTGCATGCCAGAATTGGTGTATTTGGGCCATCTCTATGCACTATGTGTTCAGACTTACTTTTTTTCCTTTTGATAATGTGTTCAGACAAGTATTTGTGTCATGTTTTCGTTAAACTAATATTATGTGTGCTTGAAACTGAACATAGAGGTCTTTGCACCTTAATGGCATGAAAGGAAACAAAGATCTCTTTATTCCATAATGGCAGGAAAGGAAACATGGAATCATTTGCTCATTGCTGTGTCCTATCCTAGAGACATATTTGCCTTTTCATATACCAAATAGCACCGTTAGTAGGTTCTGTACACTATAGTGGCACGAAAGGAACCGAAGATAAACTTGATGCAAATAAGGAGCTGCTATATTTTCAATGGCAGATAAGGAAGCACATCTTTTTCCAATCGCCAATAGGGAGCTGATTCTATATTTACTCACCATAAAAAAGTAGGCAATACAAAAAATATAATTACCTTAGTAATCTTGCACGAGGAATATATAAGGGAGTCACAATCAAGTGTGCCTGTCGAGGAAATCAGCTTCCCACTCGTAGCCATTAATGCGCCTGATTTGAAACAACGCCCTACAGCTGCTACATCAGAACGGCTGAACCAAGAAAGCTGAGTATTTGCTGGACAATGATCATGGTGATTCTTGACACTGACTAGAGCAACATTGTAATGTAGATCATAATGCTCTAAAGTCCCATCTATCCTTCTGTTGGTTGGAAGCAACACTTCAATCTGAAAATGATACACATGATGAGACTCAAGCAGCACGTTAGAGGAACGAGCAATCGCAGAATAATGAGCACCAACCCTCAAGTTTTCAACAATGCTGTTCTCGTCACCAGAATTTCTAATCAAGCTTGCTGATGTCAAAATCTTTGTAGACCCATTCCATTCAATGAAAAAACCCGTGCATGCAAAAATTCTTTTTTCTCCTGCATCACATTTTGGTTATCAGGTAGTCTGGTTATCAGCTAGTTGTGATCAATAGACATTAAACAGTAAATGGCACATCAATATAAAGTTACCATTGAATGAAGCCAGTGCGACAACACTGCGATTTATTGTAGAATAAGCTTTTTCACCAAGTTTGCTGCAGACATCTTTACCATGTATATCGCCAAAAGGCTCTTCAAAAGTATTGACCAAAATCATGCCAGCTGAGAAATATACATTTTGGGATAGTTGTTAGTAGTACAGGAGAGCTACAAAAGGTCAGCAAATATAAAAACGCTACTCACCATCTAACATGGTTGATGGTAACTTACGGTAACCCATGGAGTCTATATCTAACTGTTCCTGGTTGAGACAATCCCTGCGTCCTGGTGCAACAAGGTCAAGTGATCAGCACTGGCATAGTAAATTCACAAAAATTCTGTATGTGCGTAATGATCAGCATGTAATGTTAGTTATAGTATGGTAACAGCCTGATCAGCGATCCACATTATATAAGTTGGTGGTGTGCATGAACATACTCAAGTAATATAAGCTTACAAGTAAAAGAGTAAAACTAGTCGATATAAAAAATGTAAAAATCTAAACTTGCACAGATTCTAAATAGATATCATTACAAAGCCGGAAACAATTGTATGATACCAGAATGTTAAGAAATCTCAAGGAGTGGCTGCAGACTCACCTTCTGGGTGGCTGTTAGATTTACCACCTGCAGGTGCTTCAAAACTGCAGAAGAAAATAGAAGTTACCACTAACCCAAAAATAAAAATGGATCCAGATAGTTTTTGTTAACACACAATGATGCCAAAACCTAGGTAGAATCATAGGCCAAGAACAAGATAGAGAAATATGACCTGAAGTTGTATGGAAACAATAAATGTTTGATGAAAACATGATGATAATGCCTTCTAGTGTGCACATTTCAATAAGACAAACATACGGCTGCAACAATGTCATAAGAAACACGAAAAATCTAATACAAGGCAACTGTGATACATGCCTAAGAACAACAAATATTTTGGTTGAGGTGTCAAAAAAACAAGTCAATATTTGAAATAAACATTGAGAAACTGAAAAGTGCAGATGCCAAACAAAGCAAGGAAGAGCAGCAAATGATCCAGATTATCACATACATATGCTGTCTGGAACACAAAAGGCTGACCTTCTAAGCTCATGCAAGAGAAGAGGAAGTGAGGTAGAATGGAGTAGGTGAACTAATGAAGGGCAAACATCACTTAGACATACCCATAAACCAAACTTTTTGACCGTGTATGACCTGTCTTCTTTTCCCAGGATGTCCAGTGACGCTCCAGATTCTCCAAAACTGTGCCCCATGGTAGGAAAACTGCTCTTTCCGTAACCAAAAAAAGGTTCATGCCAACAACTTCCCCATCAAAAGAAACAATCGTTGCACCTTCCCAGGCCTAATAGCACAATAAAGGTGACAGGTTACGAGAGTTACATTTGAACAAAATATGTGGTATGGAACAAGAGTTAAATATAAAATAAAATTCATTTTTATTGCCTGCAAAGCATAAAATAAATTAAACAGAATAAAATGGCTTTATTGTCATGGAAGTGTACCTTTGAGGTTTTACTGTCAAGATCTTTATCATCCTTGTATACCCTTAAATCACCGCTCAACTCCACACTCTTGGCTGTTAGGTCACCAGAGACATCACGCCCAACTACACATGCCACGCCATGGGGCACAGATTTCAGCTTACGATGGAAAATTCCAACATTAACATCACAGAAGCCACGGACTAGGACAACAGCAAAGTTGCGAACTAAATCATATTCAGCCAAAGAACCCATATATACTTCCTTGCCTTCACGGCGCACTTTAATCTACAAAACAATAATAATGCAAGAAATGATTACATAATGATCAGAAGCAAACAAAATAGTAAGCAGTGAACGTCGGCGCTAACCTTTAAGTCATAATAGTGCTTGTTTGTTTTACCATCGAAAGCTCTAACCAAACTTGCAGAAGTTAGAAACCTTGTAAGGTGGTGCTGTTCTTGTGCTATAGCCATGCCCGAGCATGAAAATAAGGTCATGTCTCCTACAGAAGATTGCAACTCGGATCATTTGACTGGTAGTGTTTCAATATATATTTTCTGGAAAACTAAGAAGACTATAGTAGTATATATAATTACCATTGCATAAAGAAATTGAGACGACACTTTTACCCCAATCAGATAGCTTAGCGCAAACATCTTGACTAGCATCCCCATCACACAAGCAACCTAGTTGAAGAAAAGAAAACATTAAGGTAACTAAATGCTCCAAGAAAACTGTGAAAATGTGTGCATGCGTGGGGGTGGGGGGATTAGCAGAAAAGAGACAGAACTAGCAGACCTGAGACCCACTGAGTGTTGCAAGCTTTCCTTTTCTTACGAAAGTTCCCAGGGAGATCACCACCCCTCTTGGCTTTCCGCATCTTTGTGAAGGCTGAAGCAGAGAAATTTAAAAATGGGATAAATGTGTTTTTTCTTGGGTGGGGGGCGTTCATAAGCAGTAATAAAGAAACAATGTAAAACTGTAGCCGTCTAACAAGGGAATGCTAATAAAATGCATTATGTCAGGACTGAAAGACCAACGTTGATAATTTTAGCTTATTTCAGATTATTTTGGCATCTAGGGTGCTCTTTTACTATGTTACGCTTG
This sequence comes from Eragrostis curvula, assembly GCA_007726485.1. NCBI lineage: Eukaryota > Viridiplantae > Streptophyta > Magnoliopsida > Poales > Poaceae > Eragrostis > Eragrostis curvula. The sequence goes on from RWGY01000005.1 coordinate 20,680,024, forward strand.
CCTCATAAGCTAGATTAATTTAGGAGGGAAAGAAACATGCCCTAAGGTCAACTATCAACTATAGCATGGAGTGCTAACATGAAAATGCCTGCACACTCTAATTCTATTACACCTGATGTATCGGAAGTATCTACCAGCTAGCCTATTCCTTGGGTTTTGTCCAGCTGTATTTTAAGTGTCGATTTGCTCCCTGACAACATACATCAGTGGTATCTTGGAGCAAAGGGCGTTATCGCAGAAACCTGAAAGAAAATAGCTCACTGAAGCCAAGATTTGTGGGTTCAGGTTGTGGTATACTGGTGTTAAGGGAGTCAAGACTAGGCTTTACCATCCATTGGACTACATGTAATATATGTTCTCTACTACTACTTAGCCTAGACCGAACATATTGAAGTACCATAGAAGCAGTCAAGCAGCCGCATAACTGAACAACTTTTTTTCTCACTTTTAAGATTTCTCCTATCTTCCTAGAAGAGGCCATACAAACATGGACCATGGAGCTATTGAGGGAAAAAAAATCCTAACTCTTATTATGCCGCACTGAAATAAACTCTAGATAATTCCAAAGGAATACACTATCGAATTGACTGAAACTGTACATCGATTCTTTGATCGGATTTCTAAACAAAGGGCTGCATACTCGAAAACCAATACTGTACCACCCAATGAAGCGGATCGTGTTGAAAGAAGTCGGTCCGCTAAAGCCCAAGTTCCAATCAGATGGACGCATGTAATCGGCTGGATGTAACTCGAACAAACACCGCGGTAGCCACAAAACGTGGATTTAGGCGTTCCCCTCTGCCGCCGCAAAATTTTTAGGGTCTGATCTAGGGTTTAGGTGCATGAAGTCATTCACACACGGATGCGATGCGGGGCAAGGGATGAGGAGGGTCATGACTCATGCGTACCTTAGAAGGCGCGGGGCAGCGAGGCACCACTAGCACGATCGCTCGTCGGCGGGGCAGGGTGGGGATGAGCGATCAAGGAGGCTCGTGCGCATGGATTTGTGGCTGTAGACGCTTTTTTGTTAATAAATGTTTTTTTCATGCAAGTGATAGAGATCGAAGCTCTGCCGATCGAGGTTGCTAGCTACTACTCGTTTTTCAAACCCGAATTTAGACGTATAGTAGTATAAGTTTTAATTATCAGAGAGAGATTCATTAACGTCAGATGATGGATATATACTCGAGATTTATGTTTGCTGTGTTGCCGGGCTTTGTAACTTTTGGTGTTTCAAGTTTCCGGCGTGACAGAGCGTCCCACGTGACAGAGAGGCGCCCCCACCTGCAAAATTCAGCTCCAGCATTAGCTCATCGCCATCGATCCGGCCAGGTAGATACCACACGCGATGATTTGTGCAGCTAAGGTTGCTCGATGTAATGTCAGCTTGTACTGTATATTCATAACGTGCCGTGTATTGCTTGCAGATGAATCCATTGCCCTGTCAACAAACTGAAGATTCTGTACAGGGCTTTTCAGCGACCAAACTTCCAGAGGTAAAATGCAGCCTAAATTTCCGATTAAGCACATGTGCATGTCGCAGTCACGCTTGGGACTCCTTTTGTTTTATATATGATGATTCCACTGATGAATGTCGTGCAGGATATATGGTGGCATACACTACGTTCCCTGCCCGAGCTGCCTGCGTGTCTCGGAGCTTTGCGCTGTTCTGGGGGGGGGGGGGGGGGGGGGTTTGTTCGTTTCTATAGGTCTAAATTTCAGAGGGGTCACATTAAAGAGAATTTTGTTATTTAGAAGTATTAAATAAAGGTTAATTACAAAACTAATTGTAGAATTCCGGATCTAATTCACGAGACGAATCTAATAAAAGTAATTAAACCATGATTATACGATGGTTACTGTAGCATCACTGTAACAAAACATAGACGAACGATAAAGCTGTGTTCCGAACCTCACCAAATCCTCTCTCGCGCTCAACTTGGTGGCTCCAGGGAAAGTGCGGCTCAACCAAGCTGTTGTTGCAACAGCAGCTTGGTTGAGCCGCACTTTCACCGGGATGTATCTGGTTTGCTTCTCTGAGTAGTCAATACTCAGAATCCCTAAAAGATCTGGTACGCATTTGCTTGCTTCTCTCGGTACTCAGAATCCCTTCCAATCCGGTAAAAATAAGAGGAACGGCATTGTGTCTATTTTTCTTTGCTATAAAGGGTACTATTTTCATGGGTTTGCCTTGGTATCATGTTCATACTGTCGTCGTCGTACTGAATGATCCGGGTCGATTGCTTTTGTTACAAACCTTTTTATTCCGGTCCGTGGCTACTTACTGACAGTTATCTACTGAATTTGACTGAAGCGAGTGTGATGAGCTCTTGGACTGGAGGGTGGCGGAGAAACCCGGCAAACGTAGGTTTGGCCTAATGGCAGGTATCGTGAGTGAAGTCCTATTGCTCAACTGTGAAACCATTGATGGCATGTCAGGTGGACCAGTAGTTGACTCGCGCGGCCTCGTTGGCATGAATATCAAAGTGACGCCCACCAAAAATCCCGTAATCATGGCCGTCTCATCCAGCTCAATCATTCAATTCCTCAAGGTGGCTGCCGGTCTCCACAGAAATGTAAGAGGCAGTTTTCTAAGGCTTTACGAATTTATATTTCAAAATTTCCCTGATTCTTTGTTTCCTACCCTCCAGGCACGCATCACTATGGAAGAACTGCTGTCACGACTTGCACCCTGATCAACCCAGCGGGAAGATGGAATCAGCTGAGCGAGAAGATAGGCTGTACGAGTACTTATGTACTTATTACTTTGGCCAAGTCATTGCAGAGGTTATAGGTTCATGTTACTTTGAGAACGGAAAACAGGATTGTTAGACAAGTTGTAGTCCTGTTTCCTTGGATCTTGGGGATTTGTTAACTACAACTGCTATGTCTTGGTGACAAAATAGACCACCTGCGTAAGTTTTTGTAAGCTTGAATAGAAGGCTCGGGAGCAAGTCTTTCGAGGAAATTCCTTTTAAAACTTATCAAGGGGCAAATGCTATTTCTAGCATTTTCACATTGCTTAGTTTCATAGTACATTCAGAACAATTCAGTGAGGAGTAAGACAATGCCACGCAGTAACGTACGAGAACATACACTTATTGCCTGACCCATCTTGTCAGGTCTACATGATCTCAACCACAGCTCGCCCAATGATCTTGCCATGATTGAGATCATCGTAGGCGCTGTTTGCCTCTTCAAACTTGCATTTCCTTGATACGGTATTCTGGAGATTGAAGGCACCACTCTCAGCAAGCTTCACTATCTGAGGAAGATCTTGCCTGGCCCTCGCTCCATACGATCCAATGATTTTCACCTGATTTCATGTAGACACGCATAACATAAATATAATGGATGCGTTTTAGACTGAACAAATCAAGCCAACAGTATTTTAGTGCAGCTTTATTGTGTACCTGCCGTCGAACAAGACGAGTTATATCAACCTCCCCAACAACGTTTGTTGCCGCAAGCCCGATCATAACAGCTTTACCTCCATCTCGTACACTCTTGGTGCACTGGGCAAACGTCAGTGCTTTACCAAGTGCCTCAACAGCCACATCCACACCCCTTCCATCAGTAATTTCCTACAAACAGGTAAGACATCCCCATTTGAGTGGCAGCAGCAACTGACAAGTTCAATATGTGCCCTTGAATCTGGACAACTTGCCCCAAAGAAACCAAAAATTACAAGAGCAGCAACCTCAAAGTGGATTCGGAACATCAGTGACTGCGTAGACAAATCCTTGAGAATTGACACATACCTTTATCCTTTCAACGGCATCCTCTTTTGCTGCATTTACAGTGTGGGTTGCTCCAAGTGTTCTAGCACTCTGGAGTTTCTCATCAAGAACATCCACTGCAATGACTTCAGAAGCTCCAAAGGCTTTTGCTATCTGTAAACAGCTGCAGTGTTTGACATATGAGGATATGTTAACAAAATATCTACTTTTATTGCTCAAAAACATCCACTTTTAATGTATCAGTAGTATTACACGAGAAGTAGTTATTTTTCTGTGTCTTGAATTTAACAGTAAATAGAGGAACATGGATGGAAACATCCTTATATGAGGTGTGTATAAGCTAACCTTGATCCAACCCCTCCAACTCCAATCACAGCTACTGAATCGCCAGCACGCATTTCAGCAGCATGCCTCAGGGCACCATAAGCAGTAAATACAGCACATCCAAGGATTGCTGACTCTGTATACGGCAACGTGTTGGGAAGAATTGCTAGTGCATTGGCTGGCACGACACAGTACTCTGCAAGGCCGCCCATACTGTACATGTACACTGGTTTCCCTGTAGATAAAAATTCTTGATGCTTTGAGCAACATATAACCATACTGCAGAAGTAGTGATGAGTGACACAAAGAAATATTCAGATTACCACTGCCACGCAGAAACAGTCGAGTTTGACCATCGTATAGAGTTCCTTTAGCACGATTATATGCAAAGAATGACTCACACAGATCTTCTTGGCCCTGAACCAAATTATTGCACATGAATATAACCAAGAAAAACCTCAAACACTAGCGAAAAGATATCTAATGATTTAGTACCTTGACACAGTAAAAGCAGTTCCCACAGGGCATTATGAACGCACCAACGACATGGCTTCCAACTGGGAACCTGGAAGATTTTCAGGAAAGGGAACCAATCATATATTCATATCCAAAGGGTGGAAACACACTGTCACAACTGAATTGGTGACCAAGTGTTAAATGACTGCAGTGACAGAACCGAGTTGACAGGCATCTGTCAGGATAAACATCAGTTCATTCTCAAGCATGTCAGTTCGGTTCCCTGATGTAGTAGTACCTATTGGTGATCTCGACCGGCGTGTGTGCTCCGTGGTCGACAACCTCCCCGGTGATCTCATGACCCACAACACAAGGGCTTGAGAAGGGGAGTTCCCCCTTGAGGACATGGAGATCGGAGTGGCAGACCCCACACGCTGCACAAGTTTGTCAACGTCATATCAGATGACTAGGTGAGGATGACAGAAAACAGATTGGGCATGAAAACAACCCCCAACTCTCTGAACTGTCCTCAAAGGATGAAGATTCTCAAACCAAGCATCAGACCAGAGGCCGTGCAACCGAATCAACAAGTTTTTAGCAATTGGTTAGCCATGCTGTCACCTGGATTTGAGACTGCATTCAGTTCTCATTCACGGATTCTACATGACACGCCCAACCACCTCGAATTTCTTCTAAATTTTCAGAGAGAACCCACCCGATCCGCCTGAACTGAAAGAAAGGAGGAAGGACAAGAACTGCGGTACCTTTGGTCTTGATGAGGACCTCGCCGGCCTTGGGCCGCGGCATCTGGAACTCCTCGAGCGTCAGCGGGCGGCCGGGCTCCCAGAAGACGGCGCCGCGCATGTAGCTGGGCCCGCCGGCGACATGGTACCCCGCGGCCGAGCCAGACTCGGCCCCCGCCGAGGCCGAGAAGGAGCGGCGGAGGAGCGCGCCGCCGATCCGGCGGAGGAGGGCGCGGGAGGAGGCGGACATGGCGGCTGCTGCTGCTGACACGACACTCAACTCAACTGAACGCTGCACCTTCTTAAACTACTACTGCCGCTACTTGCACGCCAGTTCCATTTGGACTCCCTGTTTGTTTAATTCGTCACATACTTAGTACAACACGGATTATTTATTTATTTGTTACAAGCCGTTCAATTGAGAATGCAGCACGATGTTTTGTCGCATATTGAAATGTATGCAGATTTGTTCGACCGCCGGCCAGGCCAGAGTTTTAGTTAATTGTTTCTGTCACTGTTCCATGGCTGCTACTAATATTCGTTGATTCGTGGAAAAGGATCAAGTTGCTGGCCGACCGGATGAATACTTACTAGAATCACGCTTAAATTATTCGTCGATACATTTTATACGTTGATCATCATCCTAGCCAGTCATTGTCGATGTGACTGAGCTGCTCCATTTTCTATCAAATCTTTAGTCCACATCCAGGGTGTATGGATAAGGATTAGAGAGCAGAGACGACACAGAAACAGAGTACTGGCACGACGGACCACTCTGTGTATGCCTTGCCTTCTAACACTAGTGTTGGAAATACAGTTGCCACGATGTTGAATTGTTGAATCAAAATGCAAACAATCTAACTCAGAACCGTGCAATTTTAGTGTTTATGTCTGAATATTTCCCAAGGAAGAGTATTTGAGATAGCGTTCCGTTTACCGTTATTGGCTCCGTTTTCCCCGTGAATTTTCTGGTCGCTATTTCATTAGCCACCACGGAGGGAAGAGTTTTCTCCAGGGAGCCAGAGCATCAAAAAACGTGTGTTCGCGCCCCGGCAACCACAGCAAATCCAACGAAAGGTATCGGTTACTCAGGTCATCTATATGAACATTGAACACACCTTGGTTGTGCTAGTCAGCAGGAGAGGAACGGTAAACAGAAAAAAATGCCAGATAACAAGGTTTTCCTTCCTTTTTAAAAAAAAAATGTACTAGCTAACAAGATTTGCTAACAAGTTCTCGGTTTGACTTCCACCTAATTCCACAGGCACGAAATGGCTGGGATTGGGATTTTACGCCATCACTTTGGATTCATTTGCAAAAAGATTGAATTCATTGCTATCGAGCCCATAAGATATATTTTTCATTTCATGATTTCATTACACTTCTTGCCAATAAATAACCCGCAATGATTATTTATTAGGATGTGTTTCCCAAGAAATATGGATAAATACAGCAGGTAATTCCTTTACATAACATTTATATACACGATCACAGAGTCGTCGAATGGAGTCGTCGAATGAAATCACAAGTATTTTAGCAACCTGTACCGCACAGCCCTCCAAAAAACCGGGCTATTGTGCAGTACCAACACGCAGCTTCTCATCCCCAATGATCCATCTTGTCAGCTGACTTGGATCCTCGGCAAGTGCTCCGCATGAAGGGATGATGCTAAGGTCAGATCCTATGATCTGATAGTCATCCAATGCAGCTTGCATTTCCGCCTCCACTCGTGCATCATTTATAATGTCAATATCCACGCTAAGGGCCTCCGCATAATGCCGTTCTTTCTCCGGGTCATGCTCAAAAGGATCCATGACAGCTCCCTACAATAGCAAGAAAAGAAAAAAGAGTATGTGAGCTTGCACATACCCAAGCAAAAAGATGGGATTTCATCATCTCAGAACAACTGTGAATCCATCGAGTTACTTGCCTGGCAAAGTTCAGAGTAATGTTTATAGGCCCCGCTGTTTTCATCTTGGTCATATATCAGAGTTCCACCATACCAGCCATTCTCTACATCTGCCGTTGTGAAGGCAAGATACCTGCATAATTAAGAGTTGGAAAGTTATTTGGAAGTTCTAAGAGTATCAAAGCCACTGACAAGAGAACCAGTTGTAAAGAACTAAAGCAAGCTGTGAAATAACCTTCTGAAAATATCCTCCTCACAAGAATCGGATGTGGAGGACAGCCAATTCAGTTCCCCACAAAGAGACACGTTCGAATCATCTTTGTTTGTCCTCGTTCGGATTTTCAACAGGGATGACTTTTGTTGTTGCAATTGTCCCTGTGTGTTTCCTTTGACCAAACAACCAGTTTGGGCTCTTAAGCTGTATCTCACTGAACCATAGGCACAAGGTGTTAGGGAAAACATAAAGAAACAAAATGCAATCATGAGCAATGAGGTAAGAAACATACGCTGCATCTGGTGCCATTCCAGAAGTTCCAACACCTCCACTTGACCTTAATTCAGCATCACAGTGAAGCCTTACATTCCTTATCAAACTACATGTCCTTTTGATAAGTTTATCAAATGAAGTAAGCTTCATTCTTGAAAAATCCTCTTTACATGCTGGAACAGGGCTCAATGTGGATCCAGGGTGCAATGCAGCTCCAGAACCCACGAGCAAATTATCTCCAGGCATGGAGCTGAATCAAATGAATGGCACCAACTTATTATTCTGAATCAGTAACACCAATTTACTTATTTTTTAGGCGGAGTAACACCAATTTTTGGCAGGGAACATTACATCAAGCGCTAAAGTTATTCTAAGTGATACAAACACTTAAAACTTGCCTCAAATGGTAGCTATCAGACGTAAGATCGTCAGCAGCAGTTGTTACGTGAAGATAGTAATCTGTATCCAGCTCCCAAAGAGCTGGTTTTCCTTCTTGAGGCTGGAAATATCCCAGAAACCTGATAATACCACCAAATTAAGAACCGATAGAGGTGATCAAACTGTTCCTACTGGCAGTAAACAGCACAAAATTTCGTCCACTACTTGTCTGGCTAATATATTCAGGATGAAAAGGACAGATGGTAGACTTACAGATTTATAGCATCTTGTTTCTCACCATCAGTGTACGCGTTACTATAATACCGTTTAATTGATTTCAGGAACTCCCGAGACTGAGTAGTAGCCTTCCACTTCCCTTGCCTCTCTGTGAAAACCTGAGAAGAAACAAATATATGAAATTGGAGAATATAGTGTGATGGAGTGTCTGAGACCAGCGGAAGAGGCAAAGAGCAAATAGTAGATGCAACCAGAAAAGGAAAATATGAGGACCCTATGACCATCCAAATTGCTAATGATCATTCCTTATTATTATTATTTTTTTGGGCAGCTCTCTTTCTTGATTCAACATAAATTCGTAATAAAGAAACTATACAGACCGTGTTGTGTGCCGCTGATCCTCCATACTGATGAGCAAGTGCATCACCCATGCTCTGGTACATTTCCATTAAAGCTGAGGCAATGCTACTGTCAGGGTGGATTTTTGGAACATCTGTCAGTCCCATTGCATGAAGTTGCCTCCCTAAAGCAGCAAGTCCGTAAGCATATTGTGCAACATTTGTGCGATCCAGGCAGTCTATGCAATTCGTACGAAGAACTCCAGTTTGATAACAAGGAGTATCAGCAAGAGGCTCTTGTTTGTTAGCCTCATTTTTCATATCCTGGAAGGCTGAAGTAAGTGCATCAGCATTACTTGAGAGCCTTGAGAGATCTCCAGAACTAGCTCTTATATCAAGGGAGCCATCCCTGTCCAGCAAGAGGAAAAACGTTGTCAGTTTACATTAAGGATATGTGCTATTGTATGCCCTCGAACAAAGAGGATTTTGCTGCATATACACAATTTTTATGAAGAAAACATCAACAGCGTACACATAACCTTTTTACGAAACAATTAGGTCCCTAAAGATCAATTTCAAGTGAAGCTGGATCCATTTAGCATGCTAGATCATTGAACCAATGTCAAAGTGCATTAAAATTTTACAAACAAAAAAAATCATTTAAATAATTCAGCACAAATACCAATCTTCAGTCGCATGTGACTCAAATAACTATCAACCAATCTCTAAGCACAGATGCCAATCTTCAGTAGAGTCAGAGGCTTAGATGGATAATACATAAAGTTTAATTTTATATTCCACATAGGTATGGTCAGTAGCTGTGATCGTCAAGCAGAAGCACACAGGCCTTAGATGCATAGTCATGGGGCTTATCTGTCACAAATGTATTAACCAACACGGTCCGGGCAACGGTTGAGTTTTATAATTTACACCATGAATCAGTGCTAAACCCCAGCTGCTAGTGTGATAGTAACAGATGATTACACATATATACAGCTGCTCCCTTATTATATTTGATTTGTCAAATCTCCGATATAAAAAAAATTACAAGATGCAATGGTCTCATATGTTGTAAGCTATAAGCATGTGTCCCTTTATGTGAAAGTATATTATTTCTGAAAAACAAATGCATATGTACCTTGCAGTGCTAGTTCGACTAAGCTGAGTTGTCCTTCGTTTCTGGACTTTTGACTTTCCACTATAGTAAAATCCAGTAAGATCCAAAGCTTCACCTGCTACACCTCCTAAAACACCCAATACGTTGGCAGATTTGCTGACAAAGCAGAGTGGGAAACATTAGCACATCAGAAAGCACTAAGTTGCACAAATTTGATGCTAGGAAGAAAAGTTGAAAACCTTTTAGCAAACTTATGAAAATCCCAGTGGATGAATCTCAGTTTCCTTTCTTCTGGGAGATTTTGATTAAGATATCCAACTGCATTGAAGTATTCACGCCTCAGCATCATTTCACGTGGCCTTTTTTCAACAGTCTACACAGAGAACACAGAAGGTTGATGAGTAACATATTGAGAACAAAGGGTAACATGTTGGATGTTACTATAAACAAGTCAAAGTGGATTAGCATATGCTTAAACACAACTTCTTAGGGGAAATAGCAGAAGAGGTCCCCCATCGCAGTAACAATTTAGAAACATTAAAATGGGAGGGGTATGCACATAATATACAATTCCTTGCATGGCAAGAAGGACCTGATCTTTTTTTTTTAAAAAAAAAGGTCAACGGGAGGGGAGAGCATCCCCCACCTGATTTCATTGATATAAGGGGGGCATAGGCCCGTCCATCCAGTTTTGAATTACAAGAGTGCCATTTAGAGGCTCATTGGGGAGATAAGAGATTACAACAGGGGTTCTATTTTGGAAGAATAAGGAAGAGGAATAGAATCAGTTGTGCTCCAAGTTGAGTGGCTTGTGGCCATCTAAACTTCCACAGTTGAGCATCATTCTTGCAAGCCATGCGTAGCCGTTCCAGCGATAACACTTGTTCTCTGAATACAAAATCATGCCGGTGTTTCCAGAGGTTCCAGCAGCAGAGGAGAATGAAGGTGGTGACTAGGACAGCTGGGACTGCTTCTGGTATTGCAGTTTCCCACAATCTGCTAACTGACGGTGCTTGTGTCGGATCAAAGTTCATGGACTCCCAGAAGGAGGCAGCAAAAGGGCACTCTAATAAGGAGCGCCGAGAGAAACTAAGAGAAAACCCACAAGGCTACATTGCTACAAGTTTGAAATCAGGATAAAGATCATCCCAGTTCTATTCCAAGTGAAATATTATTTCTACAGTAGCATAATGCCTGTGTGTTGCCATGTATAGATCTACAAATTTTATCTATCCTTCACAGTACATTAGGATTCCTAGCAAAGATGCCGCACGCTAGTAACATTGAATAAGAAAAACCTTGTTTTTGTTACAACTTGCATATTATCGTTGTATTGCGAAAGAACTTGTCAACTTCAAGTCTAAATTAACAAGCAAAAGTGATGTTGATTTCGCATGGGTTCAAAATCACCAGTACATAAGAATTCTAGAGTCTGGGACGGATTGGACAAAAAGAAAATTAATGCATTTCTTTTGCAGCTACCAAAGATCCTAGTAGCTATGCAAAGTTTGACAATGAAAAATTATTTTGAAAATAAATTAGGATAATGATATTTCTCTGCCTCTCATGCTGGAGTCATTAACTTCACATCACCTTAAAGCTAATGATTCGAGAGAATAATAACCTTATCAACAAATGAAAATACTTTGGGATTGAAAATACTGTCATCGAACTGTACCTTTATCAAATTCAGAATTATAATAGGGTGTCCATATCTTTGGGCGAGATCATCAAAATGCAATTTGGTTGCTTCATACGTAGGATCATATCTCTGCACTGAAGTGAAATCATGAAATGTGAAAGTGAGAAAACACTGAGAAATTTTACGCATTCGATTTCTACAAGCATGGTCAAATTAGATGTTGAGGAGTTGGATAAGAATGTAATAGCCAAAACTCAAGGCATAAGAAAATAAAATCCTCTTTTGAGATTTTTAAGCAGTTGTTCGCAAAGTTTACTAACCAAAAATATCAGGTTTAGGACTAAGCCGAGATGCCTCTTGTGACCAAAAGAGAGGGATTGATCCACGCATTTGTACTACAGAACTCATTCTTCCTTTATATGAACCAGCTTCTTCTTCAAATACTATCTGCTCTGTTTCAACATCATTAGCAACTTTTCCATGGTCATTCACACCTCTTTTCAGATACCTACAGCCATCAGTTGGAAGGTAGTAAATTTCAAATGCACAAGATCATATGTAACTTGCGGAACAGAGGCAAATGGTACCAAGTGGTGAAGTGAATGAAATATAAAATATAGTAACAGATAACTGTTCTTTTATACAAAAAATTCATGAGATAGCTCAACAGCAATAAAAGATATGCGCAATGGAAGAGGGCATAAGTCTATACGATTGAATCCAGCTTACACCAAGACAGAAGACCCTCTCAAAATAAAAGGTACATCGTAACCTTAACGTACATGAAACCTACCGTGTCCCTGCAAAGTGTCGGGATCTTCTTGAGATGAGGACAACATTTATTTCCCTACCAAAAATCGACAGCTTAACCTGAAAAGTAAATCAGAAACACTTTATGTTTGTTATACAATATGGAAGCATTAAAAAAATAGTTCCACCAGCTTCTTCATAAGCAATAAAAAACCAATTTCCAAAGCCTTGTATCATAACAGCAGCATTTTTCTTTACCTGCTTAAAGTGCCCATGGACAAGAGCTACTGTCCAGAGAGTATTGCGGCACCTTGATCGAATTGGCTCTGTCAGGAAAGTATTCCAGACAAATAAATTTTCGTAGGGCATTTCCTTCATCATCCCTAAAGAAGTGACATTCTGCTGCAAGCTCTGCATGATGGGATAAGTGTAGCTATAGAAGAAATCCTTCGTGAGATCAACACTGGCTAAAAGCTTCTTGTACCTATTACAGAAGCAATAGTATTTATCAAATTGAGTAAATCCAAACTAACAGCTGCATGTTCAAAATTACAAAGCAGGCGTAGAAAAAGGCACGTCCTTATACCTCAGCTCATTCTTTGAGGTTGCAACATCTGTCTGCACTGATGAGTGTGGGATAGTGATCATCTGGCTCTCATCTATGCAATAGATAGCATGCCCACAAATGCAACCAATTTGACGACGCTTGGTAACTAGGATCAGGTAATAGGACTCCAGGAACTTTATGCAACCTATGTTGATAAACAACGGCAAAAGGATCAGAGATTTTTGTTGGAGATATTCCAATCAACAGTTTGGCGAAGAAACGTAAAGATCAGGGGCTTATAAATGGTCAACTTTTACATTGTGATGTACAGTTATACAGTTTCGGGTTCCATAATCAGTACTACAAGCATGTCATTGAAAGTTTACTAGAACAGTTACAGTAAGCAACAGACGAATTGTCGGCAATAGATTATAGGCTCATTCCTAGAAGAGAGGATCAGAGTTGTTTCTATACTGTAGTTTGAAGAAGAAACTCTCATAGACTAATTGCAGCATCATATAAATCACTAGCCATTTATCTACCGGAAATTGAAGCCTAGCAACCCTGTCAGAACAGCTGTAGAGAACCATATCTAAGCTAATTTTCCACTAGAAGCTGCCATGGACTAGGGTCAACAATCGAATCCAAACATCCAATCGAGCACAACAGAGGTTGTTGAAATGAACAAACGAATGAATTGGCAATCCATCACTGGAAACGGGAAGGGACACCTGCGATGCCGTAGGCCTTGGTAACGAAGTTGAGCCCCCCGGTGGAGCGGTTGCCCTCGTCGATGCGCTGGAGGAGGCTGTTGACCTCCTGGAGCGAGTACCAGACGGGGTCCTCGCTGACGTTGAGCTCCGACGGCTCGGAGCGGTCGATCTTGAGCACCCGGAACCACCGCTTCTCCCGCGAGCTCCCGATCACGTAGAACCTCTGCAACCCACCAACCCATCCCGGTGGACGGACTCATTCATTCAGCTAGCGATCCCGGCGAATTCCCAAATCGAGATGGACGAGGGGGGATGGTCGTGGTACTCACGGCGCGCGTCTCCCAGAGGCGGAACTTCTCCAGCGTCGCCGCTGTAGACGGGTCGTCGGGGTCCGCCGCCCCCGCCGCCATGGATCGAGATGCCTCCTCGGCGTGGCGCGGGCGCGCGAGATGGATGGAAGCAAGGAAGAGGACGAGAGGAAAGGGAAAGCGTACTCGTTGGTAACACGGCGAACTTCTCCGTAACACAACTGCACTGGCGTATCGTAAGAATACGTAACCAAGCCGTGTCCATCGTCTAAATTCTGATGGGCCAGACAGATTGGGTCGTGACCCCTTTTATCCATATTAAGAATAAATAAGAAGGCCGAATTGTGCTTCATTCCTCGGAAGCCCTGCCAACCACTTCCACTATGAGTCCACCGTTCAAAGCCCAACTCCACCCATCTCCTATTGTCTTTGCTAAAATAAAAAAAAACCCATCTCCTATTGTCTTGCGAAAGAATGTGTTAACTTCAATTAAAAAAACAAATTATAGTGTTGATACAGTACGCTAGCAGGATGTACAGACGCTAGTTCATAATTTCGTCAGGCCTTGTGCAGAAAACTGACTTGTGAATTAACTGCAGAGGCAAATGCTATTCCCAGAAGTTCCATGCTTGCCTCTGAAAAAGGGAAGAACCAAACCAATTCCAACCAGTTCCATGAGACCAGCCATGCAACTCAGGTCTCTGACACGAGCATTTTCTCCACCAGCCGGCTGGCTAAAGTTGAATACTAGCACGCACGCCTCTGACACGACCAAGTGCACACCACACACAAGAAAGAAACAGAAAGGCAAAAGGCAAAAGCAAAAAACCGACGCTTCAAACAAAAGTATAACCCATGCACCGCGGATGGACCAAAGATCAATCATCTATTATAGATCTGAAATCTCAACAACACCACACCGACGCCACTACAGTCTCCCCAATAGTGTCAAGAGACAAAAGAGAAAGGGGGAAAAAGGATTAGCAAGCCAAGTGTACACAGGTCAGCATGAAGAAGAGGCCGAGGCCGAGGCGGCCTCATAGGGGACATCTATGTATCGATTGCCCGGTAAGCGGGGATCAGTCCGAAGAACGAAACCCTGTATGTACTGCGCTCCCTGCTTCAGTCACCGCAATCGGTACTGCCGCTACACGAGCTGCTGCCATCTCGACTGTGCAGTGACAGCCCCTCAGGTGGCCTGGCAGGTTGGTTACCCCATCCATACTCTTCTCCCTGAAGAACCGCTCCCTCTCGGCATGCTTGGAAGGTGGCGGCGGGATCAGTGGTGCAGGGTCAGGCCTCAGCTCAGAGTCTGGTGATCGGATGTTCAGGGCCCCTAGTCTTTTGTCAGGTTGAGGAGGTTGGATAGTGAGAGGACGCCGCATCTTGTCCTCTGGAATGGATCGGAACGATGGGATCGAATCATCTGCATAATCTTGTGATAGAGCCTTCCCCTTCCGCAATCTGTTTCAGCAAGGGAAACAAATCTGAGAAACAACATACCAACATACACAAAATGCAGCATACCAACATCGAAATAAGCAAACAGTGACTGATCATACCTCCGATATAGGCTTTCAGCATCTTCCTCCTCTTCTTCCTTCAGATTAGAAGTTACTGTTGTCGTTGGGTGAACTGAAAGCAATGCGTCATGCCGGACAAGGACCTTCTGTAGCTCTTCATTTAGCTCTATAGCTTGTGATACCATCAGTTCATCCCTAACATAGAGAAATACCGATGTAAATTATAGCAACCTATGAGAAACAGCCTAGTATAAGGAGTGAATTCAAAAGAACATGTCATTACTAGCATCACCAGAAGTATACATATATAACAGAAAATTTTCCTACAGACAAGTGTGGCACTATGCCAAAGGATGTACCTTGATGTCATAACCAGGTGCATTATACGTTGCTTTTGAAATGTACATTGCTCCACAAGATCCAACACAAACTCATCTGTCGCTCCCTACAATAATGCAGCACTACTACATGAGAGTTCAATTAGGCTATATTTACAGCAAAGATGCAAGTAAGCATCCCAGGAAAAAAATCGATATAGATGTAATCGAACCTCCCATAACCATCAAAATTGAAAAAATACAGATGTCAATGACAATGATGCAAATGACGATTTCATCCATACCTCAGGGTGTCTAGGGTCCATGGAATTAAGTACATCCCTTAAAACTTCCATCACACTTGAGGCTTTCCGGATTATACTGAAATGCAGCAAAATGTAATGTTAGAAACATGATATTCATTCTGAAAATCAGTACGCGTTTGGAGATCTAAGTAACTAGCAGTGGACAATAGAGCTGGCTGAAGCAGCCTAAGGAAAACATCACTGACCCAAACTGTGTGTCATAAGTTTCAAAAGGGAGAAAATGGCAAAGAAAAAAAATGTATAATAATAAGGAATGAAGGCATGCATAGTAAGCAACTAAGCATTACCCCTTGATATTCAATTTGCAATCAGCCATATCCGCAAAGAGTATCAGGAAATGGGCTCCTACCTCAGTAGGTTGACTAAGATGCTCAAAGTAACCAAGAAAAAGAACTGGCTAATATCTAAGTGACAAAAATAAAGCCCCTGCAGTCTGAAGGGACACACCAATTTCAGATTCGAAGTTACACCTAAGAGAGCTGGCTCATAGCAATGTAACATAGCTGGCTCAACGTTATTGCAGGATATAAAGTCACATAGCTGGCTCATAGCAATATAACATCAAGGGTGTGTGCAAGAAATTTATAATGAAATGACATGAACTGGATTGGATGGATATATCAATATTCAGCAGGAACGAGCCAGATAAAACATTCGCCCTAGAAGTTTTGACCCAAATATTAACATATTAGAATGCTAACATGCTAACTTAAGTTGTAGATATAACAGAATACCTAAACAGAAAGAAATAGAAAAGACCAAAATTTCGGAAAGAATCTTCAGAAAATACAACTAATAGCAGGAGATGCTACTATCAAGGCCCAGAAAGTACCTTGTGTCAGGAGCTGGCTGAGTGTGAACTTCCTGCTGCTGACCTCCATTCAATCTGGTAGATAAACTTTCCTTATTTGGTTCTGTTCTTGTTTCTGGGACTGGCACTTCTGCTCGCGTGACAATAATGTTCGGTTGATTTGAAAATTGCACGCCAGCGGACTATGAAAGTAAGGAAAATAATATTTTCAGCTATATATCAAGTGTTATATATCTCTAACTATCAAGGAATGTCACTAACAAAAGGGTGACTATTTTCTATTATGAGCTCAATCAAAGAATATGCAAGATAGGAAACTACAAAGCACAAATTGGAGTCACAGAAGTGGTTAAGCCTTAAATTCTGTGACTAGCAATAAAACCAGAACATCACAAGAGTACGTGTGACATGTTACGACTCTATCATATATTCATATTATCAATTAAACCCTTAACAATGTGCAGATGCATATTACATCGGCAGGGATATGTTCCAGTTTCAAACAGTCCATGTACCATACAGACTAAGATAGTGCTATCAAAACTCTCAACATGATAACATGGAGTAAAGGAAGGAAATCACGCCAAAAAAAAAAAAAAAAAAAAAAAAAAAAAAAAAAAAGAGCAAAATGTGGTACCTACCACCAAGTCATAGTATGCCTCATAGTACTGCGGGAATTTTGCTTTGGCTCCACCAAGTGATGTTTGTGTTGCATCTAACAAAAGAAATATTTTTTCCCGTACTGGTAATTCTGTCTGCAATCAAGGTAGCATGTTGTGTCAACATCAACCGGGGTCATGCTTCACAATAAGTAAATTTCTGCAACTGTCATCCAACATTCAGCGAAATAAAGTTACCTTTTTCTTCACAATCTTCACAAGTATCGGGAGAATCCCATTATCAATGACCTGTCTGTGGATAGGCTCACCGCAGTTATTCAGGAGCATCTCCAATAGCTAACACAGATAGCAGTGAATCAATACAAAAGGTTGATCATAAAAACACAAGTGTGCAATGTAATGAGCTTGTTAAAATCCTTCAAGGACAATGACAGATAAAGGGAGAGTAACAGCACGAAAGTTTATAAAATAGTCTCAGACCTAATTTTAACAGTTCTAGATAAAGGGCAGACTAAAATCTGCAGGCAAGAAACATGTGATGTACTTCTACGCTCCCTTATACATCCAAAATTGTATCATTAGCAATAACCAGTCATTTTTTTTCTCAGGTTGGGTGAATGGGTGTGTAACGAGCACAAGTATCCCTATCTTCATTCATCTCACAGATATGATGTGTGAACAAATAAAAAGTAGTGTTTAGGTAACTAATCTAGATGCTCATAGCGCAGCAGTTGATCGGAGAATCAGGGTGCAGCAGGGCTTTTGGGTGCATATAACTCACCATAACAGCATAGAGTTGAGTATTCTTGTTCCTGCTCCCTACACACTTCTTAATAGCCTTGATTATATCCTTCGCTTTCCTAGTGACAGTAACAGGAACAAAATTTAACAGATGATCCGATTAAATAAAAACACTCTTTCCAAATGGCAACCCAGCAGCCACGACTTATGCAAAACAAAATGGCAGCCAACTGGCAACGAAGAACAGATAGCTCCAACAGATGAATTCGTCGTACACTCAAAAGAAACCATGAAAAATAAATTGCGAAATCAAACCCCTCATCCAGAACTTCAACTACCAAGTTTGCAATGCTACTTGCATCATCAGCGATTTCGAAAGCAAATCGAGAGGAAGAGAGGGCACAGAAGGGAATGGGAAGCATACCCAGGATCCCGCGCCACGAGCTCACAGATTTCGATGTTCTTTGCCCAATCCATCTCCTTGAGCTTGTCGCTCGTCGCCGCCTTCACCATTTCCGAAGCCATATTGTCTCCCCGCCTCCTTCAATCTATCTATCAATTCCTTAAGCCCCCTCAGCAAATCCAAGCCTATATTCCAAAGCACAGGATTAGTAAAAGAGCACAAATATATTCCTTTATTGCAATAAAACGCCATTCCGACCGTAAATATCGCGTTTTTTTAGCAGGAATCACAATCGCGAGCACGAAAAGAACATTCTTTCCGATGAAGGAAGAAGAGATGCAATCTAGGACCAGAAGATCACATCGACGGAAACAAAAGAGGAAATAGTGTCAGGCAGAAACCTGGATCGGCCGAAGCCGCCACGAGAAGCGTTGCTAGTGTCGTGCAGCAGATGGCATCGACTGAAGAGGCAGCGGTGAGGCCATGGCGCCGGAGGCAGCGCAGTGATCTCAGTTGGAGGGGAGAACACGGCCGGAGAGAGAGAGAGGGGTCTGGAAGCTAGGGATTATGCAAATTTCGTTATAACAAATTTCCTTCCTTTTACAGATTGCACCCTGTATTTTCTGGTAACGGCGGCTCGGTAGTTCGCTATCAAAGACGTTGCCACCTCGACGATTACCACCTGGCTAGAAATTTCCATGTACCTATTGCTCGTGTTTCTATCCGATTTCGTGGAAAGGATGTTTGTGTGGCCTTAAATCATTTTTCAGCTGGTTATTAGAAGGCCTTTTGTTTTTCAAAAGGTAAGAAACCGATATTTTTTTGGACCCTATCATGACGTACGGAATATTTTGTCGTTTGTGTAGTATACATAATAGAATAGCGCTATGAATATCATGTCGGTTAACAAACGGTCTTTTTTATAGTGATTTTATGTTACACGCCTTTTAGATGAATGTTCACACATCTCTCACTCTAAAAACGACAATTTTGTTTTGAACCTAAATACAACAAATTTGAAACCTGCCCCAAGTCAACGCATCCTCGTTGTGTGAATCCGAAAGGCTCATCCTGGCTCCACTACTGATTGCATTTACGCAGGAGTCCTCGATCCTCCTCTATGTATTTATTCGTCAAAAGTTATACATTGATATATATGGACACATGAGATTAATTTGTCTTTACTTTTTACCATGTTGACTCTCTTTGCTTATGTAGGCATCAAATCTTATGTAATTTCGTGAATCTTATCATAGCATCAAAGTTACTCGTAGCATATAGTAGATACATTACTCATTCTTTTATGAGAAATGGTCTTGGCGAAGCAATCTGAATTTGGTCAGACAACCGCATTTACTAGTCAGCGTCCACTTGGACTTGCCCGAGAGGCACGAAGAAGAATAGTCAGTTGACCATGCGGAGCGAGGCGCGTACGAATTCCACTAAACTCCAGGGGCCTACGCGCAAACAGCGACGATTAAAAGAGGGAGGGGGCGGCTCGCGTGCGACAGCTTCGGACGGCGTGTGCTCTCTCTCGCTCACCGGCTGTCCCCGCCGCGCGTGGGCCCCGCGAGGTCCACGCCGTCTCCTGCGCCGTGCCCGACATGTGGGCCGTACGGTCTACGGCCTCGTGGACACGGTCCTCGGAGGGAGCCCCCGGTTGGGCGGCGTGGGACCCAGAGATAAGTGGCGGGAGGGGCGCACATGGGTGGGCCCGAGCGCGGCCGACTCGCGCTACCCTGGATACACCCCGCGCGCTTTCGGCGTGTACGGACAACCGGACATCGGTTGTAGGCTGATACGTGGGGTCATGTACATCCGGGTCCACAAGGCAGTGGGTTTGCGTGAGACACACATACTTGTCTTTCGTCAAGGTAGGATGGAGCTGGTGACGTGGACAAAAATTGCTTCGTGTCCCAACCCAGCAGAGGACCCAGAAAACATGGTTGTGTGGCAATCAGCATGTCTGGTTACCAGCACTGATGGCACTCCTGCTACAGAAGGGTGGTTGACAAGAAAAGAGAAACGAACTCTCCATTAATGATGAGGCAGGTTGCTAGAAACCTCAAGTTCAATGCAGGTGGAACCACATTCCACACCGAGACCATGCATCCGTGGCAGATTTAGTAGTTGTAGGTATTTCCTTTTCGATAAAACCCTTATAGTCTCTGATCATAAGTGTTTGATTTGGGCACTCTCCCGTCACATTATTGCAAAGACTAAGGTGATACTACTAACTAGGAGTAGCTTAGCTGATCTTTTGCCAACAAGCTGAATTATACCACGCATGCCACGTGGCACAGTCGCGTACTCGAGTAGCTTAAGAAGTGTTCAGCGTGTGCAAGGGATCTCAGAGAACATCGCATCACACCATATATAGGGCGGAATTCTGGTGGAAGTTAAGGGTCATTATCACGTGCACTTAGCATCAGCTGGTGGAGGTCGCTCTCCATCGACCGGCCGGCGGATTCCAGATTTCAACACCACTAGGGGAGCACAGCAGCACACGCTAGTAGAATATAATTAAGTTGATTATAATTAATCAGGATCTCCTGGGGTATCTATCTAGCTAATCTAAGACTAGTGCACGTATGATCTCTCTAATGCATGTCTCCGGCTTAATTGGCTGCAAGTGTACGAGGGAATCAGCCTAGTGGTCGATTAGTAGTAGTTGTTGGTCCTAGGATTAGGATCGGAGGTCAATTCTATTCAATTTTGTTTCTTTGGCAGGCACCAACTAATAAGCTGTCGTCCTGGTAGACAGTAGTACCGAACGCACTCCATAATCTTCCAGCAGCAACTTGACTGCAAAGTCGTAAAGAAAAACATGCATTCAAATAGAAGGATCCAGCAGCTCTGTGTAGTCAAACGTTTTCCTCGATACGTTGAGTGGTACTGGTAGACTGGAAGTCAACTCGAGTGACTACTGACCGTAGTAGTTTGACTTCTCATACCTCTGTCACTAAGCATTAGCTTATGATAGATAGCGCTGGTTATTATTAGTTTGACTATTTACGAAGACTAATTTACAATGCAATAATAAGATCATGTGATAACTTTTCTTGTATATATATATATATCCGCGGGCGCGGGCCACTAGCTTCCTCCATCCGTTTGTGGTTTGTCCTTTCCTAGGTTGAGTTACTCGCTTCCTTTTTGTTCGCCTAATATAAGAGAGAAAAGGCAGCAGAGTAGTCCATATATGTGCCGCGTAGCAGGCCAGGCAGGCTGCCCCTACGAATCGAAGATGATAGCTAAGATCATCGATGCTCCTATCCCATTGCGAGAAGGGGAACGCATGAGCTGGCTTTTCTAGCTGTGTGACTGTGAGAGGAGTTCCATCCAGTAGCCTTGCAGCAATAGCATTATCCAACAGTTAGCAGTGGGCCGGAGTCCATTATGCATTAGGGCCATGTTATAATTGACATAGTAGTTGGATTTTCCTGACAGCTGATGCCGGATATGGATTTGCATTCTTCTTATCATCATGCTAGTAAAACGTATCCGTCGACATTCCGTTTCCTAACAAGCACAGTGGCGCCCCCATGCCTTGCCAACTTACGCCACGTTGTTAATAAGACACAAAACAACAAAGTGAATTAAAAGGGGCCAACATCTCCCTGATCGCTTCTGTAAACCGTTCGTATATATCATCAGGTTGGCATTGTCTAGACAAAGGCAGGAACAAGTATAGAATTAAAGGAGGTCAACAAGGTGCAGCTACATTTCTCTCTCGCTGCTTTTAAACATCTAGCTAGCAGATGAAGATCAACTCCTAGTGCGCTGATGTCTTCGTCAGATGACACATAGGGTCAGATGAAGATCAGTTTGGTTGAGTTGCCTGGCCAGGAGCACGCCTCAGAGCTGCCTGAGACCTGTTTGGTTGCTACCCTGAAAGCACGCCTGACTCAGGCAACCGGGCTCAGCCTCAGGCATCCGAAATGGAGCGCCTGAGCAAACCTGTCGCAGCGACCATCCGTGCCCGAGCAGACAACCACGCTCAGCCATTGCTCTTCCCCGCCGTTGCCACTTCTGGACCGCCGTCACCGCCACCAACTCCGTCGCACCCTCCACCGCGTGCAGCTCCTAATGGAGGTCGGGTCGCAGATGAGAGCGCCGCGTTGCTAGCTGCCGCGTACGACGAAATCTGCAACATGGTGCGGGTTGCTCACGAGCGACGAACCGCTCTTGACTGCTCCACCGGTGTCGTCGCACTCATCGTGCAGCATCTACCCAAAATCTTCACAGTCTGATCTCATCTGATCCTCGCTGCCCGCCACATGGATTCATTTTTTTACATTTCCCCCATTTTCACGCCTTAGTCGCGAATCCTTGAAATTCCCATCAGAAATCCATGTGCGAGACTGAAATTGATTACAGAGTCATCTTATACAACTAATAAATATTCCATTTTGGCAGTTACTCCTTCCATGGATGCTGAATCGTGGCAAGCAATGGCCTGTGAGCTGCAGAGCTTGGTTGTTCGTCGGAGGAAGACGAACAGAGCTAAAGCATATTTATCAGGTCTAATGTTATATGAAAATTTTTCTTCTGCAAATTGTTGAGTAAATTTCTATGCATCTCCAATGTTAGAAAATGCTTCGTTTTATTGAATGTTCTCCTCCTACATATGTTCTAATAACATTCGGCAACCAAAAACCCACAGCAACGCACTGGGCATTCACTAGTATAGAATAACCTTTTATTGTGACCCATGTTAATAACTATGTGATATTCGCCGTAAATAATGTTCTATATCAATATTAAAATCTGCATAAGCAAAAGAAATAAATGCTGAAAACCCAAGTGGAAGAAACAACAATATTATAATTTATAGCCCCAATGAATTCTTTTCTGCATCAAATACAATACATCCACGATGCATGCATGCTTAAGGTGAGCATTTGGGTTTGCACTTGGCGCAATTGGACAAGCATTCTCCACGCGTCAAGTGGCAATATTGCTTGGCGACAACCGGGCAGCAGTAGCAAAGCTTGCCAACCTCGATCCAGTCGCAAATTGACGTGATGCAGAAGGTCAGGGAGAGCTTTCTATCATCTGATGATGAAGCATTGACAGCAGTAGCGATAGAATTACTTACAGCTTCCATTAGGTGAGGGCGACCTGTGGTTTTTGTGTGTTCATCAATATACTCACATAGACATGTCAAATATCTTATGAAAAGAAGGCAACGTGAACATAAAAGCTTACACTGTGAAGGACATGCTAGGGATCCAAAGAGTAAAACATACAGGACGACTACCATGATGCTGTTGTGCACCATATTGGATCTTACGGTAAGAACCGAGAGCCACTAGGATATGTTTTCTTTTCTTTTTTGACAAGACGTATGAAGAGATGTTGGACGTGAGCAATGAGGTTAACTCGGCCTGGCTCCTCCTCAATATATAGAGATATATGCTGTGTACGTTGCAATACCAGCTTCTCTCAAACACTATAGTATGGAATAACTATTTTTACTCGAGCAAATTATAGCAGTAAATATAATCATTATGTATGGAATATTTTTACTTGAGCAATTATAGAAGTAAATATAATCATTATGTATGGAATATTTTTAAGCAATTATAGCAGTAAATATAATCATTATGTATGGACAACTGTTATTTTCAAATCATTATAGCGCCAGCCTCATTTCTCATACATGGTCCACAGCTACTAGTAGATTGGCATGGTCCATGAAGCAAGGATGCATTTACAGAATATGCTAGCATGCACCATATATGAAGGTTAGGATTATTTTTCTAACTAACTAAGCAAAATGCATTTTTTGTTAAGTGAAAGTGTGCTCTATTTGAAGCCAGGGCCATTTCCACTCTATACCGAATTTTAATCTCAAGCAGCAGGATTGGAGCCTAGTTAATGGGACAACATTGTTCAGAATTTAGGAGAGCTAGCTAGCTTATGTTTTAACTAGCATATCGGATTTTCTAGGCATTCACATGCATAAGTACATGCATGGTACTCAAAATTGATGGCATGTAACTGTCTAAAAGATTATTCAGCTCTCCTCTGTTTAGGTACAGTAGTACAACACGTACTCTGCTTTCCCATAGCATAACTGAAAGCATACTGGCGGAGCCAGAACAAGGCTCTAGGGGGTGCTGGTGTTGTGAAGGACAAGAAAGGGAAATGCTCCTCGAGCTGTAGGCTGTAGCTAATTCATAGTGTCTGCTCAAGAGGACAGAAAAGAGTGTTATGCTGACTGGTGTAGCCAGAGGAGAATGAAATAAGAAAAGGGCTCAGTATAGAGAAAGAGCGGTGCTATGCTTTGGATAAGAACAGAGGCTACTGTGACTAGGTGCAAGGGCAAGGGGGTGCTGTAGCACGGGCAGCACCCCCTGTGGCTCCGCCCTCAGGCTTCCTTTGGCAGCAAAGGGCCATGCGCCCGGGGCTGGATGCCCTTGCGGGGCCAATCCCTGCACGCCCTCACCCCAGATGCTCGCCCCCTGCGCTCGGTGCGCTGGCCTCGCCTGCCTTTGGAAGCTACGGGGAACCAACCCAGGAAAAGCTTTGAAAATTCAAGAAAATGCAGAAAAATTCAGAAAAAACGAAAATTGTGTGTTAAGCTTTTGGTAAACTCAATAATGCGCACTGAAAAATCATGAAAAAATACCCAAAAAATCAGAATTTTTTTATAAGAAACAATACTCATAACAGGAGCCATAAACACAAGAATTTCACAGAAACTCTTTGTTCCGTTAATACATATATCCATGGTTTACATGCAAGGTTCATAAAACAAATAAAAGCTCAACCAAATCCCTGACTTTATGCCACCAGGCTACCAATAACACATGATTATTACATTGCTTGTCAAGATATAGTACACATGCATCTCATGTAAGGAAGCGCTGCCAACTGAATTGCCTCACTTTACTTGCCGATCCTACCAAAGTTGTGAGGAGTAGCAACTGCAACACCCCGGTGCGGCCAACAACGACCCAACACTATCCATGCAACAATTGGCTCTGCAATGTGAATTGACAAAAGTATTAGAAACAGAACAGCCAAAACCGATAGCTCCTAACAGATACCATTCAAAGGATACTGAAAATTCAGAAAAATCTGTAAGAAACAGTATTTCTGAATATTTCTGAAATATTTAACAAGCAAACAGTATGTATTCAAAATATTAGTTTTCTGAATATTTCTATCCAGGAAATCCACCATATACCATAAGGCAGCACAACTAGCTCATAACTAGCTTACTGCAATCACCAATTAAGGAAAACAAATAAGGGATATGAGTTAATTATGACAAAACAACTAGCAGTATTCAGTATGGCACTGGTGATGGAATCGTATTGGACAATTGCACAAAAATAGCATGCGCAACAAGCAACAAATATAAGAGAAAGTATTCACGAGTCTCTGCAGTGCAAGGCTGAAAGCTTTTCACCAGATACAATAGCTGGATTTGCCTATAACAACAACTGGACGACAGGCCCAGTCGATATAATACCACTACAATAAAGAAACACCGTTGCTAACCCAAGTAATGTCATTTAGGAGCATTCAACAAAGAAAAATTAGGAGCTTTGCATATATTTCTTTCACAGATCGCATGCACCATTTTAGCAGGTGACAGGCTCACTCGATAGAATAACAATACAATCTAGCTAGCTCAGTTCACAGAAAATTGAGAACGACCAAGGAAAATTAGGAGCTTGTGTTGAAGCACTTGGTTGGCGCATACCTCCTGGGCAAGTCGGCATGTTTGTCAGCAAAGCAGTAGTCCCAACGTCGTAAATGCGCTATACAACAAGTCTCCCAGAACCTGCTAACAAGAAACAAGTAAGCATTAGCATCTTCGATTGCTACTGAGCCCAATTGATATGTCATTTTGAAAGCCAAAACAAATTTTATTTTCGATCATTGCAGACCATTTGAAGCTTCGCATCTGCCTTCTGCTTGTAATCATCTTGCTAAACTGAACTTTCAATGCTACTCCGATGACTTGTATATCTCTGAAATCAAATAATTCAGGTCAAATAATTTGAAGTGCGATGTCTATATGGCTGCTCCTCACTTCCTCAGCACATAAGAAATACTCCAGGTCACATGCACTGACTCCCATCGGTAAATAGAAAGAAAGTCAAGTTCTCTAGTCATGGGACATGGCAGAAAGCAATGTGTGTAGTCTGGCAGGTGAAGCCATGCTCTGAGTGATAAGCTGATTACTATGCGATAGTAAATATCATTCAGTTCGCATTCCCTTGATGCTTTGTATTCAGAAAAAGGCACATCTCTAGAGCCTAAAACTCTCACAACGATGCAGCGGAAGGCAGCAAACAACGATTAAATTTCTGTCACAAGTCAAAGCATACATATTTGACGAACAACACTAAAATCTCACAAGCAGCTCAGATATCTGGAGACAAGGAAGTGAAAATTGAACCCACCGTGAGACTCATCCGGCGTAGCAATGGTCAGAGGGGCGGATCTGGAGCAAGAGAGACCAGATCTGGCCAGCAAGAACTTGATGAGGTACTGACTACGGCCGGCCCGCAAGAGAGAGAGAGAGAGCTCACACGACGCCTAGCGGAGGAGTTGCTGTGCATCCATGGGGAGGCGGCCGAGGAGTTGCGCACGTCGACGGCGAGGCGCCAGATGCGTCGCTCGCCCCGACGAGATGGGGTGCGATGAAGCATAGCTCGTGTCGATGAAGCGGCGGCGGAGGCGTCGCTCGCTCGGGTCGGGAGGCAGTGGCCCTCGTCTCCCTCGTAGCTTCTCCTTCCTCATCGCAGGTGGACGGCGTCACGCTCGTCGCCGGGAGGAGGCCGGAGTGTTGAAGGAAGGAGGCGGAGTGGCGCGCATCGCCGGGAGGAAGCCGGAGTGGCGCGCGTCGACGGGAAGGAGGAGACGGCTGTGGCGTTGCTGGGAGAAAGCGGAGCGCGGCGTCGGGCGAGCGAGACGGGGAAGCGACGGGGCCAGCCGCCACGAGTCGGAGGGCGAGGGTTCCTCTCCCCTGTCGAAACCGGTCAAAACCAGGACCAAACTTCCCCCTGCTGTGGGCTCCCAAAGGCCGGCGCGCCCAGCCCCGGGCCGCTTTCCGCATGGGCGCCCAGCCCGGGGCGACGGCGGGGAAGTGCGCTCCCAAAGGAGGCCTCATGGTGTGACTTAGGCGGTGTTCGTTTACTTTAGTTCTAAATTTTAGTCCAGAAAATCTTACTATTTAAGAGTATTAAATAAAGTTTAATTATAAAATTTTTTTATGGATGGATGCTAATTTAAGAGACGAATCCAACAAGCCTAATTAAGCTATGTTTTGCTATAGTGATGCTACAGTAACCATCATCTAATTACGACTTAATTACCTTTGTTAGATTCGTCTCACAAAGTAGCTTAGATTTCTGTAAAAAGTTTTATAATTACATTTTATTTAATACTTTTAAATAGTAGAAACTTTGGACTAAATTTTAATCCTAAACGAAACGAACACCCCCTTAAAACTACTGAATTTATTAGACTTCTCCCTTGCAACTATACACAGCTAGGAAACTGCAACTATACACAGCTAGGAAACTACTAGAAAGATGGCACGGCAATTGCCGTGCCAGTAGCCCGTGTAGTAAGAAAAGATAAGGTTATTATAACAAATAGTACAAAAGTATTCATTATGATGTAGCCATTGACGTAGATAATGTATCAAGTCTCAAGTCTATATGATGTTGAACAAATACATGACACAATTTGTAGTGTTAGACTGAGAGTGATAACTTTGATTATTTTAAAGTTAGATTATTATGCAAATAAACTCGTAAAAATGCCGTTGCTTGAAGCCTTGCTCAAAACAGTATAGCATAATGCTGATAGTATGATTTTCCTGTCAGCACAATCCTGCTAGTACAATCCTCCTAGTATACATGCTATCCAATTCAAGCGCTCACTACATTTGAAAGGAAGACAGTAAAATATGATCATATGCCACACTCAGCAACCAAACTTATATTTGAGCATGGCTACATAAAAAGCACGAGTAGTAGTAAACTGTTCATGAAATCTACGATTATGCATTTGTAATTAGCACTGACTGGTACCAAATTTATCATTTGCATATGGTTTGTGCTTGTTTCATAGGCGATGATGAGCATCATGGCTCTCCTTGAGACTTAGAGACAATATACTATCTTTTTTTATGCTCTGCACAAAGAAGAAAAGTGCAATTGAGATTATGCACTGTCGTTAGTCCTGTCACTCAAATATTTTGTTGTTCCTCTGTTCCATTGGGGTAGATCTTCCTTGCTTATTTCGTGGGTAACGCTGCAGACGGAAAGACATTACTTCAGAAGGGCCTTTTTTTTGGCACAGTCTCTATGCCCTTCTCAATTGTCTATTTTGCACCCAACGAAGCTCAAATTTGTCCTCCATTTCAGCATATCTTTTTTTTTTCTTTGAACTGTATTTCAGCACATCTTACTCTAGCTTCAGAAGGGCCTCCAATTCACCCTTAATGCCAGCAAGTTCCTGCAAAGTACGCCTGCACCTTTCTATGAGCACCACCATCAAGTTCTCTATTAGCTTCTTTGTCACCTTCCATCGAACACCTTAAGGCCGCTATGTGCTCCTATGGATGATAGCAGAAAACTTCAGTGGATACCAGCGAGCACATCAATATGCTGATGACCGGAGTTGTTGAGGCCAGCAGGATCACCGCAATGTGGCCTAGAGCCTGCTCGTCTTCGTCTACGGTCTACAGCCTGCGCGGGTCGTGTCCTGCTCTCCACCTGTGCACACAAGGATTCAGCTGCTGCTCGACTCTTCTATCTCCGAAGCATCAGCCGGCTCGCCGCCGTGGTGCTCGTCCTCCAGATCCGCCACCCTCTCCGTCAGTGTTGGCTTGAGACGGGCCGACGCGACGACGAACTGGAGTGCGGGGGCCCCTCGGCCTAGCCTACCGGCAAGCTGAATCCAGGGCGGTAATTGCTTGCATCAGCCACGCCTAGGCGGCTCGGAGTGCGTGCTACGCGGCAAGGGCGGCACAAGCGGGGGCGACTCGCTGGAGGAGGAGCGGGCACCATCGATCCGTTTCTTAAACAACAGTCTGGAAGCCGCTCGAGCTTTCAGCGACTTCCACAAACAACTGACGTCAGGCTACCAGGATCAAACACTTCAGATACGTTCATTCTTTATCTAACGGCTGACAAGGTTAGGAATGACGTACGTTCGCCTGCGTTGGGATAAGAAAAGATTACTGCTCCGCCCCTGCTCATGGTGTGATACATAATAATCCAACAAGAGCTGCTGCTACCATGTTTATTTCTCAGGCCATCTAGAGTGAATACAAAAGCTGATAATACAGAGCCACTGGTAGCTTCGCTGCTCTGCTCTGTGACGGGAGGTCTGCAGCAAGCCTGAACAAGGATTTCTTAAAGAGCTCAGCTGCTCTGTTTGGTGTGTTCGTTTCACCGTTTAGACCCCTCTAAAATTTAACTCTAAAGAGAATCTTATTATTTAGGAGTATTAAATAAAGTCTAATGACAAAACCTTTTTACAGATGGGTACATCTTTACGAGACGAATCTAATGAGCCTAATTAATCTATGTTTTGCTACAGTGATGCTACAGTAAATATCGTCTAATCGCGGCTTAACTACCCTCGTTAAATTCGTCTCGCGATTTAGAAGGGGGTTCTGCAGTTAGTTTTGTAATTAAACTTTATTTAAGACAAGATTCTTTGTGTTTAAACCCCTCTAAATTTTAGACTCTAAAACGCAGAAAACACCCTCCTGAAAAGGAGATGATCAAAGGTACAGGAAAAACAAGATCCAAAGCTCGCCCTTTTGCTACTTGCAGACAAGTTGCAGGACAAGAAAGGGAAAAGCTCCTCGAGCTGTGGGCTGTAGCTAATTCATTGGTGTCTGCTCAAGAGGACAGAAAAGAGTGTTCGTATGCTGACTGGTGTAGCCAGAAGAGAATGAAATAAGAAAAGGGCTCAGGGCGCGTTCGGCGCAGACCCCTCTAAAATTTAGAGGGGTCTAAACTAAAAGAATCTTGTCTTAAATAAAATTTAATTACAAAACTAACTGCAGAACCCTTCTCTAATTCGCGAGACGAATCTAATGAGGGTAGTTAAGCTATGATTAGACGATGGTACTGTAGCATTACTGTAACATCACTGTAGTAAAACATAACTTAATTAGGCTTATTAGATTCGTCTCGTAAAGATGTACTCATATGTAAAAAGGTTTTGTTAGTAGACTTTATTAGTACTAGATTCTTTAGTTTAGACCCCTCTAAATTTAGAGGGGTGGTGAGCCGAACGCGCCCTCAGTATAGAGAAAGAGCGGTGCTATGCTTTGGATGAACAGAAGCTACTGGACTGTGGGCGGGCTCAAGCTGATCCACCGGCTGCATCGCCCAGGAGAGTCGTCATGGGCACAATGGGTGCATAAGCATGCTGACTGTCTCTTCGCTAACCGGAGAGCTGGACGGGAGCCACTGGGCGACGCTGCGGCAACTACTGCCTGCATATCAAGCGCTCACAACCGTGAAGCTCGGCAACGGGAAGTCAACGTCTTTTTGGAATGATTGGTGGCTTCAAACGGGACGGCTCGCCGAGCTATTCCCGGCACTGGCAAGCCATGCAACCAACTCTGAGGTCAGCGTGCACAGAGTGCTCTCTGATGGGTTTCGCACACATTTGGTGCCGCGGTTGTCGCGGGTTGCATATGGAGAGTTTGAGGAAGTTCGGGACCTGCTGTCTGATGTTGTGCTCAGCGAGGCTTTGGATGAGCGCTGCAGCGAACTGCTTGATCAACATGGCCAGCTAAAGGCGTCCCGTGTATACAAACTGGTGAAATCAGCGAATGCACCAGACTGCAATTTTACAAAATTTGTGTGGCACAACAGAGCGCCACCGAAGGTGCAATTCTTTGCATGGTTGGTTGTGCAGGAGAGAATTCAGTGTCGGGTGAACCTACATGCAAAGAGCATTGTTGATGACGACAAGTGCGAGCTGTGTTCTACAGAATCTGAAGACACTTTCCATATCCTTTTTGGGTGCTCGTTCGTGCAAATTTTCTGGAACGCCATCAACGTCGAGCCGCTGCAAGACTTGTCCGCGCGCACGCCGTGGCGCTTGAGATGGCCGACGTCCACACCGGCACAGCACAGAGACACATTGACGCTGCTCTGCTTGTGGCAAATTTGGAAACATAGGAACACGGTGGTGTTCAGAGATGAGGCGCCCAACCTTGGCAGGCTGCTCCGTGATTGTCGGGAGGAAGCAAGCCTCTGGAGATGCCGACTACGACGAGACGAAGCTGCGCTCAGCTCATCCTGGTGTTCTATCTTTAATCCAATGTAGCAAAATTTCTGATTACTTGTTTCTTGTTTCAACTAATTTGTAAACCATGAACCGGGCCGTCAGGGGCCACTCCACTTTCATGCAATGAAATTCAGGTGGGGAGTTCTCCTCCCCCCGTCGACTTTCACAAATTATTCTGTATATATACTCACCCTATATATACCTATATATATATATATATATATATATATATTATGTGAAGAGGCAAAATGTCTCACGACTATGCATAGAGCTGCAGTGTATGTGTAGAGAGTATGCTGCTCTCTCTCAAATAGAGTATCTTCACAAGAAAATTTTCTAGTGGTTATACTAACTGCTAGCCGGACAGGTTTCTTCTAGAAGCCACATAAGCATATGTGCTATAACATGATGCATGCATGTACTGAATGTAGGCTCGCAGGCTTACGCCATGTTGTTAATAAGTTTCCTAACACAAAACAACAAGAAACAGCGGGCCACATCTCCCTTCGCTTCTGTTATACCGTTCGTATATTTCATCAGGTTGGCGGGCGCACGCAACGTTTGCATTGTCTTGACAAAGGCAGGAACAAGTATAAAATTAAAGGAGGTCAACAAGGTGCCGCTACATTTCTCTGTCGTTGCTTTTAAACAACGAGCATCTTCAAGAGAGCTCCGAAAACCTCCCGTAAATCAAAATATTAGGATTCAATCAGAAAAAAACTATCTCCAGCAAGACCTTAAAACCACCCACAGTTTTTCATAATTCTTAAACACCTCTCATTTGTAGTTACAAATAGAGAAGAATTAGGGCTCCTATTTCTTGTTTTTCCAATAGAATTAATGTTTTTTTGCCCTAATTCTTGATGTGGCCCAGTCAAAAATGTTTTAATCCATTTTAGGAGATGTCTGTTGGAGGAGGAAAAAAAATTGCCCTTCATAATTTTTTAGTTGCTCCTAAAAATAAGTTTATGTGGAAAATTTTATGGAAGAGATGCCCTTAATAACATCTAGCAGTTGAAGATCAGCGCCTGGTGCCTGTGTGGTGCTGTAAAGATAACCCCTGCTTGTCGTGCTCGGTTTTCTAGGCCTAATATAGTGTGGCCATTAAGTGTTTCCACTCGACCAGTCCAACTCGAGGTCCTTTCCATGGGCCGGAAAGCATGATGCTGGTTGGGCCAACATTTTTCTGCAATTCTTCGGTCTCCATTCGCTCTGAGTAACTGATTACATTTCCCTAAAACTAAAAAAAAAGAAAAAGAAAAAGAAAAAAACTGATTACATCCGCCTTTAACCCCTGCATATAGGAGTACCTTTCTTCGGAGGGTGACACCATAATTGTTCAACGTTAACAATGATGCAATGGAGAATCTAACAAATACCGCAAAGAGTATCTTAACCATGCGACTTCTGTCATTGTTTAATTTCCTCATCTTCATCGGGGACCCTGACTGACACAGTCTGCATCGTATAATGCACCAGTCTCCCCTCCATTTTGTTTTAAAATGGAGCAACCAGGACACCAGTCCTAGTATCATTGCCTCCTACTACATCTTTAAATATTTCACAACATGAAACACACCAGTGATTGGTCGATATGCCAGTATATTTCTCCAGTCTTATCCCAATGTTGCGATACATTGTATATGGAGCCAAACTCTCCATCCCAAAAAGCAAAGCATGCTCATAGGCCACATCTAAACTGATGAAGTCATGGGATGCTCATAATAAAGGCCTGTGAAGAACACGATTGGTTCTCATAAGTGCCGTGCAGGGCACACCTATATGTGTGCGCGTACATGCTCTGATTGCTGCTGATACATGCAAACTTGATAGTAGATGGACGATTTATAACGATTCAGTTTTTCTCCAATTTAATTATTATATCCTTATCGGTTGACTTTGCAATGACAATTAATATGTTGTAGCTACCGTTGAATGGAAACATATCCTGTGGGTTCAGCTAGTTTAATATCTTCATTAGCAAAAGGTAAGTTTTAGTCTTTCAGAAAGTCACCGTATCGATCGTGTCATAATTTTCTGTTTTGACTGAGATGGTGAGCCAGTATCTGATGGATCGGATGAGAGCAGGGTAGAAAGTGAGAGACGTGAATAGAAAGAAGATAAAAAAAACTATGCAGAGTTAATTAACTGTGATAGTTGCTCTATTGAGCCTGTAGTGGCCTAGAAGATCAGGATTAGATCCATAAATGTCACGTCATGACGTTCGTTGATGGATCAGCAGCTTAAGGATCCGGATGAACGCATGGATCTGCCCGCTGTTCCACAAGGAGCGAAAGGATGTTGGAAAGGACAAGGCATCACATTGTTAACACTCTGGATTCGGGAAGAACCCAAACCTGAACCTCTATTTGATTCCCATCGTCCAATGGATAAATGCAAGGTGCACGCCCTGTGGGCCATGTTAGCCTAAAAGGTACTAGTATCATCAACATAGAAAGAATACTAATTATTGTTATAAAAAAGGATGGCCTTGATGATGACTTGAAAGTGGTATTCTAGATAAATAGAACAGCTATCGGTGATAAGTATGCAACGCAAATGGATGCTTATTCAACTATTCAAGTCAATCGATCTCTACTCTTGATATAACCAGCATTTCGAATGGTTAATTTCTGATCAAACGATATTACTACCTCCGATCTTTTTCTTCTTCTTGTCATTAGGACCAAAAACTTATATATTCCTATTTGAACTAAACACCTTGTCCTAACGACAAGAAAAAAAATAGTATAGAGGGAGTATCTGTAAGTTGAAAGAATGAATCTGGTGGGATCCACGTATAAGCAATTTACACCACAGGGTATTAGTAATGACCCTATTGGATTGCAGGATTTTATTCCCGTATCTTGAGCTTTTCCTGTGAAATTGAACATTCCTACGTTCCAAAGGAGACCATTTGCAACAAGCTTATCATCAAGCATCCTAAATTTTTACTCAACTCACAAACTTTCATTACTATTCCTTGAAACTATCAAACAACTCTTATAACAAAAAAGAACCCAAATATCTATCACTTAGTAAAACTGTGCGTGCTTTTACAGCCTGGATTTGGATGTGGATTGCCAATTATTTTAACTAATACAATAGTATAACAGCAGATTCCTATAACAAGTACACACGGAAATGCGTGAACTGTTAAACAAGCCCAGGACAACTGCATCAATCAATTAAATCATCTCCAAGCCTAGTAAGGACAGGAACCACCACCCATATTTTACTCTGAATAATAATCCATTTGATTTGCTGTTCTGACTTGACATACATGGATGCCAAGAACAATACCAAGGGAGATCAATAATAAACAAATGTAACAAGAAGTTGACCTCATCTTCATTTTCCCAAGAAATTTCAGCTAATGAGCCGGCGTGTATGTTTATAAATAGTGGATTATTGGTTGCGCCAAGGGGTTCAGGTAAGGTAGTAGCTGGAGGCGCAGATGGAGAGGAAGAGAAAGCAGATGGAGAAGGGCAAGTCTGAGCTGAGGTTGACCATGGAGGAGCTCTCTTTCTTCAGTCCAGGAGATGGGGAGGAGGTGCAAGTGCAGGAGAAGCAAAAATCATCCACCATGGATCTCATCTGTGTCTCTAAGCAGCTCATCCGTGTTCTTGGTTGGTAACTGATGTAATGTTCTTCCATATGCAACTATCACAACACTGAATGGTTTTCATTGTCATTAGCGATTGATCGAGTTTCAGGAATGTTCTGCTGATCTGATGTAGGAATTCATCGTTTTTAATATTCTGTTTAAGTACATGTCCTTGAGAGGGCTTACTGAATCAAGTGTGGTATGTTCCAGTGTTTCGGTAAAAGCTGTGTTACTCTGTATTGGCCATGTGCAGAACAGGCTAGAGAACAAGGATTTTCATCTGTGTTTTAGGTGTTGGGTGTTGTGGGTCAGGCTTAGATTCCTCATTGTGTTGACATATGTGATTCGAGAATTCCGTTTGAATCCTCTATGCCTTGTTTGATTTTTAGGCAGTGGACCTGTCAGTTTTCTATTCATTTTTTTATTTTTGCTGTGTCATGCTTCCATGAGAAAATACCTATTCCAAATTTTGGAGGGGTGACTTTTGAAGAAAGAGTTTCTTTTTTGGCACTGACATATACTATGATGCTACCCCATTTCTCTTTTTCATCTCCTGTATACTCTTTCCCATTTTCTACTCTCTCTCCAACTTTTTATCTGCGAATCCATGCTGAACTTACAATACTTCCTTTTGTCGATGAAGAGGAGATTGGGCCGACGTTACTAGTCCTGAGGCAAGACATCCTGCAAAATGTACAGGTAACCTAGCTGATCTCTGAATGCACTGAGCATGTATCATCCATGTTGCCCTACACTAGCCATGGACTCATTTCATTTCTGGCCAATCAGTACTCGAAAATGGAAAAATATCTGATTTTTCACCCTCCACATCCAGAGATTACAGGATCTGCATGCAAAAGATCCTTCCAAATATGCGAGCTTGACGGCAATAGTTACCGATGAAGTCGAGGAAGGGACATCAAAGAAGACCAACAGCCGCACCAAAGCTATCATCTGGCTGGCTAGGTACATGAAGATCTATTTCGTTTGACATTCATGTCTACCCTGTCAGTAGTCCAACATATTCATTCTGTTGCAAACCTCTTCACGCCGAATTACATGCGCACTCAGGTCAATAAAGTTCTCAATATACTTACTGGAGAAGCTGCTGAAAACACCAGAGATGAGCCTGGAAGAGGTTGTAGAGGAAGCATATAGCTGTACTCTTAAGCAATGGCATGGCTGGATCTCTTCAGCTGCTTACAAGGTGTCACTTGATTTATTCTAACATACTTTCTGAATAAACGCTTGTTCAGCACATACAGTTCTGTAGTCATATTCTAGATCATATATAGTTTATGAACTAATTATTGAATTAGTAGGATTGTTTCTTCCACTGACCTAATTGTTCAGCTTAGTTGCAAACTGTCAGGTGGCAATGAAGCTCATCCCAGAAAGAGAGATCTTCATAGC
This sequence comes from Eragrostis curvula, assembly GCA_007726485.1. NCBI lineage: Eukaryota > Viridiplantae > Streptophyta > Magnoliopsida > Poales > Poaceae > Eragrostis > Eragrostis curvula. Next base: position 20,716,767 of record RWGY01000005.1, read on the forward strand.
CTTGCTGATGGGGAGTTGTCAGGATTTTGAGGATCTTGAAGAAGATGCGAACTCCTTGATCGGTGTTGTTCATCCCATACTGGAGGAGATCAATGTCGTTCTGGTGATAGTTTTCTAACCAATCATATTTACCCAGCTTCAGGTTGCAAGGTTTGGTCAGAAATTGCTTATACATATTGCATATGGTTTGCAGGCCAAGTACAACTTGGACAAGATGAAATCCAGTTAAACACAAGGGTTTGCCGATTACCTGACAGATGTAAATACCTGCAGAAGCTAACCTTAGCTTTTCCTCGTAGAATTGAAAATATATTATTTTGGGGTGTTTGCTGTATAGAACATTGAATGCGTTGAGTGTGTTTCTGTCGTCATAGTTTAAGTAAATGTACACCCTGCTCTCGTTAAAGTGATTGTAGTCTTTTTGATACGTAACAAATGTACCTTTTCGCCGTCATGGCAAATCTTCCGCGTGATTAGAAATACTTCAAGAAGATGAAATGGTAAATTTGTCGCATTTATCTTTCATGAATCTTTCAGCTAGAAATTAAAGTGGATGATGTATATTATCACCTTGAAGGCTTGAACAGAATAAAAAGAAAAGGAGTAGAAGCTACCGAGGCATGGCATGTCTATTCATGCCTGACAGCACCAACCACCAATAATTTTCTCTTGACCTTTTGTCCATTCTCCTTTTCTGGTTGGAGGATACAGACCATGAGTTGCACCTAACTCTTTGGATGATGATCCTGATCAGTTCAAACACTTGCACACTAACAACAATAATATATAGATATAGGATGTTTGTTTCCTAGCTGTTTTAATTTGTATAGCAGTTGGCCTGTACAAACTGCTATATATTTTACCTTATCAACAGAAATTAATATATGTTGCGCACGTCTTGATCCTTATTTTTATTTCGTGAAATCTGATCGCTTGCTACACATAGAAAGCAGGGTGAAAAGATAGTCTTGTTCAGAGCGTTCACAATGCAACTTGCTGATAGTTGAGATATTGTCGGAACACCCCTCTCGTCTTTTATTTATATACATACACTCAAACTGTATTGTCAAATCTTGAAAAGAAGTATCTAGCTTTTTTTTTAGCACAAAGTAGTAGCTAGCTAAATCTTTGGAAGTTTGAAATGGATCCCCGTGTGTTCGGCAGGCTGCAGCTGCGGCTGCAGAAAAATAACTGCGAACACTGTACCGACTGCAGAAACACTGTAGCCGCTGCAAAAGAAATAACTGAAACACTGTAGCTACTGCAAAATAGCTGCTGCAAAGCAGCCAGGCGAACAAGGTTGGATCTAGTCCATGAGCAAGAGCCAAAAGGTTCACAAGTGCAGAAGTTAAACCAAGGCCAACAACATAAGAATATTGTTTTGGGCTGATTCATGTTTGTGCTTTCGGGCTCCAAGCTGTATTGGGCTTTGTGGGCTAGCATAGAGATGAAGTTGAGGGAGCTTTAGGAGTAACCAAAATCTCCTAAAAAAAAAGAGTAACAAAAAATTTTCCCATTATCTTAACTAAGGATGTATTTAATAAATACCTTATGCTTGATTGCACAATACCTAAATAGTACTGATTCCCTAGCATATATTTTCATGAATACTCCAGATATAAATAAGTGTAAACAAAACCAATAAAGCACATCTAAAACGAGGACATTGCAAAGTAACTATTGAGCTCCCATGAAACGTCTGCTCCCCTAAAAGCTTAAAATGATAGAGAAGGTGCAGTTATACTTGAACCATAACTACTATCCAGGCATTGATGTAGTACTCGTAGGCAGTATATGCAGCTAACAGCTGCTGTAAGTAGTGCTGCATGCAGTGCGTTAATATTTAATACATGGTAAAAAAAAACTGTTGAAAACTGAAAATGAAGAGCTGGAAATGCACACGCTCGGGTCTTCTCCATGGTTCAATCCAAAAACCAATGGATATTTCTGTTATTCTTCTTGCACACTGCTCTGATTGCTAAAAACAGTGATGGAGAAACCTGATTGGTTTGCCTCGCAGTGCTGTACCCTGTATAGGGTCAGCAAGCAGTCAGCCCAAGTTCCCAGCTCTCACAGAGAGGCAGAGCAAAGTCCATTGCTTTGCATTGCCCATCATGCAGAAACAAGCCATGATGATAATGATATGCTCTAGCTAGCTTAGCCATGTCTGTGTGAAGAAGAACATCTATATGCTCTAGCAAGCTAGGCCTGCATTTTCAAAGTGTTGGGGATTCTTGGGTCCAAAAGCAGTTGGTTGTTAGGCAGAGGCTCTGCAGGGAGGGCAGCTGCTGAGCTAAGCTGAAGAAGAGGCATTTGCTTAACCAATCTTCTTCACCACTTGAGCTTGATCGGGGTCCCACCTGCAGGTACTAGACATCACCTTGCCTTGGGAAACCAAATATCCCTTTTGGTTTTCTGCATGCTCACCTCATCGGCACGGCTTTATTCACTCTGTCCTCCCTAGTACTGTACTTCACTGCCTGCATCCCCATCATCCTTTGACATCATGGCCTCCTCTGCAGCTGCGCACTCAGTGGCACCTTTTATCCGGGTATTGATTTGATTTCCAACGGCCGTTTGATCGATCAACCTCAAATGCTATCCCATCGCAGGAAACTTTTCAGTGCTGTTTATCCACATCTCAAATTGACTGTGGCATTGCATTTAGTAGAAAAAGAATTGTAACAATAGTTCTATGACATTCAGTTTCATGAAAAAGTGACGAACACCGAATTCAGATTCTTTTCTGATGGACATTAATCATCATTGTCTCGTTGATTACTCCATCTCTAACCTTGTACTACTGCACACGAATATGAGATCTACTAGTGGTCCGCGTTAGGTTCTTGAAAGAAAAGGCATGGTTTTTGCACGAGGAGAGCGCAGGGCTTTCGAAAAGCGCGCGCGCACTCTGATGCAGAATCTGAAGCGGAAGCTAGGCCGGTCGTCAGGCATTCGATTCAGTGCCCTCGCTCTTGCACTTCCTCCTGCATCCTTCATCGCTTTCAACTTTTTTTTTACAACTGCAACCCTAGTACTCTCTTTAATCACAGATTCATTACTCATAGCGCTTGCTGCAGGACTGCATGCAGGGCAGGACAGAGTAGTCGTACTGCAAATGTGCATGCCTGCAATGCTGCTGCGACGATCGATCCAGAGTCTCTGCTGCACAAGAACTTAACAAGTACATTGCCTTGGGAATAGCTCTAGCTGCAACGGCAGCAAAAGCTAAAAGTACGTACGCTGCGTGCAGCAAAGGCACTTGGATCTTGGACCACCCAGACTCACTCAGCATGATCGATCGATCGATGCAGCAGCTAGCAACAAGAAGAAGAACCTGCTTCCACTGCTGCCCCTTCATTTATTCCAACTGATCGATCCGTCGATGATCCCATGCATCCCCATGAATACCTTCCTGGACCATCCATCGATCACTTGCTTAACTCAATGCATTCAGTACATGCTGGTACTAGTATCTCGCTCGTCCACACAATTGGGACCAGGGTCAATTGCCGCATGTGTTGCTGAGTTTTTACAACAATTTCACTAATGCTTTGTACATCGATCGACCGTACATTTGTTTACGCATCAAAAGCAATGATGAATAGGTAAAAAGAAAATGACATGTTATTTTTCATCCCCCCCCCCCCCCCCCCCCCCCAAAAAAAAAAACACGCGTTAGTGCGTTTATTCCGTTAAGAGGAAGTGGGCATATATTAAAGCTGATTCATAAATTTACTATGTTTATCCCCACTTAGTCACTTAGTACAACACTAGGTTGGGAGTACAATTCCTTTTCTTTTAAATTTTACTTGATTCGAAAACCCGAAAGGCGCCTTTCGGGTATGTAGGCAGGAGCCTAGGCATGGACCAAATGTGTACGCGAGCGTAGAGAACATGCTATTTCTCGGCAAGTCCCTCTCGATGCATGATGGACTGATGGCCTTATCTGATCACATCTTTATGCAGAGTAGTTATTCATCATGTCGCTGCAACTACGTACGTGAGTTGTCCACATATGCATTCATCCTTGCAGACTTTATTTGCCTTCCCGGCTGGCCCCATCATGCGGCATTTCTCTCTGCTGCAATACATTTGATCTGCTTCCTCTCTGCAGCGCGGCGATATATAAAAACCAAGATCGAGCATTGGATCGATCTGCAAGCACAATGGATCGACGCATAAAGACAGAGAAGCAGGATTATTGCATATGTATAAATACAAGATGTGATTTTTATCTTTGTTGTTTCGTGCTTGTCCTAATTGGAAGGTGTATAGTAGTACTACGATTGTCAGGAGGGCGGCATATGCTTTGCAGGCATGCACAGGACAGGCCAGTGGAGTTAGCTAGGTGATGAGAGATTTTGGAGCTTTCCTTTCCTAGCAGCTCCAGCTTTACATGTATTGCTATAACATTCCATTGCAGCACTTACTGATCATCAATAACTTCTAGTGCTTGATAATGCAGTGCAGCTCTTTGATATCTACTCTGCTGCTTGATCATCAGATGGTTCTTCTGTGATGATAACATGCAGTGTTCCTCCCATTACCTAACTGTTACTTTCACTTCAGGAAGTGGGTCGTGTTAAACAAAGATTTTAGGTGGAGTATATATGTATTGTATAAGCTACCTTTTGTTGACCTTTGGAAAGCTTCTGTTTATATGTACATTACTTTGTGCTAAACAAGGAGAAAGCAGCAAGTGTCATCTCTAGGGTGAGTTGGCTGGCAAGGATACCTTCGTGTCAGGGAGAGAGGACACGCTTGAGATGTTAGTGGGGTTCCAACTTGATGATGATATCTCTTCTTAAAACTTTTGCCTCCCAGTAGAAATATATATCAATATCTTCTGCCTAGCTAGTAAACTGTCTTTCTGCTTCCTCCAAATAGTTTATGCATCCATGTGCAGAGGTATCCACACAAATCTGAGCTAGCTGCTGCTGCTGCCCATAGACATGTAAACAGTCTAGCATGCACAATCTAGCTGGACGCACGCATATAATACTACATGCTGGGGGCCATGTGATGCCCTAGCTAGCTTGGGATTGTACATGTTTCCTAGATTCCAACTTGCGATGCGATGCAGGCACTGGTTGCAGCAAACCTTGATCAACAAAAGGCAACATTAGCTCTGCGTGTGTCAAAGAATATATGTGCACATCACAAACACACTGGATCCAAATTTTATTCTGTACATACCTTGCTCTTTAATTTGTATGTCTCTAGGTATGGCCATGTAGCAACATTTTTCCCATTTATACACACCAAGCATGGCCTACACACATTGCTAACATTAATTGAATGTTCACAGTTAAATGGACACAGATATAAATTATGGAATTATTCAGATCCAACTTCTTCCTATATATGGAGCTGGGAATATTGGGATCAGAAATTATGTCAAAAAAGGGGGATGAACAAAAGAAGACCACTGTAGTTAGGGCAGCTAGCTAGAGTTCCATGCATCGAGCTGCTTTGCTCAAAAGGAGCTTGCCTTAAAAGAGGCAAATGAGAATACTATTTTAGAAGCCTTTCTTTTAGAGAAAGCACGATTGCAATGTCAAAGCGAAGTGTCTACGTAGAACTTTTCATTCAAACTAAGAATATAAACCAATATAGGAATTGCATGCGTGTTGAGCTATTCTCTCTGACTGCAAATATCGGCCCGTTAGGATTCTTGTTGGTGAAAATATTCACATTGGTCCATATCAATATACCAAAAGATACAACGATTTACTGCATGTAATTGATTATATTACTAAATTCAGAGAGATATAATTTCACATTAACTCTTTTGCTTAAAGTGATATATTTCCACAAAGTTTGCTGATCTAAACTATTTTGGTCTCCTATCAACATACAATCAGAGGGAATAGTTAAAGAACCATACATATATGCAAAGGTTAACTCCGACATGGTGCTGTACCGTGGCAGTAATTATCAAGTGACGGTACTGTCCTGTTGACTTGACTACACCATCCTACACAGAAGTGCAGCTGCAGATGTTATCGATTGTATAATGTTGTGTATGCATGCATGTCTGGTTTTAGAGGAGAAAGTTTGGGCTATGATGGCCACGTTTGTCTTGATTCCAAATTGCTCCAGCACTCCAATATATGATCGTCGTAAGTACTACCTGCATCCCTGCAGGATAACATTTTTAAGTAGTTGGTCAAGTGGTAATTGATTGATTGATGTATCCTCCCAAGGTCCAAGAGAATTAAACAATCCAATCACTTTAGCATACATGTAGATTCATGCAATAATCTATAGGTAGTCAATTATTCAATTGAAAAGCATATCTACCATTTGCTCAGGATACACATCTATCCTTTATGTTTTTTAATACTTTGTTTCCATATGAGGAAACAGCAGAATGTATCCCAATTTAGACATGAAAGCAATCTGGAGAGCACTGCTTATATGTGCATATATAATAAAGGAGGTTTGGTGTTCAAGACATAATATTAGCTTAGTCTTTGATTTATTCTTGCCAGCTAGTGGCACATACTTAGAGTGCATGGGAGATTGGGAAAGAATCTGTAACTCACATGCCAATTAATAATAATGTCCATGGAACAGAATCTTTACATTGTCAGTTACCTGCTACTACTGTGGAACACTGTGTACTAGATAAAAATTGATTTACAGAGCATGGACGACGCACTTGTTGACCAAAAGCTAGGGTGATTAGCTAGAAGGTTAGCTTGCATGCAGGCTGTGTCTATCTTTAGGAAGCAACTGCCTGTCTACCTGGGGAGGGAGGGTGTACATTGGCTGTAGCAGGAAACCTAAATGCTCCCAGTCGTCACACACATTGAGAGAGAGAGAGAGAGAGAGAGAGAGAGAGAGAGAGAGAGAGAGAGAGAGAGAGAGAGAACATGGAAGTTCATATATATACTCCCATAGAAAAACCACATTTGTCAGTATCAATGGGCAGAGAACAAATGCCTATATGGTGTGTAACCAAATGAATTCTACATCCATAATTGATCAACACCACTGACGACCACATGAGTGATCCAATGCTGGAAAACGGTGAAGAACACGAATTTCCTACGAGCGAGGATACCGGTTAATAACTGCAGGGGTGGAGAGAATTCTTCTAACAATGGCATGATGAATTAAATTCCAGCATTCCCAACGGTGCCTTGAATTGGATCGACTTTGTAGTACCATGATGAACAAGTGACAAGAGAGACGATAGATGAAACTTGAAGAAAGGTCAGAGAGGACGGACGAAGAAGAAGAAAGCACTCGCAGGGAAGAGAGAGGGAAGACCTTTACCTAGGGATGTGTGAAAGCCTGCAGGACCTTCACGAGGGTCTCTCTCTCTCTCCCTCTGATTGGAACTGCTGCTGGTAGTACTAGCAGCAGCGAGCGAGCTGGTACTCCCACATCAGCCTTGCATATGCATGCGTCCTCTGTCTTCTTCTTCTCCCTCTTTCCTGCTGCAGCGCTGCATGCCTCAGCTCAGCTCATTATTCTATTCCGTCCATTGCTCTCATGCATCACCGTTTCCATATTTAGTAACCACAATATCCATCATGAGTTGACCCCACCCCCCTGCTTACCTTACCATCGTCAAGTTACCACGCACGACTTTTTCGTCCATCTCCTCCTACCTGAACCCCATCCATCAGTCCCCCGTGCAATAAATATATATGCTTCTTAGGGATGTGAAGAATTCTCCGGACAAGAGCATTGTCCAAAGTTATCGGGATTCAACATTATGTCTACAAGTTTGTCGCATGTCCTAACTTGCACCCAAAGAATGTACTAGTATAGCTTGATCACAAGAGGAGTACACTACTACATATTTACTGCTATCCCCACTATGTGTCCCATCTAATTGTACATGAATTTGTAGAACTCCATGAGAAAAACAATATGGCTTTGCCACCTTTATATATAAGAAAACAGAAATGATTTGGGGAAAAAATCATTTTCAGTACCATATACTCCTAGATCAGAGCCCAAGAAACAAAAAATAATATTCAAATAAAAATAAAGTAAGAACCAAAATAGTGTGGTTCTGTGAAGTGCTTCTGTATATAATATTTCTTCATTTCTTATGCAGCTAGCTATTATTTTTGTACAAAGAAAAGCAGTGGCAGCAAATCATCAGTGATTTGTTATCCGCGGTCTAGGTACATTGGTGTAGCTACTAGCTGACGGTGGTCAAAGATAGTAGGCAGGAGAAAAGAAAAGAGAGATATATACTACTACAGAAAGAGGGGGAGAGAGAGAGAGGAGTATCAAACAAAGTTGTGCCCCCGAGAATCCTGATGGCGACTATAGTATATACAGCTTACAGAAACTTATAACCGCCGTGATAGTGATAACAGAGATTACACCGAAAACTAGCATACATAGGACAAGGGTATGATAAAGTGATGATTAACACGGGACAAGAGATAGAATATTATATGGAGAGACGACTGTCAATTAGCTAGTGACTAACTGTCAAGGGTAGAGATGTAGGTATAGCCTTGGAGGCAAACTTTTCCCCACCCTCGAAGCATAGAGATACATACAGTCCAGCCTGGTCGATCTACAGCGTCATGACAAGGTTTACAGTTTCAATCTCTTCAGCCTTATACTATATATTTTCTAAAAAGAAAAAAGATCTCTTGAGCCCTTGGCCTATGTGCCCTTAGCTTAACCTGCTGCTTATAAGTTGTGACCTCACCTCGATCGCTATTGCACACCATATATATCTAGTATACCACTAGTATCTCTTGCACATGACATTTATCTCCTCAAGCTGCTATGGCACGCGGCTGCTAGTCTTCTTCTTCTCTCCTAGTAGTAGCTTCCTTCTTCTTCTTCCACCTCTCATATCTCTCTTTGTAGCTTTCTTGTTCCATACATGCATACATTCTCCTAGCTAGCTGCTATAAAGCCTTGCCTTATGTGACCACTCATGGGCTCCCTCGCTCTCTGATCTCACTTGCTAACTAGCTACTGTAGGATTAATTGTTAGGAGGGAGGAGGAGGAAGAGGAGCTCATCTAGCTGCTGCTGCTGAGAGCAAGCAACAAGGAGTGTACGTGCGCTGCTGCTGAGCAGAGAGGAGGAGCAAGAAGAAGAGTGGTCGGCATGGACAATCTGACTCACAACTCGAGCAGCAGCAGCTCATGGGATTTGGACATGAGCCTGGGCAGCCATCACCATCCTCTCCTCTTCGACAGCCACCACCCGGCCTCTGCTGCTCCGCCGCCGCCGCCATTACCCTTCCACCTCTCCTCCTCCTCCTCACATCCTCCTCTCCATCTTGCTCACCACCCCCATCAGGATCCTTCTCCGTCTTCCTCCCTCTTCCCGGCGCCGCACCATCACCGCCTCCACCACCACTTGGGCCTCGACATCGACCCCTCTCATCACCACCACCACCATAGGCAATCCTACGAGCAGCAGCACCAGCACCATCACCATGATGACCAGGAGGAGGAGCTTCGAGGGCAGCATGAGGCCGCCGCCGCCGGAGGCCAGGAGGAACGCGGCGGCGGCGCGGGGTTGGAGGAGGTGGAGGAGGAGCTCGGCGCGATGAAGGAGATGATGTACCGGATCGCGGCCATGCAGCCGGTGGACATCGACCCGGCCACCATCAAGAAGCCGCGCCGCCGCAACGTGCGCATCAGCGACGACCCGCAGAGCGTCGCCGCCCGGCACCGCCGCGAGCGGATCAGCGAGCGCATCCGCATCCTGCAGCGCCTCGTCCCCGGCGGCACCAAGATGGACACCGCATCCATGCTCGACGAGGCCATCCGCTACATCAAGTTCCTCAAGAGACAGGTCCAGGACCTCCAGCACCAGCCGACGCCGCCGTCGCAGTTCCCCGGCGCTGCCGCCGCCGGAGTTGCCGCCGGACCCAGCGGCAGCATCGTCGGCGTCCCCCCAGGGCGGCCGGGCGGGCCGTTTCTCCCGCTGGGTCCGGGGCCTCTCATTGACTGGGCCGGGCTCGTCAGGCCCGTGGACATCCATGGGCCGACGTCCTCGTCCTCCTCGTCGTCGATGGGCGGCGCACACGCGGCGCTAGGGTTCGGCTTCACCAGCGCCGGCCAGAGCAGCCATGGTGGAATGCACTAAAGCTTTGTAGCTCCGGAGATTAACTACTACTACAGTATCTAGGAAGAAGGTCGATCAGGATGGAATGACTAAGCTCGATCTAGCAGAGAGGTAATTTTGATTTGATCCATCTTCATTGTTGTTAAGACGTTCTTGGCCGGTCAGCCGGTGTAAGGGTAGCAGTATATATAATGTGTTATTCCGTCTGGTACGGTGTTGCCGTTTTCTTTGTCAAATTAAAGTAAAACTAATTAGCAATAAGATTAGTTTTCTAGCTAGCTAGGGTTTGTGCCAAATACTGATATTTACACCCACTACTGCACTCTTCTTGTCTTTCCCTCTTCAATTCTCAGGATTTTTTTTCTCCCCTCTCTTTGTACTACTGTTCATCAATTTTCTCATTCCTGGAAAGTTCCAAGGAACCAAAATGAAAACAAATCTTTGCTGCGCTGGGGAGGGACAGCACCATATAAAATTCCCCATGCATGCATACGCATGATGTGTTGTGGTGTACGGGCTTGCGTGTTGTGTCAAGGTGGCATGCAGCCCCAGCCCTGTCACAAGCTTGTTGACCGGAGTTCTGGTTCTCGATCCCCAGCATGCATGTGATCCATCCATCCATCGATCACAAGATGCATTCTCATTTATTGGTCGGTTACTTGTTGGCAGTTTGTCACTACTAACTGCCTTTCTTTCTTGAAATCTTAATATACTTTGTTCTTGTTTGGACTCAAGCTAGCTATAGAGATAGTAAATCCATTGAAATTTGCATTGTAACCCAGAGCTGAGAGATATCTGTAGCTTCAATCCAAACAATATAGAGGAGGGGAAAGGGAAGGAATTATTGGTGCAAGGAATTCAGTGCCATGATCAGTGATGAGTGGTGAGGTGCTGAATTCGATGCATCAACAGGGCAAAATATAATTCAGAAACTGGAGAGGTCGAGTTCCCAGAGAGGAGAGAGCGGCCAAACCAACCATCCAAAAGCTGTGCATCACCACCTCTATCCTAGTCGACCTATGTCTAGCGTATCATGCTTACCTAAGCAAGCCTAGACTTTGTAGCCTGCGCCTGCACTCATGTACCGATGCCTACACAACATTTCTTTGTATTTTTCTGCTTTCTTCTTCCCAGCCAAAATTCCATTGCACACGTCATTAGGAAAATACAACAATGTTTTTGGTCGTATTCTCAACTAAGTATGTTAGTAGTGGTTCGTATTCTGCTAAACTGGATTATTATACTAGGAAAGCAGTATCATTAACTCCATAATAGGATCGACTGGAATTCCATCTGCACTGGTATTTCATGTAGACTGTGATGCAGTGATGCTACTAATTTTCTTACATTACATTTAGTACTGAATTTGAGCTGATAACAGTAAAAAATGCTGAATATGTTAGTAGTGGCAGTATACGGCTAATCCCTGTCCAAAATGATTTTACATGTATTTGAATTCTGCACACTACAAATATCCTGTACAGAATACACGCACCATGCTCAAATGTTTTGTCCTAATGTTACTTAGCCTCATAATGGACACCTACAATGACAATTATGATGCTCAATAGTCCAACTTGAAGTCGTGTGGAGAGCATATAATCATTTTCGCCTTCTGGTATTCAACATTTTTGGACATGATATTCCGGTTGTGCATTAGCCCTACTCGCATTCTTTCATTTTCATCCATTCATTACTTTCAATAATTACAAAATGTGCATATTGTCGTTTCATGGATGGCACATTATTTTCTTGTCAATGCATTTGTTTTATTTTTACACATGAAATTAATTTGGTCTCTTTGGATATGCTTGATGTCTCCAAATTGCAAGGCAAAAACACTCAGACCTCTGAATTTGGTATGAAATTGGTCTCTATATACTCAGTTCAGATAGTGTCAAAGTGCACTACATATTTTTTTTTTAATCTTTGATGTTATGAATGTGGTTTCAAACGTTTTATAATGCCGACTACTATCAAAGGGACACCCTTTCCCCTCAAAGAAAAAAAAAGACACTTGGAAAACATTTGAAGTTTATTTCATTTTCAGTGAGAGCAGAACATTTCACTGATGTAACAAACCCTGCCACCCAAAACTATATAAAGACCAAATTCACTGTTCATGGTCAGACAATACTTCCCCATTCAAAATTTTGATATGGAATTAAACCCTTGCTCTATCATTGCACATTGCTTGAGTCATCAATTGTTGTCTGTGAAAAGTATTATGACCTATGTGAAATTATCTACAGGTGATCTATGCTGTACTAGGAAACAGATGATAGTTGGAGCACAATATTTTTTTAATTGTAACTCCACATATAGAAAAGCATAAACGAATAAGGAACATGCAGCACTTACTTATGCATTGTTTGGTTAATATACATATAAGACAAGCACTTTGGATATCATCTGTATACCGCAATAATTAATTATCAGATTACACAATGCAAATAAATAAACATTCATGACTGAAGTAGTATATCTCATCGAATTTGATCATAATTAATATGATATGGTGCAGTTATATATATTGCGCAATTGGAGCATAAAATTCTACACACATGAAAATTGCTAGCTGGCCAAAACAGATCATAACATTGCATTTTGGACATTGATATAACGTATATTTACCTGGTTCAGTTAAAATTATTTTCATGTCCCTGCACTATTCCAGTATACCCCGCTTCAATTTCCTAGGATGGGGATATACAAAATAAATGAAAATTACAATGTTTGCATATCGTGAGGTCCACTGTAAACTATCCTTGGAGAATTTTTTCCAGTGTGTTTAATGAGTCTTTGCATCTTCGGAAATAATATCATTTGAATCGGCATAGTTTCAGATCTTCAACTTCCTACTTGTGTTCGTATTGATTGCTTAACTTTCACTGAAATAACAAATCTATATAGGTGCTAAAACCCCAGTCATATTTCACGTGCGCAATTCTCTGATAGATCTTGTCCAGAATATGCTTATGTATATATGCACATATGCGTTTTCATGATCAGAAAGATATTTAATTGGCTTTTCTACACCAGATGCTTGGTTTGCGCTCACCTAAAAGAAATTTGTTTAACCCATGTCTAATCTCTGAAATTCTTTTAATTATTGGTACAATTTGTATATATGGCGTTATCAACGTACATGATTGGAATGCATCAAGCTGTGCGTCTCTTTGCTTGGATGAAAGTGCACATGTACAATAGCTAACTCCCACAAAAACCTGGATTCCTATGTTTTGTTCTCGCTTCATGCAAATGACCCCAGTGTCCCCCTCCTACACATCACAAATTTGCGTATCCATGACGCCCGTGTCGCCATCAAGGCCGACTTCACCATATGGTTGCGATTCTCTCTCTAGTTCACAAGCCTCACCACTCACATGTCCACCTTAATTAATTTGTCACGCGAAATTGCCATGCCACCCGCCGCCATCGCCCACCACTCTCCATCCTTTTCACGATCACGGTGCGGCGTTGCCCATATCGTTAGGGCGTACGCAATCGCCTCTCTCGATTTCTCCACTCTTGTCTTTTAGCTCAAATGAACCTTTTAACGTTGAGTTTCTTGACTATATATGTATCTTTTTTTGTTTTATGTAATGCTTGTAAGACAGTAAGTGCATATATGAAATAGAGCATGGTGGTGAAATGGGCGTCGATGCATTACTGGTACTGAGCAAAGGTAATCTTAAGGTGACCGACTTGGATCCGAAGAACCACATCACCTTAATGGAAGTGGGGGTATATATCTTTCCCTGCCCACCCCAATTTTTTGAAAGAATTGAAAATGCTCTTGTATTTTGAAATAATGTATGTGTATCACATGCTCTCAGAAAATAAAAGACCAGGGATACGTACCAAGGTGACGCAATGATAGCTTAATTAAAGATGACTTATACAGTCCAAAGAACTAACTAATATTTTTCGAACAAAACTAGCTAGTGATGATCTGACGGTCTAGATCGATTGTTTTCCATCCATCGATACTAGATAGTATATTTTTATGCTGAGGGTAAGATTGGAAAAAATAAGAATGGCATAACAATTATCAATTATTTTATAAGTCAAATTATTCTGTCAAGCATGCATTCTAAACAACAAAAAGTTGAACAATGTTCTTCATATTGTCTGCTAGGGTTAGGGTTCTTTTTCCCCACCACCCTCGCACGCAGTCTCATGTCCTTCTCTCTCCATTCATTTCCATGCGGGATTTATAAAAAATTACTGCAATTCCAAAACTACCCCTAGAACAGATAGTAGCCAGCTTTTGGACTGTAAGATAATTACGTACCTTCTACTGTTTTTCTTCGTCTTGGGTACTAGAGAGTTAAAGGACAGCCTCCGAAACCTTATGATCATGTACATGACGCGAGACAACGTACAACGTTAATTAATTTACTGAAAGATCTCTTTTTCATTCCTTTGTATGAATATATTGTTTTTTGACAAATAAAATGGGGGAAAGGAACCGTGTAAATAAGAAGCAGCCAAACGAAGATGAAGGCATCTGAATAGAAAAGGTTATCTGTGGTATAGTAGAGAGGAGAGGCATGCACTGCACTGATTACATACGTACAGAGAGGTAGCTGCTGACAGGGGCCAATCATACAACGGATCGGAGATGAATGCGTACGCATGGCCTTCGCTGAGCAACGCATGCCGTCCATATTCATTCACTCACCACTGCCACTGCTTCTGCTGCATTTTGAATATAGTACCCTCCTCTCCTCTTTGCTTGGACCCAGTATTTTTGATTTTGATCTGTGTATACGTAGAGGAAGCTTTGCTTTTAGGGTCATCCTTGAACAAGATATGCTTCTACTGGATGAATTTACATATGGCTACATTTTCCTAAAAAAAAAAGTCTACATTACCATAAAATACACATGTAACGTGCCACATGCCCATAGAGGCCGGTGCCCACGAGGAAGACAAGCTGTTTCACAACCCAGCAATGACGACACATTTATATGTGCTGATCCAAATGCATGCTGTCCTGCTCAAGGCAAGTTGCATGCATGTCAAACAGTAAGTAAATAAACGTACTAGATAGTGACGGCGATCTGATTGATTCTGAGAGCACAGTGTAATATTGTACGGCAGCGGCTGCAGATATCGTTTCGCAACGGCTTGAATAATGAATTCTCTTCTCTGCTGATCAGCGTGCTCCCCTGTCGATTGCAAACGCAACAACTTTACGGCCGGCCGGCGAGATCTATCATTACTATTGGGGCCATGCATATGTGTCATGCTACTCACGCGTCTGCCGCTGAGACGTCACAATCAGCTACTCCACTCTGTGTATCAAAACATACAGGAGATAAAGATTATTGTGGTTACATTTATTTATATACTAGGACACAACTTTTAGGCTCGCAGGGCTGCGGCTTCTACAAAACTGGAGTAGTTCATTTTCAGAAATGTTTGTTAAAATGGCTTCAGATTTGACTCCCGCGAAAGAACCGTGCCAAGCTTCTATTTTCAGCTTTTTACAACTCCTAGTTCATTTCACAAAACGGGCTTTAGGTTGTTTTTTCTTTAACTATAGCACTTCGATCTGCATTGGAGTGTTTAGTTGTGGTGGGGGGCTTGGCCCTGAAGCTAGATTCAAAGCTGGTAATTAGGGAGCCCTTTCAGAGAGGCTCTTTATCTCCCGTGTATCGAGATATTACTCCATTCGTTGTGAGTGTATATATATGTGATCGATTAAACTAGTACTTACTATGACCTTTTTCTAGTTGCCCTGGATATAGTATATAAAACCTTTTTGATCTGTATCATCAATGGACGGACCCCATCATCATCTGGCAAAAGTGCCACAACACAATCGAAGGGTGGCCCAGCCCACTCAATCGATGATCTCTGCGGTAGGACCCAGTGGAACTAGGATCTTTGTATCTTTGTAGTCGACTGCTGGTTTATCAATGACATGCATGCATGCAGGTCCCTGTGTATCTGCAAGCATACACGTCTTGCATCCTGCTACCAAACGATGGATCGCGTACTAGGCTGTGTGTGTCGCCTGTCCGATCCGATGAAGAAACAAAAGCTCCCCAACGAGCGACGGCACGCCGGCAGGGCAGGGCCGCCTTGCCTTCATGTATGCCGTTACACAGTTCCCTATGTGTGCATCGTACATGCCACTCTTTTATTTTCCTATGGCTAACACGCATGCATTTTTTTTCCAACAAATTATGCGTACGCGGTCCTCGTGCTACCTCTGCTACGGCCTCCTTTGGAACAAAGAAAAAATAAAGGATTTTTTGTATAATTCTAATCTTATAAGAAAGTTTTCTACGAGACCTTTTGGAACAAAGGATTATGATCTTATAAATCTTATGAAATTCTTATAGAATGCTTTTCTCCATAGCAATTTTAGAGAAATTCTAGCAAGAGGTCCAACCTCTTGAAAAGTTTCCTTCGAGTCTACCTCTCTCTTCAATTGCCATGTTTTTTTCTTTGCATCCAAACAATCTGTAGGAAATTATCATGTGTTTTCAATTCATGTAAGATTGCATTTGATAGCCAATTCTAATCCTATATTTTTCTTATTCCTACGTTTTCAGAATCCTGCATTCCAAAGAGAGCCTACATGTTAAAACATCATTACATGTTAAAACATCATTCTCGATCTCAAGACAACTTTAATTGTTGCCATTGTTTAGCTCAAATCCGAGCTATCAGCTATGAAATAATGGAGTATAGTTTTTGGACAAAATATAATTGTATAAAACTCTATAGTGTCCCAGAGTTAGGATCTCAACTTTAAAACTTGAATGAGTAATTTTATGAAACATAAACAAAAACTTTAAAGTTCTTCTACTTGATTGTATATATAGGATGTATTATACAATCAAGTAGAAGTTACAACGGAGGGTATAGTTACATCGATCCTACAATTGTATGTCTATGAAAGTGTCATTCGCGTATACGGTGTGTGGTCCTCCTTGCACGCGTGATACACGTACTTATGTAAGGGTAGTTGTGTACTTCCATTCGATCAGCGGCGTGTAGCGCATACACTTCTATAAGAAGCAGCTTCCAACACTGGTGTGGTGGACCACAAGGCCGGCCGGAATTGTGCACGTCACTGACCACGTAAGCTTCGTGGGGGCTATACGGCTCCATGTTGTTGTCACTTGGATTCTTTCACATAAATGCTTCATCATGCCCGGCAATTTCTTTTCAAGGCCATCACCGATTACTAAACTTTTTTCTCTCAAATAACCTTCCGATCGATCACAAATAAGTACTCACTTTAGACATGATCAACTCATCACCATCTCACTATAGTATTTAAGACAAATCTATACTCCTTTTTAACGGTTCAATCAAATATTCAAACGGATATTGATAGTTAAAGTTTAAATATATTAACCGCGCACCTATCCTAAACAACACTTATTTGTGACTAGAGAAAATAAAAGGAAACTCCAACTGCTCCATGATTACACTATGATCAATCTAATGTGAGCCCTAAACAAGGTCACTAAACAACGACGACGATGGCATACTAAGGTCTCTCTTTTGCTTAGCCATCGACTACTACTACTTCTATTTTCAAATATATGACGTTTATGACAACAAAAATTTAGATCCTAAACATAGTTGCCACGGATTTGCCCGGCTGCTTCCTCCAGGGTGTAGTCCTAGAGAGAGAGAGGATGTGAAATGTTTAGCCGTGCCCTTGAGTTTTAGGCTTCAAGGGTCACTCGATCAATACTAGCTATAAGCATGGCACCGATAGTCACATGTGGTATTCTGCCTTGGATAAGCTAGATGTTGGCGATTAACTATACCCTTCGTTAATTTATGGATGATTAGGTTAGTTTACTTTTGAACTAACCATGTTATATGTAAAGCCAGATATAGAGTAGAACAAAGACGTTGGCATGGCCGCTTCAGCAGCGGCAACAGATTAGAGTTGCAGTAATAATAAGTGTATCTTGTGTTCCACTCAAGTTTATCATCGAGCTGCTCTTTTGCAGTTTGGGGGGCTTGTTTGTTGTGAACATGCTTGAACAATCCCTTCGATCCAGACCTGCCAAAACGGATGCAATAACTAAGCCTCAGTTTCTTGTAACATATGTTGGGTAGGAATTTCATATGAGAATGAAGTTATATCTATAATTTAGAAGCTTAAGAATTCCATATGAAAATAAAACGATATATCTCCACGGCTAGGTTGATCGAGAGACCCATACATGATTCAAATAGGGCGGAAATGGCCGCCAAAATTCAGGTGCGCAGTGATTGGACTGAAAGGGAGGCAAAGGACATACCTCAGATTGTTCTGTGTGGCCTCCTTCGATCCCCTGCTAGATCATGTGCAGGTCACTACTAGTAGCCTTCATTCCATTCATTGTGCAGGTCCTTGTAAGTAGCTGCACTAACAGCCTTTTCCTGGTCGGCATTATTTGCTGCACAAATATATGCAGCCCATAATCCCATATGCGCCAAGCCATGCGCAGAGAGAGATAAAGCAGAGATGTTGTCGTGATGGTGATGGCTCTGTCCATGCTGTGATCCGCCTTTTGGAGGACCAATGCAAAGTGCATGTGGGACATGCATTACGCGACGACATCTATACATCATTGGTTACAGTGGACTTGTACTCGAATCTGAACATCAGAAGTAGTCGAATCTGGACTGGCAGCGCCGAAGGAAGCTCAACAAAGATGCTGCATTCCTATAGCAGGTAGACTTCATAGCATACATGCACAAGCCATTTCTTCTTTCCAATCACCTGCTTCAACCACGGGTAGCTGAAAGGACGTCTTTCTTGCTGTCAGTAGTAAAATTTGGTGTGTTCATGTTCTGGAAATAGTATACCAGTTCTGTCCATAGATTTGGTCATCTAGTACTGCCCCTTTTGGGGGCTCATTAACACCGGACATGTCAACAACTCGAGTGTACGTACCTATTGCATATGTGAATGTGATTCACGGTGGAGTGGGCTTTGGGTTTCCAGCTATAATATACCCAAGAACATGATCAGCAGAATACTAATGGGCCGAATAGTGATTTCGTGGAGGTCCATGTTTGCAAGTGGGCTTCTGTTTTACCAGTTTTATTTGTCCGAGCAGAAGAAACGGTGCCAAATCAATATTCGTCAGTAGAATGCTAATGAGCAGGATCCGTAACCAGCTCGGCTCAAATTCGTTTCGAGAAAAAGAAACGCTACCAAATCCAATTCGTCAGAATCGGCACAAATATGGCGCAACACACTAATCTCATCCTGCCTTTTATTTCTGCCCTTTTTTCTTCTCTGTAAAATGGGTACGCTGCTCACTTGTTTCTGACGGCATAATCATGACGAAATGGACTGGCGACCTGTACTTATGATACGATGATCACGTAAGATTCACAAGCCACCGCCAAGATGCTCTACGATTAATGACGCGATCGATGGGCACAGTGCTGGGCATGATAACAAAGGCAGGAGGTAGATTTCATCCGTGCCTTGCAACACACTGAAACTAGGTGCCATTTGCTTACAAGCTAGCTCGTAGACTGTCAACGCTGATCCAGTGGCAACGCATCCACAACATACACCGCCTGCATGCTACTGGCCGAAAGGAGTGCACACTGAAATGATCGACCTCTTTCTTCATCACAAGAGTTTCAAGCCAAGCCTACTTCACTCAAAAGCATGCACATGTGGAAGCACAAACATAAAGGGTTGTGGCACAAGCAGAGCCATTGCTGAGCGCACAAGATGCGTGTGTATGTACTCCATTTCCAAATAAAGAACGTTATAATGCTGCGCCGGAAACGTTTCATTAGGATTTAAGGATGTATAAAAATATGCGGGCCTAAAGCTAAGCTAGGTGTCTTACTCATACCCAAAAAAGACAAGGGTGGCCAGCCACACGGGCTTTGATGCCAAGGAACGCATTGTTTGGAAGCAACCCCAGCTCAAGCCGTAGCATAGGAGCCAAGTCACTTGCAGCTCAAATCTTCACTTCTTCCCTCCCTCCACATATAAATATGCAGTACATGATAAACAGCACAACTCACTCAGCTCCTCTTACTACAGCACCAGCGAGCACATTTGTCTCAGCATCAACGACTACCTAGCTCATCCATCCAATGGCTTTCAACCCCAATCCTCCAGGAGGCTTGGGCTTCCCCTACTTCCTCCAACCCAATTCCTCCAACCCGTATTTCCCTCCAAACCCGTATTTCCCAACAGTGCCACCGCAGCCACAAGCCCCACCACGTTTTCCGCCACCCTTTCGAGCCCCGCCACCGCCACGGCGTGCTCCACCACCCCCCACTCAACCCCCGCCACCGCGCCGTGCCCCACCACCACCCACTCAGCCTCCGCCACAGCGTCGTGCTCCCCCACCGCCCACTCCACCACCGCGCCGTGCTCCCCCTCCACCACCGCCCCGCAGTGCCCCACCTCCACCTTCATCACCCCCACCGCCACCTCGTCGTGCTCCACCGCCACCATCACCGCCCATTCGACCGCCGCCGCCACCAACTCCTCGTCCTCAAGCACCACCACCGCCACGCCCACTAGCCCCACCTCCACCGCATATCAACCCACCAACACCAGTGCCACCACCTCCTAGCCCTCCACACCACATTGTCATCATTGTGGTATTCGTCTCACTGGGCGGCCTGCTCCTGCTGGGATGCTTAGCCGCACTATTCTGCTGGCACAAGAAGAGGGGGAGGAAGACTGAGAGGAAGGCAGAGATTCTGAACTACAGCGACCATGTCCATGTCCACAAGGACACCATGTCAGGTCCAGAAGGCGCCAAGGTCGTCAAGCTAACAGTAGACGAGGACATCAAATTCCAAGAGGCAGTGAAGAAGCAAGATGCCATAGGTGAATCATCGAGCACTGGAGCAGCTGGGAAGGCATCGCACCACAGCTTATGGCACTGGCACAAGAAACATGGGGGCAGAGAAGAGAAGAAGGCAGAGCTCATCAATGTCACAGAGCACAAACATGTGGAGGAGAAGATCGTGCCAGGACCTCATGGAGACAAAATTGAGGTACTTTCAGAAGATGAAGATATCAGGATTGAAGCAGCAGGTGGGAAAGAACAAGTGTCTGAAAAATCAAAGGCGCACATATTCAAGTCCTAAGAAGATGATGCCACTATCTGCCCAAGTTTACCTATACTCAAGGCCATTCAGCCCGAGGCAATAATCATATCCGTATCCGTACACTTGCGTGCATTTGATTAGTTTTATATGTTCTTTCATGCGACTGGAAATAAGGGCGTCAGAGACCCCATTTGATTTGATTCAATATGTAATTACTTCTGTATAAGAATTTGAGTATGAGCAAAATATGTGTGTGAATGCATTTCATCAACGAATTTCACAAAACCCCACCGGTCAAATTCGAAGATCAGTGGCTGCATGTTGCGTCATTACAAGGTGTGCTCATATGCAAGACCTTTCTGTTTGCATTCTCCATTGTGTCAAAAGCAGGAAAAGAACTTATGCACTACTAGGATAGAAGGTGAACAAGGCTGCAAACCGAACTTTACAAGGCAACCTAAACTTAGCTTCCAGTACTTGTCGTCACTATGGAACATAGCATAATCCTAACTACTTCTGTTACTTTAGTTAATTGCAATTGGAGTAATTCGCTTCTTAGTAGGCTTACTTGATGCGTTGTTCTTGGTTGATACAGGTGGAGGTGTCACTTCAACAGGCTTGGGACTCACTGCAGTCTTAACTTTGTTGGCACCAGCGTCCACTTCAATACTTTCTACTGTTGCCTGCTCCTTGTTCTCACAGATCACATTTCCTTCAACAAGCTCCCCTGTTCCTGAATTTTCAAGAATTGAAACCTGTTAGGCTGAAAATGTACGTTAAAAAAAGCAAAGATTGTGCACATGGCCCAAATTAGAAAAGGAAGGTCTGATGTCCATAGCCATGATTCATTTCAGGTGACTGGAATAAAGGCACTGTATAGGAATTGTTGTTGTTGTTCACCTTTTTAGAGAAATTTATGTGCAGACAAAATTCTAACAAAATTTCACAGGAAAGTTGTCAATTAGAGGATTTACTGGCAACAGGGCTACTTGTTAACAATGTATGGTCCTTAACACTGAACATCCATCCAAATTACTGCTTCCATGCATGATGCATCATGAGTGGAATCCAATCTTTATAGGAGTAAAACAGAAGGTGAATACAAACACAGGACTAACTTTATGAAGCATTAAACATTAATTTGCAATACTTGTGATAACAACATAAGATCTAACTGTTTCAGCTACAGAGTTAATTGCAGTAGAATTAGATTCTTCTTATTATTCGGCTTACTCAATGAGACGTCCTCAGCCAACACTGGTGGCAGTGCAACTCGTACAGCCACAGGTCTGGCTTCCATTTTAATTTTGCTTGCATCAACATCAACTTCCATGCTATCTCCTGATAACGGCTTCTTTTCACATGTGATATTCCCTTCAGCAACTCCTTTTCCTCCTAGATATTTTCCAGAATTGAACCATATTAGAAGAGTGTGCTTCAAGAAATGCAAATCAGAAGGGAGGAAATGGACAAGACAGGTAAATGGAATCAGTCCAATATTCAGATTGTTAATTTTGCAAAAGGAGATATGCCTTAAAGCAAGAAATTCAGGGTATTAATGACATGTGAGCAAAAGTAATTTATCCCAGCAGCACTACCAAAGATTTTCTGAGAAACCAACTCAATGAAAAACTGTAAATATACCATGTTGCTAAAGAGGAGCCTCAGATCCGATTCAATTGTTGCGAAGAATAAAGTTTAGGTGAAACGTGGTACAGACTATAGAGCTTTTCAGGAGGAGATGATTAATAAAGAAAATAAAAAAATATTATGTGAAATCTGTTATAGACAAGGCGCCCATATTAGTTGCCATTTGCCAATTTCTGCATTACATCTAGGTTGTTGGGGTTGTTATATAATTCAGTCTTGAAAACTAAAACTGTTTTGAAATTCACTGCTAACCCTAAACCCTCTCCTCTCCTGGTGTGAACATCTTGAGACTTACAAAACACAGACGCTAATTCAGTTGCTATCCTCCCCCCCCCAAAACACAGACGCTAATTTATCGTGCACGTCGTATTGGTGTCCAAATAGTGCTGCCTATGGGCTTTTTCATGATAGCTGAAAAATTCACATTCTTGAGGACTATCTCCACCTTGAAATTTTTTTAAACTACACAGATAGAAATGATACTTACAAAAGACAATTCCACAAGTGAAAATTATGTATGGATTGCACGCAGTGGCACCATTTCAACACCAAAGGGGAAAAAAGGACAGAAGAGATTGAAGGGATTGATATACCAGAGAGGATATGAGGCTGACCCAGTTCATCGTTATCAAACTCTATTATAGTACAGTAGCCATCTCGTGACGACACTGCCAGGTATTTAGCATCAGAAGACCTGACAGAAACAGGTGCAAAAATGATTTTCTAGACCCCATAGATAAGACAAACTCCTCTCCACTAAATGGCGGAGACTTTAAAAGCACTCACCATGCAATATCTGTAATGGCAGCATAGTGTAGACCAGCATGTATCAGAATTGGAGGAACACTTTCTGTGTCGTAGACATATAGAGAATTCAAAGTAGCAACAGCGAATACAACCCTGTAAGGAAGCTTGAAGAAACCATCTGACACATTTCCAATGTAATTCAGCTTCATTGCAACACGTAAAAATTGGAGGACCTCAAAGCAAAAAAGAAGCTGCCAGAAAATTGGGGTACCTGAGTTAGAGCCACAAGATCTGAAAAGGACAGGGCAGAAGCGCACTGCTACTATAGCTTTACTTGCCCCAGGGAGTTGTATCGCAGGCCTGCAGTGACCAAAAAAAAAAGGGTTATTAACCTAAGACTCCAAGAGAATAACTAAGCAGGTACGAGTAAAGTTTTACTGGACAGTATGTTCGCCTGACAAAAAACATAGATACATCATGATAGTCAGTAAAATACCTTAATTGCCATAAAAGCTCACACGTAAACTAACACAACGTAACCAACAAGAAGATACTTAGGACTTGACTCCCATTTATAGCTTACTCTTGGATGTAGTAAATTGTTTTTTTTTTCCACAAGGATGCTACACAAAAAAAAAAGAACTAAGTTGTCAAGTTCTCTGATGCTCCATTTTCGCATTATCTTGGATTAAGTATCATTTAAATTCACAGAAAATTGATCCCTCTGTTTATACAGCACAAAGTAGGAAAAAAAATTCTCAAACATGCAGGAGAACTGCACGTCTTTGTATTACGGAGAAGAGCCAAACCGATTACGATGCCATACTTTGGTCGAGGTTAGTGTTTAGATTACATTCGCACCCGCGCTTGAAAATCACAAAGTGGAAAATATCTGGTTACTTGGAAGTATCAGATCTGGTACCTTGAGAGATCTCGCCTTGGCATTATATAAGCGGTATTGATCACTTCAGAGGAGTGTTTAGAAAGACCTGATAAACACAGAAATAGCAAGGAAGCTATTAAAGGGGTATAATTAACAACGACAGAGAAAGTGGCAAACATGGGCTAAATGACGTGCAACCAGAGAGAACATAATATCTCAAAATTTAAGAATTAGTGATTTAATGCAGACTAGTTGAGGTGCAAAAATATAGTTATTATTGCCCCCAAAAAATTATACCTGATGGTAATACTAGAAAAGATCCGTCAGGTGACCATGCCAACCTCCGGAAGAAAGATGGTAATGTCTCATCATGAAACATATGAGATTTAACTGGCGGCTGCAAGGAGAAGAATTATATATCGCGTTTGTTCAATTTCAGTCTGAACTTGATGCTGTAGCGGTTAGGTTAGATGGGACAAACCTTGGATTCATCATGATTCTGAAATTCGATCTTCACCAGCGTGTGCTGGCAAACAAAGTTCATCTTCTCTGCGTTCTTTGATTTGCCTTGAGGCTTGTTTGCATATATTTTACATGTTCTGTCAGAGCTCAGTGAAGCGATATACTGGCCCAAGGGATCCCATGCCACGCCCTGAACGTAATGCAGATGACCCTCCAACTTTTGGTGCACCGTGCCTGAGAATGAGATCGCATATAAGGCATATAAGACGCTCAATAGCCCATGGTGTCGAAAACGAAGATCGCTGCTGTTGTGAGAGTACCTTTAATAGCATCCCAAATTATGCAAGTGTTATCAACTGACGCAGAAACAAGGATTGTGCTGTCGTGCGACCACTGCAGGTCAAGAACGTCCTTGTGGTGGAATCTGCGAAACAAATTCGGACATTACAAATTAGCAGGCTTCAGAAGAGGCGGGCTGATTTAAGAAGTGCCTTTTTTCTCTCGTTCAGAAGTGGAACTCACAATAATGTCTTGTGTGCTTTCCAAGCCTCTCCGTCATCAGTGGAATGCAATTTCCACAGGCTAATGCCGCCACCTGCAATTACGAAACACGGCACTTACCATAATAAGGGAACAGAACTTTTCGATCGGCGCTATAAATGGGTTCAAGTAATTATGACTTGAGATGTACTCCTAAACACCAAATCGAACATACCGTCAGCACCCGAAGCGAGATACTCCCCTGCACAGGACCAATGCGAGAACAGCATTAATAGGCATGTGTAAAGGCTCAAAAAGAATTCACCAGCACTCAATTTCAGTTTAAAGAACAAAAATAAATAAGGGGAAAACATTGATTAGGCTCAGGGGGCCTGGAATTGTGGCGCGGCTTGCTAAGTTACCAGAAGGGGAGAAACGGATAACGTTAACCGCGGAGCTGTGGGCGGTGCCGTTGGGCGCAAGTCCGCTCTGGAAGGTGGCGGTGGGGAGCTTGTCTTCTGAACCATCGGAGCCTATCACCCAGATCTGCAAGCCGGAACGGGTTACGAAATGAGTGGCGGCGGAAGAAATGGAAATGGAATTTCGAGGCAGCACGTCTGATGGCGCAGGAGGAGAAGAGCGCGGACCTTGACGTCGTGGTCGGCGCCGGCGGTGGCGAGGCGGCCGGAGGCGGGGTGGAAGTCGAGGCTGAGCACCGGCTGCAGGTCGTGCCAGTTGATCTGCACCGTCCCGCCCCGCATCTTCGATGGATGGATTGAACTCCTCCGATCCCTTCCTCCTCCTCCTCCGCTGCCTTGGCCTCCAAAATCTCTCTCTCTCCTCCCGCCCTTCGCTTTCTCTCTCTAGGGTTTGGTTTGGGGGAAGAAACCAGACGGCGGGAAATGGAGGCGATTGGGCGCGCAGCTCTCAACACTCTCCCCCTCCTCCTCTCCTTTCGTCTCCTTAACGATGGGCCATGTTCTCCAGTGGGCTTACAAACGGCCTGCAAACTAGGAGCTATAGGGGGAGTACTGGGCCGATGATTTTCATGTGGGCTCACAGATGGCCTGTAAACCTAAGTCATGGGCTCCTGAAGTTTACGTTAGCACTGTGTTTATATTTTGGGAAAATTATGTTTTTATCCTTACTCTGATCTCTAATTGTGATTTTACCTTTATTTTTTAATTTTATGATTTTATCTTTGGTTTTTCAACCTGAAGCTTGAGTTTACCTCTACACAGGGTAAAATCGCAATAATTCTATTTTGATTTTACCCCTACCGTGGCTTCAGTTTGAAAAAATAGGGGTACAATCACAAAGTTAAAAGGTGAGTGTAAAATCACGATTAGAGTCCAAAATAATGGTAAAAACATAATTGCCCTTTATATTTTATGCTAATTTATCAGGTATTTCCCAATGTCTGAGCTGTGCAGCTAAGCTACGCTCTATTTTTCCATATAAAAAAAAAGCTATGCTCTATTCCTTTGTTATTTGTTTATTTAATAAAGTAAGATGATGATATTATTTGCATAAGGTGGAAAAAAGGATTAACATGGCGAGAAGATATCTGAAAATGAGGTTTGATTTTTGGGGTACTAGTAGTGCTGCCCTGCCTGGCCTAGTACTAGTAGTGCCCAAGTGGATTGGTTGGATAATGGATATACATCGCAGTAGAGAATTAGCCATCAGTCACCTTGCAGTGCCGACGAGTAACGCCATCACTCGCATCACCTGATCACAATAATCTTGTCTTAAAAGACCATGGCCAAAATCGTTGCACACTAACCAGGTAATGGGCACGCAATAATCTCCACATAATAACGATAAGATGTAAAAAGAACATAAAGGGCGGGGGGAAAGAGCTGAGAGATGGAAGAAAAGGGAAAATAAGTGGCGAACACTCTTAAAATGCACTCACTCGCGCCAGCTAGCTAGCCTGGCGCATATATATAGGCCACCTGAGAAAGAGAAGGCTATCAGTTAAAAATTTCAGGTGATGTATAGATCCATGTGATGTATCTGTAAAAAAATGGATTCTAGATGCGGTGAATCACTCCTATAGAATTGAATATATTTATAGCCCTTGATATGTGTTAATTTTGAAGGGGCGATAAGCGCCATGTACACGGATCTAAACAAGTTGCGAGTTTCTGCAGTTTCCACGCGAACCCCGGAGGGAGAAGAAGAGAGAATAAGGTCCACAGCCATACTCCTTTCATTTTTCTTTTCATGTCACTAGAACAAGCTAACTAGTGCAAATATCGAAGGGTATTTATAGTTCATATGGATAAGATACAGAATAGCAAAGAGGAAACAAAAGTAACGAGAGATCAAATAAAGGGGAAAATAAGTGGCAAACACTACTCCTAATTAAAATGCACCCACGCTACTTACTACACATAGCCTGGCGCATAAATAGGCCATCTGAAAAAAGAAAACCCTATCTATGATTCAAAAATCTCTAGTGGTGAAAGCAAACAGGGGATGATGTACCAAGAAATGGTCGGTCTTACCCCCTCCCTACATGTACACGTTACCTCAACTGCATGTCTCCTTTTTTTTTAGTGCAACGTCTACATTTCTTTTCGAAAAAAATGAAAAAAAAACAAAATAATACGGAAAAGAAACGCCTCAATAAATTAGATGCGGTATGTGAAGGTTTTCGCTCATACTAATGCTATTTTGAGTATGGATATTAGATTTAGCTGTTTTAGATTTAGCAGTTGAAGAACAGATACATGCTGTATAAAAAGGTTGTGCTTAATCATTGGGACACCACCAGCACCAGCTAGCAGCGGATATGTAGTTATGTACAGTTTGTTGAACTGCAGCTCGACGGCGGCGGCATGCTGCTGATCGACTGTAGTACTTCACTTAGCTTGCAGTGAGTGCTGTGCATGTTGTATAAAGTAGCTAGAGAACGGAAAGGAAGCAACTCCATTATCGCATATTGAACCAACAACTAAAGCAGACATCTTAATAATAATCTTCATGTAAGCATGAGACAGTGAACAGCGCTATGTGCTCAAACTGATTGGAATGGTATCAGAGTGTAGTTGTTGCTTAAGGCCTAGCTAATCTGCTTATAGCTAATGAATATATAGGCTTGGACATTGATAGGAACCGATACGAATCGGCAAGGGTGTCCCGATCTTCACGACAGTAGGCTAACGAATCAAAGGTAACTTGCTGCGAACAGCAGGGGATAAGTAGCTTTATACCTGCCAAGGTTGGATGTGACCAAGCGATGGGGAGAGAGGCACCGAAATCTTGAGGACATCGACTCGATCTCCAAACAACCTCAAAACCACAAACCGGGACTAATCCACACAATTGGCCCGGAAGCCAAGAGCACGAATCAGGGGATCTCAGAGAGATCTCTTCACAAGTCTAAGAAGAACAAGGAAGAACAAAGGTGTGCAAGGCACTCAGCAACTTGGCTGCAAAACCATGTCGGTTTATCAAATTATCAAATGATCAAAAGTTCGTTTTTGCTGGGTACATGGGGGATATTTGTACTAGGAACAACCCTCCTAGATAGGTATGAACTGAAGTCACCACGTTGGGAGGTGGAAGGCCAACTGGTGGAAGAATTCACGAAGTCTCCTTCAGTTCTCGCGCGTCCTCTCAGCTTCTGTGCAGCATTCAGTAAAACGGTCATATCTCCTTAGTGGGAAGTCCAATGGATGAACGGTTTGTTGCGTTGAAAAGATAACTCATTTATCTTTCCAGACATGTATACTTTGTACCATGACTCGTGACAGATTGGTACAGACTTGGATGACAATTTGATGCTTCTGTCGCGTAACCTTGGGTCAGGAGCTTGTAACCATGCTTGTCTTCAGCAACATTCTTGATGTCTTCGGTGTAGCCATTTGCGTCGTCCATGTGACCCATTGAAGTATCCTCATGTGTAAACCTGAGTAAAAGTAGCATACTTGATTTAGGTAGCACATAATTCTCATCAATATTAAGGGTATATGATGCAAGGAATGAGTTCACCTCTTGTTGTATCTTCTTTGCACGGCTGCGTGTAATAGGTCATGCTCTTGTTGCCTCATGTGAAACTGGAGTTGGACATGGTGTAATCGTTCCTGGTGTTACTAGTGGCATATCCACCAATGCATCTTCGTTATGTATGGCCGGGATGTCCTCATCAGATTGCAAGTTTCGAGAGATTTCTTAATTAGATCCAGCAGCGTTGACATCATGTGGTTAGTACTGCGGCTGGTATAGCTATGCTGCCTGATTTGAGGAATCCTACCGGACTCCGCCGGACTTTACAACTGGAAGGAACCATCTCCTTGAGACATTCAGGCATATTCAGTCCACAGTCGTACGCGTTTTTCCGCTCGGTTGCCACCTCTGGTCCGGTCCGGTCCTCTCCTCTGCTGGAAAGCCAAGCGAAGCATGACGATGCATCTATATCGACCCCAATAGTCAAACACACTTGCAATGCCTTTTCCCATATTTTGGAGGCAACTTGCTAAGCTCAGTGATGAGTACGTGAAGCAGGTAGGAAACCAGCTGCGACTCTGCTCGATCAGGCCTATAAGCAGGCGCGTCAACGAGCGTCGCCCAGCCAAACGAAGACACGACCCAGGAAGCAACCTTTTCAGATCAATTTTGTTTGTGCTCCTCCATTGTTTAACTCGGGATAGCACTATATATGGGCGCAATTTCCATTTCACAAAAAATAATATATACACGTATAGGATGGATTACCTTATCGTGGACTAAGCACTAAGTGAGGTTATTCAGTGGTGGTACGTCGTTATTAATATATATAACGTGCTACTGCCAAGTTACGAGGAGCGTCGAAGATGCACCCGCACGACAAACACGGCCGGTCCATATTGATTCGCAACACAAAAACAAAGGCCAAAAAAAAATTAGTGCTCATGCATTTGAGTAAAAACGACTTGTCAACTGAGACCAACCGTGGCTTTGCTTCTCAAAGGTAATATTATCATTTGCGTTGTTGTGCGTTGCAAGCTGCAAGGGAATAACGTACGTGGTACTCCATACCTTGTTTAGTATATCATCTTCTCTGCCACTCTCACCAATGCTGGCTCCGCCCTACAAGAATGTCGTTTTAGGATCTTCAAAGAATGACTCCCATGCCCTCATTCAATGATTATATGTAAGATACCATTTGCAATGACCAATGTCGTTACTAAATTATCATCTTTAGTTACTTTGGCCTTCTAGGTTTAAATTCAACTTCTCCTTGCTCTCCTACAACACAGATATGTTTTAAAACAAAGGAATTTTGAAAACATATATTGACAACAAAAATCCTCTCAATGCAATTATAACAAAAGGAATTTTGAAAGTACAGGCCTTCTGCCCCCACCCTCCCTCCCATGTGATGGCAATATGTAGTTATTAGCATGTATTGGAATTGGAAGGGCTATATAGAAGTTTGAAGAAACCACCTATAACAGTTTTTTTCAATGTGACTAAGATTCGCTATATGACAGGTAAAATGACCTCAAAGCAAACGCCAAAAGAAAAAAAAAAACTGAGCTAGGCACCATTTGAGTTGCAACCACATGAGGTCTGAAAAAGAACAAGGCAGGTGAGCATGCTGCACAGCTAGATGAAGGTGAGCCTAGCAATGGACCGTTCAATTTGTGGCTATGAGTACCCACGAAAAATCTGACCATTGTGTATCAGTCTCACCATCAAGAACATCAATAAACGGTGATAGACGATGTTTTAACGCAATTTCAAGAAAAATATAAGTTTTATTTGAACTGACACCAAGAAGCCTATCAATGTAATTTGAGAGGGGATTTCGGAAGCATGGGGCATATGCCCCCATGTGATGTCAGTATGCAAGGAACATGTGTTAGAATTGGAGAACCTATAAGGAAGCTTGAAGAGAGAAATAGAGGGAGTTGATATGTCTTTAAGGAACAAATAAAATGGGAGGTCGCTTCTAGAGCTATTAACTTAGATGCACCGTTGTCAAAAAAACCATGGGATGCATGGTGGATGGTGATACAGCATAGGTGAAGAAATCACACGCACCGAGAAGGGCTTTGCTCGAAGGGAAGATATTCGAAGCTTATAAATCCTAAGCACCATTCTATGACACTGGCCGCAAGTTTTGAGGAACGCTTGAACTAGCTAGCAGTGAGACATGTCTTCCCTCATGTATCCGCCTTGCATAGGTGAAAAGTCCAAATTAAAAACCCTACACCTAAAAGTGAAGTGATGAGGGAAGGGAGTCATTCATTATATGTAGGCAGTGACCGCCAAACAAAACCCTACATGTGCACGAGTAACATGCATGTAGTAGAAAACATGAGAAGAAACTAGACAAACACGAACGAAATGTTTGAAAGTCCGAAGGAAGAAGAGAAGACGTGTCCGGATTACTAGATTTTGCCTAAATAGCTAGCATGCCACTATGGTAGGCTTGGTAGTAGCTAGTTAAGCACTAAGAAAATGGAGGAAAGTAGCAAGTGGTGATGGTGGACTCGTCGACACCACTTGCGCGTGCATATTAATTTCCGAGGGCTAAAATAGCTAGTCAACATTGACAGCCATCCTCTTCTCTTCTCCTATAAAAACCCATCGACCGCTTGCATCGATCACAACACAAACAATTCAATCTCATTCTCCTCCATCCCTCGAGGCGCCAACCAGAGCCAAGCACCACACAAGCAAGAACACTCTTCCAGCACACGAGCGAGCAGTGAGAGACCGAGCTCGTTAATTAATTCCAGCAATGGCAACCACCACCAAGAAGTCGACCCTGGTGCTCCTCGTCGTGGTCCTGGCGCTCCTCCCTCTGAGCACCCTCAGCTCCCGCGCCGGCCCGTCCTCGCACCACAGCCACGGAGGCCACGGAGGCCACAAGCACTCGCCGCCACCAGCTGTCATCGTCTCGCCGCCACCGGCAACCGTCCTGTCGCCTCCACCGCCCGCGTCGCCGGCAGCCGCGGCGGCGGCGCTGGTGCGGTCGACGTGCAACTCGACGGCGTACTACGACGTGTGCGTGTCGGCGCTGGGGTCCGACCCGTCGAGCGCCACGGCGGACGTGCGCGGGCTGTCGGCCATCGCCGTCTCCGCCGCGGCCGTGAACGCCTCCGGCGGCGCGGCGACGGCGGCGGCGCTGGCGAACGGGACGGCGACGGAGCAGGCGGACGGGACGGCGACGGCGGCGCTGCTGCGAACGTGCGCGGGCAAGTACGGCCAGGCCCGGGACGCGCTGGCCGCGGCGAGGCAGTCCATCGCCGACCAGGACTACGACTACGCGTCCGTCCACGTCAGCGCCGCCGCAGAGTACCCGCAGGTCTGCAAGGCGCTCTTCCGCAGGCAGAGGCCCGGCGCATACCCCGCCGAGCTCGCCGCCCGGGAGGACGCCCTCGACAAGCTCTGCGCCGTCGCGCTCGACATCATCGCACTCCTCTCCGCCAACAACAGCTAGCTAGCTGATCGATGACCATGCTTCATATATTTGCCGCTCCTATGTCCAAACTAGCTAGGCTAGAACGCACTACTAGATCGTAACTAGTCTAGTCCAGTCTACGTGTAATGACACGTACGTCGATCGTCCTCTACTTGATTTTGGTAGCGTACATACTCTACACTACTAGCTCTAGTACTCCACTCCTGTTAATCTGTATGTACTCCAGTCTTCAGTTGATTAATATATATCGTCAACTTGTACTAGTATTTATTTACTATCGAAAAATAAATGTTCGCGAAATCTTGACATCCCCGATCGGCGAATGAACTAAAATTCAGGCAGTGTCGGGAAGTCAACAATTTAATACGGAGAGATCAGTAATACTAAACTATATCTTTAGTACAAAAATGAGTGTGGCACATCTACCACAACATCTGATGATCATGACAACATGAGTTCAAAGCTACAACGGCAGCAATAAGTAACTGCATAACTATTTTTTTTCCCCGGAAGTAATTGCATAACTCGTCCACCGATTCTAGATTCAAGTTCCTTTATTTTCTCAAGACCATCTAGATTCAAGTTCAGCCCTTTTCTTATTTTCAAAGAAAAAAAGCAACTATTACACTCAGCAAAGAGTTTGCCGAGTGTAACACTCGGCAAACTCCACTCGGCAACCAGCTCTCGGCAAAGCCGAGTTTGCCGAGTGCTTTTTGTCGGGCACTCGGCAAAGGTTTTGCCGAGTGTCAGAAAAGCACTCGGCAAAAAAAAGTAACGTGACGGAGGGAAACGTCCGTCAAGATCGTTTGCCGAGTGCCCTAACGGCAGGCACTCGGCAAACGAAAAAAATTTGCCGAGTGCCAGGCAGTGCCAGAAAAAGGCACTCGGCAAACTGTTTGAGTACCGTGTGTTCAATGTTTGCCGAGTGTCTCCTGTTTTGGCACTCGGCAAAGTATATGTTTGCCGAGTACCTGCGGCTGGGCACTCGGCAAACACAAGAAGTGCCGTGTGTCATACGTTTGCCGCTGGCGCTCGGCAAACTATGTTACACTCGGCATATGGGGGCTTTCCCGTAGTGTAAACTCAGTTGATAAATTAGTAGCACAGGAAATAGACCAAAACAAAGCCTTTTTTGTGGTCCAAAACTGCATTAAAAAAAAGCTGATATGTAGGTTTCAGTCGAGAGAAAGAGGAAAGGTTGATTAGTAAAGACCACATGGAAGAAAAAGGTGTATATCAGCATCTTCTTTCTTAACACCACATGCATGACTTTCTAACAAGTCAGTGAGAGTACCCAAATACCCACTTGCGTCTCAATCCTTAATGTATAATACTTGCAAGTTAAGAGGGTATTCAAATATCTACTTGCATCTCAATTTCGTATGGTGTGGCACCTGTAACTTTTATGTCAAAAAGAAAAGAAAAAAAGAACTGTACTAGTTTTTTTTTTTTTGAACTGGACAACTGTACTAGTTGGTTGACTATGACAGCCTCTCCAACCTGTTCTGTGCGTCACAGTGCTTTTGACTTGCTAAGACAAGCCCGCGTACGGGTTTTCTCAAAGTTTGGTCTGGGACAACTGAGATTCACACGTTATACCCGAGTGAGTTCCGCTGCATTTTTTAAAAAAAATTGGGCGAAAGGGATGTTTTACTGGGGTCTAAATTTTAGAGGGGTCACATCAAAAAGAATCTTGTTATTTAGAAGTATTAAATAAAGTTTAATTACAAAACTAACTGCAGAATCCCGGGTCTAATTCGCGAGACGAATCTAACGAGGATAATTAAGCCGTGATTAGATGATAGTTACTGTAGCATCACTGCAGCAAACATAGATTAATTAGGCTCATTAGATTCGTCTCGAAATGAGCATTCATCTGTCAAAAAGGTTTTGTCATTAAATTTTATTTAATGCTCTTAAATGACAAGATTCTCTTTCATTTTAGAGGTCTAAAATTTAGAGGGGTGGAAACGAACACCCCCTAAGCATCTTCCTCTCCATGCAATGCGAGACGAGTTGAGGCTTGCATGGAGACACACAGGATAGCCAACAGCCTAAGTTTATCGGTGAATGGGCACAGGAGGAGTTTGAAAGCTCATAAAACTTGCAAGTATATTAGGCTATAAGAAACTTAGATGCAAGTGGATACATGGAAAAATCCAGGCTTGTAAGTGAAAATTTTCCAATTTCACTGACTGATGATTCATGTGGATATCTGGACCACTTGGGCATTACATACATTTCTACAGTAGTCAGTAGAAAAGAAAGCTTTTGGTAACATGGCCTTGTCCTGTTCGGATGCCCTGAATACTCTGGCTGTGGGGATATATAGGAAAATAGAAAAGCAACGAGGAAGCATGGCCGCATGTTTGCCTCAGCTTTGCATCCTTTCCCCTGTTTCTGGGTGCACCTGAGCCCAACATTTCATCATCTTGTTCCTGAGTTTTGGTCCCTCATCCCTCCATCTTTTCTTCCTTTTTCAAGTTCCTAGGACCTGCCTGTCCTCTTTCTTTTTCTAACCCCATAGTTCAATTATCTTGGTTTTACTGTTACCTATTCTAAGAGCAAAAAATTAAGTGCCGGCATGTGACCCTTCTGTCTCAAAAATCTTTTCTTTCAGGTAACGGCAGTGCATTGTTCACAACAACTATGTAAAACATCTGCTTTTCCAGAAGAGGAATCCCATAGCGAAAAAGTCAGCATAAGAGGATTGCTACCTAACACTGCTCCTGGTAAGCGATAGTACAATAGTCACAACTCACAACGCCATTAGGCAGACAAGGAGCATCGGATTAAAGATAAATCTTCACAGGCCCGACCGAGCCTTTTAAGCACGCTTTTATGCTTTACGAAACGATAAATCTTCATAGGCCCGATCGAGCCTTTAATCACACTGCTTTACAAAATTAAAGGTTCCAACAGACGTCTCTGATGAGTTGGTTTTGCCCGCATATCACGAGCCAGCATATCACGAGCCAGCATTAGACAAACAGATACACTGTAACGCAAATGTCTCGACCCAGCCTTTCAAAACTGCCAGGTAAACCATCGAAACTGGGCAGCCATTCCCATTCTGTGCTATCCACGGCCAGACATGTTCTATGTAAGAGAGTTGCATGGCAAATAACATTAACTGATGGAAAGCTACACTGAACAATAAACAAAAAAGCATAAATACCAGTACTCGCAGTTTGCACAATCCAACAGGCCAAACTCAAACCCATCCCACCCAGTTTTCCTCACAAACCCCAGTGCATCACAAGAAACTCACATAACCTTACATGGTACATGATTCTCTAACACATGAAGTATCATAACACAATTAGGAGACAGAATGGAGCTCAAGACTGAATAGGCTTGATCTTGAAGTGGAGATTGATGAGTGAAAACACAAAACACTTCAGATCCTGCAAACAAAAAGCATTGAGGAAACACGTTAGGGATACCGATGTCATTTACAGTGCCATATGCCGTGCACGACACAAATACAAGTTTTCAGAAGAAATTAAAATATACAGTCAGAATGAGTTCACAACTACAGCTGAGGGCATGCTTTTAACCACATTCAAAATATAATCTCATGGCCGTGATCCATAATTTTTAGGGAATATACCATTAAAACAATCAACTAAGCAGTCCACAGTATTCTATCTTGCACTACATTTCAGATACAACAAACCAGTTAACTCAGTAGGCTGTTTATTTAGCCTAAAATTAATTCCACAAGGTAATGGAATGTAAATATATAATAATTGCTTGAGCTATACGAGCTCTACCAAGCGCAGACTGCAAAACTGAGAGCACTAAATTTCAAAGGAATAGCTGCACATTCACCAACTCTACTGATCTACAGCATTTGGGCCATCTTACTCTTCTGCTTTACAAAAGTAATGGTTCCACAGCCAACTTTGATGGGTCGATTTTGCCGGCCATATTGGTTCTAAGTGAGATCTAAGTGATTATTGGTTATGTAAAAAAATTACCCATGAACCAGCCCATTCCCCTGCAACTGGTTTGATGTAACAGGACTCATGTTGTGAAATTGGGGAATACAATGCAGATTATGATGAGGAGAAGATAGTTATCTTGACAATACTAATAGCTACTTCAAGCTACCAAAGGCTCAGAATGCAAATATAGACATGGGATAAGAGATGCCTCCATCGGCTTTGGAGGAAAATGTTCCTTAGCGTTCCCAAATGTCAAAAAGTAAAACCATGTCACTAGAGATAAGGCAATTTTTGACAATACCGATCACAGAATATCCAAACAACTCACAGACTTCTGAAACAAAAGAAACTAGGGATCCAAACAGGTACAACAAGTATGTCACTTGGCATATAGGAGGGAAAAAAACTTCGGTCCTCAGCAGACTGCTGGGCATGTATGACACTAATAGTTGTCAAGAAACAGTTCACAATAGGGAGCACCATGTTCTTATTCAGCATGTACTTTATACATTTTTTTGAATCTTAGGACCGTTAAGTGCAGTTTTTCCATTAGAAAGATAAAGAGGTAAAAACCCAGTTACCAGCGCTGCAAAATTGAGCAAAAGGAACTTATCTGATTGCCCACAATCTGCATTTTATATCAGCGGGTAACCAACAATTTTCATTTTGTAAATGAAGCACATGATTTCACTTAAGCACAAGGAGTCCACCGCATAAGTAAAAATGGATGACACAGTAATATAAAGGACTTCATGTCTTCAGCAGATGGGAACGTTGGGCTGAGCTATGCTAAATTCTAACAGCTGCGTGATAATTCTGAATGCTATCACCAAATTGTACCAGTAGAAACTACCAGGACTTATGGAATCGGTCACCATAACTGTTTATATTACGCAGCATATACATATGCGCATCAACATTCATCAATGTGAGAGCTTATTGGTCCCAACTCCTAATAAATCACAGTAATGGTCAATGGAGTAGTGTATTTGCGAGGGAACCGGGGCAGGGGGCAAACCTGGACGAGGTAGTAGAAGATGCGGAGGCCCTCAGGGTCCTTGCTGGTCTGGACGTCGACGAGGGATCCGATCTTGGATGTGGTGAAGGAGATGTGCTCGTTGCCCATGACGATCTCGAGCTCCTGCCTGCCGACGCGGTCGGGCTCCGGCCAGTTGCTATCGTCTTCCTTCATAATCTGCAATCATCCTCCCAATTGAATCAATGTAAACCCTAGCCCTAACCCTAGCAGACCGAAGAACCGAATCGATGAAGGGGGGAAGGAGAAGCTGAAACGCACCTCCGACTCCTGGATGATGCGCCTTGCCTCGCGGAGGACGGAGGGGGAGACGAAGACCTCCTTGCGGATCATGGTGTCGTTCTTGTAGTTGGAGTTGTTGGCGTAGCGGAGCTTGCCGTCGGGGCGGAACTCGAACTCGAGGAACTCGTGGCCGAACTTGCCCTTGTGCCCCACGTAGTACCGCAGGTAGAACTCACCCTCGCCGCCGTTCTCGCCGCCGCCCGCCGCCATTGCCGCCTTGCACTCTTTTTTTTTTTTCCTTCCTCTCTCGCTCGCTCGATGGAGGAGACGATTGGATGGATTTTGGAGGAGGCCGCCGCAAACGTGCTCACCTCGCCTCTACGAGAGAGAGACTCTTCTCCTTGGGACTCGTTGGGCCCGGTTCGCAATCAAATTGGACGTTAATAACGGGCCGTTCCGGTCCACATGTCGGCCCAGTTGACGTTAACAATGTTTCTCTTCAGTGGAACACATGGAGCGGAGTCGAGCGACGCCATTTGTTATTACACTGTTAGATGTAGTGCAATAGTATTTTACTTCCCATAATAAATCCTGATTCTTATTATAAAACCTCACAAGTCTCAGTGTACGCAACCCATACATTTTATTGATGCGATCATGTTTAGGCCGAACTGCCAACAAGATGGCTCAAATTTATCCAGGTTTCGTTCACAATAATACTAATACTAGCTTCAACACAATGGAAAAAAAAGGTCACTTCCTCTTACAAGCTGAAATGCTGGTGGCAACCAGGTTTGAGATGAACAATTCGCATGAATTTATCAGGTGCAGCATCAACAAAGTGCTATCACAAACCAAACAGCAAATGAGTCTAAACAAGTACTGGCATTAATTTGTTCAAACGTAATAGGCAAGTTTTTAACCCGTTGTAGCGTGCCATTACAGGATACTAATGAGCAGCCAAAGTGCAACCACTACTAGACTTCCTATACAAAGCCATCCAGAAAGCCAGATTCTCCATCCCAACTCGATTGCGGTTAGGCGACATCACTAAAACATTCCAATTTAACAACTTGCTAGCATCTTGTAAAACTTGGCTCCACGCTTCACTATACAGCATTCAGAAAATGACCATCGCCATACGTCCTCAGAAACAAAAAAGACAGCAGCAACTTCCCGTCCTGTGCACTCCTCGTTAATCAGCCTGGATAACATGGTTCTAAGTATTAGATGAACTGCCCCAGTATCCAAATGCAAAATCCAAGGGAAAAACTTAACTGACCTGATCAGAAATCATAATCCTTTAGATCCCTCTTGGAGTCCGCCAATTCCATTTCCACCATACACTCTTCTTGGCTGAGAGGAGGGAGCCCATTCTTATGCCGTGTGTAGTTGTGCTTGTGCCACCCACTCTTGCAATGCTCACGGTACAGCTTGTCCTCCACAAGTACATCACATTCCTTGCATCTTCTCTGCTGCTTGCCCTGTCCATCCTGGCTTTCTGTAGAGATACTCTGTTTCTGCATTGTCTCACTTATTTGAGCAACAACACATCAGCCTCCTTTGCAGGCACTGTTTGTGACGACTCTTCGACGTTGTCATGTTGGTCCACAGAAGAGCCACCTTCTGCATGCGCTGAGACAGATAGCACTTCCACCCTGCCTTGCACATCCTTCAGCCGCTCCTCACATGAGTGCAAAATAGATGGCTCAATCTCACATACCTGCAAAACATTGCTCAGTCACATTTAGACCAATAATAATAAGGTACAGCATGAACGATGGCTTCAGCAATGATTATCATTGAACCAAAGCAAGAAACCAATAATAGTAGGCTAGAAGGGAGTACAGCAGAAATAGAATAATAGAACAGTAGTCCGTAAACTGTTTCAAAAGGTA
Source organism: Eragrostis curvula (assembly GCA_007726485.1). Lineage (NCBI taxonomy): Eukaryota > Viridiplantae > Streptophyta > Magnoliopsida > Poales > Poaceae > Eragrostis > Eragrostis curvula. The sequence continues at coordinate 20,756,658 of RWGY01000005.1, forward strand.
GCCATATATAGCCCTCGTCCCTAGCACCTAAAAATCTCTTCCTAGTCCGCCTAATTGATGATCAGACACTAGCAAACTTGATCACACCAAAGAAAATAAAAATAAATTAACAGCTCTATGGCATTGTGTGTATGTTGTTATTGGGGGTCGAGAATGTGCAAACTTTACATATACTTTGGTATTAATGTTTAAAGTAACTACAGTAAAGCAGGGAACACTGGTGACCATTTGAAGCCCATCAAGTGACAAAATGATAGCCAAGACAGAACAAGATTCAAAAGACTTACAACAGAAGGTGGATTGCCAGATTCATCCTTGGAAATGACAATAGCATTCCATTCAACGACCTTGTCCATAAGGCCTGCAAACTTGGGCTTTGGTGCAGTGAAACGCACCCTCAATGGTGCACGCTTTATGGGAAAGTGCTCCATGAGTTTCTTGATAACTTTTAGAGCCTGTGAAACCAAATAAGCACAGATGAGGGGAGAAAAGCATAAGACAGTACATAAAAGAAGTTTACACAATAACTCTACCATAATGCCTTAATGCAGGTGACATTGACCAATGTCTTAAAAATCTGCTGCACATATATAGAGCCTGAATGCAGGTGACTGATCGCAGTTACCTGCATTCAGGCTCTAACCGCAAATCAGAACCCCTGAGTCTGCATTTGTATTCTCAATGAAGGATATAAACACAACCTTCGAGTGAAATACAACCCTTACCAAAAGGGAAACAAGAGTAGCCTATTCTTTATATGCGTTATATGCAGATGAGTATTATTCGTACGCAGAAATTTTGTAAAGTACCACATGCAAAAATGCATAATGCATACAGTATTAAACAGACAGCTACAGAGCTGTTAATCAAAATATCAAATAATGGTATCCCCGGAAAGCGCTATGACCAGAAATTGGGACATCTCTAAGTTGCAAATAGTCAAAAGAGAAATGAGAATGAATACATGATTCATGTTGTTCTTCTTTTTCTGTGGCGTAGCAACTGAAAAACTTACCCTCCCAGCAGTCAAGGTATCTGATATGCAACTAACATGTAAATGGACTCACTACAACCTTAATAATGCAACTACAGTTGTGCAGATGATTGCAGGGTACATACTGAATAGCAGTAGTCTGTCAAGCACGCAATGCAGGAGATGAACATGCGCGATACATAAACGAAGTAAAATGCATCTACAGTTGTTCAGCATATGCCCACAAAGGAGCTTGCTAGTTGTTAGTTCAAGCTGAGGTTAATCAAACAGTGGTATCCTCAGAAACTGTTAAGTGGCAACTCTAAAAGAGAAATGAAAATAATATATGATACCCTTTTTTTTTCCTTCCCTTACTATAGCATAGCAGCCACACAAAAAAAAATGACCACCCATTGAAAAGTGAACAGACAGCAATCAGAAATAACACGGTCAAGGTATCTGATATGCAACGAGCATGTAAAATGGTGTAAATACAATATTTAGTAATGGGGCAAACTTAACATACTAATACTATTTGCATTGTTGTTTCAGAAAACTAAAGCAATTTCAGAGAACTACAACTATTCTTACTGTTTGTTTCAAAAAACTACAACTCTTAATAATGCAACTACAGTTCTACAAGTGATGGCCTGGGTAGCAGTAGTAGTATAGCATGCATTGTAGGAGATGAGCAGGAAGGATAATAAGCAAAACAATTGTGCATTGCAGGAGATGATCAGTAAGGACAATAAGCAAAGTAAAAACACAAATGATTGTCCAACATATGCCCACAAAGGAGCTTGCTAGTTCTTCGTTTGATTGGAGGTTAAGACATGTTAATTTTTGACAGTATTCTACATATGATGGTAAGATTCACAACACTAAAATTGATAAGCAATACTCTGATCAAACCAGGAGACCAGACCACCTATTCCTTGTATGCCACCACCCACCAATTGTATGCCTAAGTGGCAATAATAACTCAAGAATTTGATGTATCCTAAAGGTGATGGATGCAAATGACAGTCCTACTGCTACATCACACACAAACAGCCAACAAAATATATTCTAAAGATCTGACAGTGGCAGTAATAAATGTCTCTAAGAAGGCAAGCATCATCCGGCTACCTGTTCCTTGGAGGTGAGGTTTGGGTCGACGGCAAAGTGAATCTCGTGCATGAGGCGCTCAATCATAGTGATGGTGTAGGGGCGGTGGGTCTCTGGGTTGATGGTCTTCTCCATGACAATGGTGGCGATGTCACGGAACTGGCTGGACAGCTGCGCCTCCCTCTCCTTGCCGGAGACCTGGAGCTCCCCTTTCTCCAGAATCTGGCACGACATCACAACCGGCGGTCACCGATTAGAACCAAAAATAGCCGTGATTCGAGGGAGAGAGGGAAGAGAGGAGGGCTGCTAGCAAATAGCAATGGAAACCCACACCCGGTGCAGTACCTCGATGCATATCTTGGTCTGGTCGTCGGTGCCGAAGGCCTTGATGAGTTCCTTGGACTTGGCGAGGACGCCCTTGGAGACGTTGGAGTAGACGGTGTGGGACTGGAGCACCTCGTCGAGGTCCTTCTCCACGTGGGAGCGCCAGGACAGCACCTTGTTGGGGAAGCAGGCGATCTCGAAGCGCTGCCCGTGCTTGCGCAGCCGCACCACCGCCACGTTCGTCAGCCGCTTCTGGCCCACCGGCTGCACCAGCGTCCGCGACATCTCCGGCGGCGAAAACCCTAAACCTAGGCAACCGCAACGGAGAAGAGGAATGAAAGGCGGCGAGGAATTTGGGGAGAAATGGAAGCGTCGCCGTGGACAGTTTGCTTTCTTTCCTGGATGTTTTGCGAAAAGATCCTCGTACTTACTTTATAATTACACTCTTGTTCCCACTATCAAGCGATTTTGAACTTGAGTCCTCGCAAAGATTTTTGTACTTGAGTCCTCGCTGCTTGGTAGGAGGAGTAATTTGAGAGGGTTCCCATTGCAAACTGAAACATTCCTTCTTTTTTTTTTTGTGATTACGCAAAGTGAAACATTCCGGAAGTTGCTAATGGAACAGGGAACATGAGATGTCATATAAACCTGAAAAAAGAAAAACCCAAATATCTCATATTCCATTGCTGCCGGTATTTTGTTTCTCCCTCTGATTTTTCTTCTTGACGTTTAGACAAAGCTTTTAGTTCAAATTTTAACTATGATTCTTGTGTGAACGTCGTAAAAAAAATCAGAGAGGCACAATGATTTATTCTCATTTTGTGCAGCAATGATAGGTGAGGCGAAAAAAATATGCCACTAAACTCAATAATGATGAATTTCTATGTAGAGCGATGTTATGTAGAACTCCCTAAAGGATTATATATCGATTTTCTATCTTATCATGAGCAGTCTAAAAGTTTAATTCCGTAGTATCTCATGTTTACGAATTTTGAAACAAAGAAACAATAAGTTAACTATGTTTGCCCTGAAAAATACTAGTAGTTTTTTTTTTAAAAAAAACGCAGGTAACAGCAACACAATTCTAAATACAAAATCACCGGCAGAAGGAAAAAAGAAAGACAAAGTCAACATGGAAGATTTAGAAATGTATGCATGTGCAACTTGCAATTTACAGGCAATACGTAGTACTATATATTTATAGTGGCGCAGCTCAGAGAAGTCTGTCGAAAGGCCCAAAGCATTGTCCCCCATCTCTCAATTCGAAACAAGAGCAGCGTGGACCGGGTCAAACGTGGTCAAACCGTGGAGCGGTCATACAAAGCCTGCGTGCCCATCTCGGTTGAATTTTGGTCAAACCATGAAATTTTGCACGCCCGACATATGTGGGAAACGGAAAACTGAACGAAACCGAACAGCGGAGCCGGAGGAGCCCAGGCCAGTCAGCGAGCTGAGCTGGAGACGCAACCCGACATGTGGGACCAACGCGCCAGCCTCTTGGATATTTCCAGCAGCAGCAGCAGGTGGAGGTGTGTAGTTTAATGCGAGGGAGCGAAGCGAAGGTCGTCGCTCCGACTTGACATTTCCTCGAGCACCACGACGGCTCCCGCCTCCCGCTCCTCGCCGCCGCCCCACGAGCCTCTTCCCCGGCTCCGGCGCCATGGGCTCCAGGTACGCCCCCGATCGACCGCTCTCTCCGCTCCTCCCGCCGTAGTACTACACGGGCTGGTTGGTACTCGTCCTCTCCCGCGCCACCTTCCGTCTCCTCGACCTCCCGCGCCTGTGAGCTCCCTTTGATCCTTTCGTGTAGAGGGGAGGTGCTGGTTCCGTGTGGGGAAGTGCTCCGGTCCTGGGAGAGGTGTTCGGGATGGGTCGGGTAACCGGAGGCTCAAGAGTTTGTTTCGCTTTTTGCTGGCGCTCCTTTTGGGTAGAGGGGGGCAGGATAAAATCGTCGATTGGATTCCTACTTGCACATGCTGCGGTGGAATAAGCCGCGCCTCGTGTCTGAATTTTCGCGATGCTCGCAATCCTGCAGGCATTTAAGGCCGCAGAGGTTAAGCTTTGACTTGGCTTGTGGTACCTCCTCCTAACTGACAAGGATCAGTTTATGTCCTTGCACCAGACCTCTCAAGTTTGTTTGACACATATGAGTAATCCCGTACCTGGCCTCATTTCTGAAAAGTTACCCACTTACAGAATTGATTCTTGTATACATGGATATGTAGCTACTAAGCGTAACTGTGGAAATATGCATGGTCATCAAATGGAACTGTCGAATGTATGTATCAATGATGGGGTCTCGTTCTCCTTTCTAATGCTCGGCTGAAATCACCTTTCTTTCTTTTGTCAATAGCTTTTGTTACTCTGTTTGCAAGTTAAGCTAGCAAATTTGCTTTAGAATTTTGTGCAGATTCAGGGAAATTTTACCATAGTACTATTAGGAAGCTTTGAAAGAGTAGTGAGTGAACTCCACTGGCTTGTGCGTGTGAACTTGCCAAAGTTTTTTTCGCTGCTCTGCATGCTCTGCTTTCTGACGTTTCCAAGCTTATCAGTCAGTGACCAATTAACCTGCTAGAAACTGTTGCAGAGTTGCGACATCATTGACTTTAGTGCACTTGGGGCATATGAATGCAGTCAAAGAATGTTTTGCGTTTTGACCATGTTGCTTAATAAGAGTAACCAGTAAGCCATTATCACGCCACATGTAGATAAGTACGGGGCCTTAATAGTCATCTGTCTTATTCTCTTGCTTCATCCTAGGTCCAAGTCTAAATTTGAGAATTTTACAACATTGAAACTACCATTGGCTTACTTTTGGCACAATATATGTGATTGATGCAGGCATGAACCAAATAAGTTGGATTAACCATTTCTGATAAACGTTCTCTTTGTCCTGTAGAGTCCTTCAGTTAGACGTTCCTACAGATTCTGAGGCCTCTCCTAGGAGAAATGTACCAGGGAGTGTAAGCAGCCCGCTCATGAATGGTGACAAGAGTGTATTTCGGGATCAGAATGCAGGGTTCACTGCACTTGCAAGTCCTCTTAGGAGAGAAATCGGAAACAGGCATGTATGCAGCCCTTGGATTTTGTGATTTCTTCATTTTTGCCTCAAAGTATCATAGTTTATCTCACCACACATTGCTAACCCCGAAAAAGGACACGATAGCTCTGTAAACCTGATTTTGTTTAGCTAAATGAAAGCCTTGATTCTTGTTGTTAACTCTGAAATAATCACAGTAACTCTGTAAACCTGGTCTTTTTCTATTTGAATCAAAATGCCCCAGCATCAACTATGCTGCAAATTAACACACTCTGTTGTGGTTATGGATCATACTGATGCTTACGTTATCCAGATCTATTACAAGGTCCTTCTGCGTTGATGACAATGACTTGGAAGACGGCAAGGCCTCAAAAGACAGAGATACACCTTCACACTTCCTCAGGCTTCCGAATATACAGAATCAGGCTCTTCTATCTGGTCTAGCTTACTGCATAGCATCGTGCAGCATGATTTTAGTCAATAAATTTGTTCTCTCTGCCTACGGTTTCAACGCTCCAATATTTTTGATGCTTTACCAGGTATATTACTATTGCTGGCTGTTAATTTTTATTTTGCATGCAATACATGTTTAGTCCTTAATGGCATCTTTTTTATGATCTGCTCCTGCAGAACATTGTGTCAGTGACAATAGTTTCAACGCTATCCCTGTCCGGTGCTGTCCCTACTGAACAGTTAACTTGGAAGCTAATCAAAGTTTGGTTGCCTGTGAATATCATTTTTGTGGGAATGCTAGTCACAAGCATGTTTAGGTATGCATCATATTTTCAATGTCAATTTTGTCCAAGTAATGTTTGACGTGGTGTATTTTAGGCTCCTTCATCTGATTTGTTATTGGAGTAAAATTACTTCTTGAATTTATGATGTCATTTCTACTCTTTGCAGTATGTACCCATGATGAATACTCCGTTTTCTCATATTTTTAAATTAAAAGTACAGAACACATGTGGTAATGCTGGTTTTGTGAATCAGTAGAGTTCAATATATTCTGGATTAAGAATAGGGAGTGAATTTGAATTTTGTTGAAACTGTTAATTTGAAAATATGTTGATTATGCACAAATAATCACGTTGGCAGGTCAAGTCTGCTCATGGTCATTTGTTGGCGCTTTCACTTTTTCAGTGATTAACTCGAATAATTTTATATAGTTTTTGCTGAACTTAGATTCCATATGAGATGTGAATGAATCTCACTCAACTTGTTGGGAAGTTTCGATCAAAATTTGAAGTCTTCAGCCCATTTCCTCACTGCTGGGTGTTTCCTGTGCTTTTTCAGCTTGAAGTACATTAATGTTGCGATGTTGACCATATTGAAGAATGTTGCAAATGTGCTTACTGCATCTGGGGAAACCTACTTTTTTAAGAAGCAGCATGGCACACAAGTTTGGATTGCTCTCATATTGATGGTACAGCATATTTCAGAAGTTAGAAATGTTTGACCTGAATTTTTTGCTTGAGTTTATGGTATTGATCCATCAACACCTGAGTACTTAAATGTTGTGCAGATAATCTCAGCAGTTGCTGGAGGAGTAACAGATCTGTCGTTCCATGCAGTTGGATATACCTGGCAGATCATAAACTGTTTTCTGACAGCATCTTACTCGGTACGGTTTTCTTAAATGCAAATCAAATATTGATTACCCCGTAGATTTAAGTTACAGGGTTAGTACCCTTTGTTTCGAGATACCCCAAATTTACTTCAGCAAATCAGCTTGTCCTTTTTTCCCATTTCAGCTTACATTGCGGCATGTAATGGACAGTGCTAAGCAAGCCACCAAGTCTGGGAATTTGAATGAGCTTTCAATGGTGTTACTGAATAATGTTCTTTCACTGCCATTGGGAATTATTCTTGTGCTTGGTTTTAACGAAGTGAAGTACCTTTTGGAGACGTAAGCTATTGATTTTAAACATCACTGATTTATCCCTGTATCATAAACATCACTGATTTATCCCTGATCGAAACATTTAAATTGCTTAGATCCATTTGTTTCACAGTAGGCAATTGTCATTTTAGTCTGCTCTGCCTTTCCTAGCCTTGCAAGTCATTTCCTGGTATTTCAAGTAGGTTCTGTAGTGGTCTTCATGAACTTTCCATGAAGCTATGTTGAAATGAAAATGATGTTCCATTACTGCATTATGTAGTCATTTGAAATTGATGTTTAGGGTTATTTACTACTATTCAACCATTACTTCATTATAAGTACTCTCATTTGAAATATCTATAACTTTACTCCATGTCTTAAACGTATTTGTGAATTGAACTTACAGACCTCTCTTGAAGATGCCAAGTTTTTGGGTGGTCATCACAGCTAGTGGAGTTTTGGGGCTTGCAATTAGCTTTACTTCGATGTGGTTTCTTCATCAGACAAGTGCGACAACGTATAGGTACCAAACTTGTTTCAATTTCGAACTATAAATTTGAACACGAATTTGTTTACATATAAACTTTCAAGATTCGCTGACTGAGTTAACCCATCAATTAAGGATCACCATATTATTAGACACTGAACTTAATTTTCTAAAATGCACGCCCTTTATGTTTTCTCTACCCTCCCATGTGTTTCTGATGCGAACATTGTTTCTAACACAGCCTTGTGGGCTCCCTGAATAAGATTCCTCTCTCTATTGCTGGGATCGTTCTCTTCAATGTTCGTACAAGCATGGAGAATTCTTTGAGCATTCTGTTTGGTAGGTTACATTTAAAGTTGTTACTAGCACCACCACTTCTTGCTCTTGCCATATATGACTAACAGTCTGGAACACTCCATCATGTAGGTTTATTGGCAGGAGTATTTTTTGCCAGGGCCAAACTGCGAGATAACGCACCTTAATTTTTCAGCCGGTTTTATATTTGTGGAAGCCTAGATGGCAATATTTTGGTGCTCCCTTGAATCTCTTCTCTGGGAAAATTGTGCAGACTCGTGTTCGTCGTTCCCAGTTGGCAAGGCAACTAGTCGCTCAGTTGGCCTGGGGGCTCCAGTGCTGTTCTACGTATTTCTTGTTCCAAGCTGACCTGGACGCCCAGTTGTTGCTCGTGGTGGTATAGGTCTTCATTCTTGCATGTAAGATACAAAATGGATTCAATTGATATCCCAGGGTTTGGGGTAGAAAGCTCGTTAAGGTGGATGTATTGTAATCTGTATAATCACGGTGGTTCGATAAAAAAAAATGGATGTACATTTTCAAAGTGCAGCATCGTCGCTTGTTGACTTGTTATGTATGTTCGATATGGCTCCACTTGTCCTCTTCAGTAATGCCGAAGCTCCTAATGTTGGAAGGCTTTTCACAATTTGGGTGCCTGAGCTCAAATATTTCGGGGGAAAACGGGGCCTTGTACCTGCCTAAAGATAATATCTTGACCAAATGAAAACGGACACAAAAAAACTCTTCTCAAATGAATGCTCTTCAGGCAAATGCAAATGAAATGGAAAGTACGCCAGATAAGAAGAAATCGAAAGTGTTATAAAAAAAAGAAGAAGAAATCGAAAGTGAATCAGATAAAGCTCACCTCAAAAGAAAAGAGAGATAAAGCTTTGTCCATTAAAAGAGGAAAAATCATATGTATATATAAAAGAAAACAGCATGCGGTGAGCGTGGATCGAACACGCGACCTTCAGATCTTCAGTCTGACGCTCTCCCAACTGAGCTATCCCCGCTTGTGTTTATGCTACGTTTGTATAAGTAATAATATAAGTTTATAAAAAGACTGGTAGATACTTTAAAGGCACGTCTTACTGTAAGCTTGCTCCAGAGTAAATCAGTTGTAGGGGACGGGACTGGAGACAAGTAGTAAATCATACTCCCTTTATTCATCTTAATTTGACTTTGGGGAAACGAGCTCCCAACATCAAATAAAGATTAGCGGAAAGGGAGTATGTAGGAAAATATTCAAAAACATTTCTCATGTATTGAGTGTTCATTTCCCATTTTCCCCTGTAGGGAAAACAAAAGGTTACAGGATAACATGTTGAACATTACTATATGGTGGTGCCCCAAAACCCTATGCCCTATCCTTATTGGAGCACAAGTATAATAATCCCCATTTCTAGTATTCCTGTGTCAGCAAAAACAGAAGAAGAAAACTCTTGATTTCTATACAGTTTGGTCAAGAAAGGCCACACCAAGATGAAGATACATTCTTCCGGAACTCTTCACAAGGTGCAGGAAAAACTTCATGTGCCTCTCCATACACGGACTCACAATGCCATCCATCGTGCCTCCTTATGCCTCTTAAGGTAACATTTCTGAAGCAAATCCCTTCATAAACGGCACCATGCACTGCCTCAAGCATCGGTGCACGCTGCATGTCTACTCCGACGACATCAGTGATAAGCACATTACTGATTATGGGCAGTGCGCTCCGGTCATACTTGTCATCCGAATGGTCATCTGCACCCCGACTGAATCTTATCGGTACCTTGACCTTCTCCATTGTCACATTCACTATGGTAATATTGGTTATGTATCCACCGCGCCCTACATCGGTCTTGAGCCTCACCGCTGATGCAGAATTCCATACATGGAGGTCACGAACTAGCACATTTGATATGCCTCCGGACATCTCGCTTCCAAAACCTACACCAGAGCATGTTGGAGTTGTGCCTGAAACCCTTTGGATGACAATGTTTGAACTGGGTTTGCCGATAGAGATCCCATACTGATCCCAACCACTCTTGACAGCAACTAGATCGTCACCACTTTCAATATAGCAGTCTTCAACACAAACTTCCGAGCTTGAGTCTGCAATTGTTCATCAAGAGAGCTGTCAATAATGGGTTTATTCTTGGCAAAGCTTATTTGGCACTTCTTTGAAGTACAAGAATTTACAACTGTAGTCCTAAAAAATCCCAAATGTCAAGGAAACCATGATGATGCAGGTGCATTTGACATAGTTAGTCTCAAATGGAAAGTGATAGTAGGACACTGATGAAAAAAAGAAAAAGAAAAACCAGTACCAACCTGGATCGATGCCGTCAGTGTTTGGAGCATTCAAAGGAGCCAGTATGGTCAAATCCTTCATTACCACGTTGCTGATATATAAATATAATAAGTCTCTTGCTCAATACTTGGTGCAACTATAACAAAGACGATAAAGGATTTCGTATCAAGGGAAGGCATGGCAAACTGACCTGCAGTAGACCGGATGCACCGTCCAGAATGGGGAGTTGCGCAGTGTGATGTTGGATAATAAGATGTTGGTTGAGTTCACAAGCTCAATGAGATGGCCTCTTGTGTGATTCAAAGTTCGATTCCACCAGAGCTCCCACCACATCTTTCCTTGGCCATCTATGGTCCCATTATTACCTAATATGTGAAACGTCGTTTGCAGGTTAAAAATCAATTCTAATTCTTTAGTAAAATGATGCAAATTTGCTTAATTCTAGTACCGGTTTGTGTTTCAGTTGCAACTTTTGTCATGTAATTTTTTGTTTATTTATGAAACTTGAATGTAGAAATAGAAAATTATCATACCAGTAATAACAACATCATTTAAGCCCTCTCCGTGAATGAGGCTAATATGGCGCGGTCCTAATCTCTCCCTTCCACGCCCATAAGATGGCAATGGGGCAACGAGAGGCCACTCTTGAGGATCCTGCATGAGTCCAAGATGCCAGTCAATACCATGCAGTTTTATAATCAGCATACACCACTTTGAAGAGCTGGAGCTTCTTCCACTTAAATGCGAAATGATAAATATTCAATTGAGAACTAGCATTTGGGCCCCTTAGACTGTTTCCCCATGTTATCATGTTGGTCATCATAATGATTTGATTCTACACTATATTATAAACTACACAATTCTACTTCCTTAGGAAATGCCGAATCGAAAGCTTCAAAGTATCAGTTCACCCATATGAATGTATGGAATATATTATCGAGCTTAAAATGAAAGTCAGCACAGATCAATCTTCAGTCTGCAGTTACCAGTTCCTTTAAACTGTAGTGAATTCCTCTACATAAAACAGATTTTCGAATATTGTAAACATGCAAAATATTAGGGAAACCGGGCATGATTTTCCTTAAATATTAAGGAAACTGCACTGTCGGTGCATGTAGCAAACATACAAAGGTGCAGTGCCCAAATAGAACTCGCAATTATGTTCTCCTTTTGAAAAGTAGAAGTAGCAGGAGAACTGCTATGTCCTTTATTCTTCATTATGGTTCCTTTGCAACTAATTTCTACTGAACCTTCCACATGAATGCTGTGCTATTGTAGGTTATTCAGGCAGGCAAATTAATCTGTCCTAAACCTGTCTGGTATCAGTTGGATCAAAATGGGGATCGGTTCCTACACAAAGCTCCAAACTTACAGATTTATGTGACCTTTATTGGCTTTAGCACAAACAGATAGGACGGCAATAGAAGCAAAGTAAGTACAAGGAGCATCAAATGGGGCCAATCCAAGGCCAGCGGGGACAAAGCAAAGGCACAGTGACTTTGAATAAGGTCTCATGTGGTCATGTGGGGGCAGACCGTCCAAGCATGTGACTCCAACCCGTCATCTCCTCTGTTTCGCCTTCTTTATTGCTCCCACGGGACATACGGCACAAGCGCCAAAGTTGCAAGTTTGACGATGCGCGCAATCCAACAGGAACAAGAACAACCGAGATCCCAATGTACGCATTGGGAGTGAAAACTATAGGACGTTCTCAGGTTTCAGATATAAACTAGTACTACTAGAGCACGAAATTTTGAAATTTTCTGCACCACCAATGTCACTATCCATCCGTAGCAACTGAGCATTGGCATGCATTTCCTGGATGCAAGTTTTGATCTAAAATGCTACTGTAAAAAAACGAATTCTTTTTGCATCAACGACGTTACAATGCGTTGTTCTTGTGAAGGGCCACGAATTTGAAGAATCATACAGGTGAAGGAATAAACAAAACTGAAGAAAAAGAAAGAGGGATTAGAGATAGAGCGGACCTGTGAGCCAAGGATGACCGCACCGTCGTGCAAGAAGAGAGTGAAGCGGCTGGTGAGGTTGAAGCTGCCCGTGAGCCACCTCCCCGGCGGCACCTCCAGCCTCGCTCCTCCGCCGCCGCCGGCCGCCCTGGCCCTCTCCTCCAGCGCCGCCACCGCGCGCCGGAACGCCGCCGTGTTGGACGTGACGCCGTCGCCGACGGCGCCGAACTCCTCCACCGAAGCCGAAACCGCGCGCGCCGAAGCCCCCGCGCCGCCGTAGAACCCGGCGCAGCTGTCCCTGTCGCCGGGCTCGGCGTCGCGGCCGGGATGAGGGGCGATCAGGGCGGCGAGCGGCGCGGCCACGGGGAGGCGCGTGAGGGCTAGGTAGGTGGTGGCGACGACGGCGAGGAAGACGAGGAGCGGCGCCGGCCGCGGGCAGGGGAGCGGCGGCACGGGGTCGTGGGCGGTCGCGTGAGCCATCATCAAGGAACAGCCGCGACGCGCATTGCTTTTGGAGCGAACCGCGACCGAGGAGGAAGGGACACGGCGAAAGAATTCTTTGTTTTTTCGCTTCTTTTTCCCGAGTAGTTTTTTTTTCGAGGAAGGAGTAATATTTTTGTTTTGCTCTTAGAGTTGAAATTTGATACAGTATGCGAATTAGTTTGGTCCCGTTGATGCCTGCTCTAAAATTTCAATATACTAGCAATTTGGCAGTGCATTACAACGGGCATTCAAAATAACACGTTTACTTATGGAGCGTGTCTTACTCATGGCGATGCTTTAAAACTTTAGAATAGTGATCAGGTACTATATAGACATTTCCAATAAAGTTTAGGATTACAATAATCTGACGGTATTATGTCACAAAGAATGATCGTTAAGGTAACATACTTCATGTTGCATGTGGTAAAGCGGATAAACAATTAATTGGTATTGCTACCCTATGACTATGGGATACCCCTTTTCTAAAAAAAAAGACTATGGGATACCCCTTTTTGGAAAAAAGAGAAATTAAAAATTCACATAACTGAAACAAACTTGTAGTAAAGGAAACAGACTCAACAAGGTTTGAAAAAAAATTTAGACAGGGAAACAAACTCGGAAGAGGGTATGAATACGCACGCGGAGGCGGACTCGAATTGCCAGACCGAAGGACGAAATAACCTCGATTAAATTTTTTAATAATAATATATAGAGAGAGATTCTGGACACGATACGTGTCGGCAACGCTAATGGTCCATAACGTGCCGGATTGTCTAGTAGCATGTTTTTCTAGTGTACGGCAAATTACCCATGCGTTGCTACGGTAGTCAAAAGTTATTATAGAGTAATATATAAGTGTTCATCCATTGTTACCGGGTGTTGATATTTTTATAGGGTAATACAATTATTTGAGTGACGGTAGTGCAAAATAGTGTTTCATTAAAATCTTGAACACCATGAATACAATATCTTATATACTATAAAATCGGGTAAACCATGGTACTATGATTCCTTTTTTACCCGTAGTGAACATATAATTATGTTAAGTAATTATGGTGTCAACGAAAGTAGATATGGGCTCCACTGGTAGTGAGAGGAACGGAGTCCAAAGCACAACCTTGCCCAGCAGTGGCGGAGCCAGCCACAAATCAAAAGAGGGGCCGATCAAACAAGGCTAGGATAGGTGACCAACAGAATCCGGGAATTGCAATAGTGAAGAATGCAAAGTCCAGCAAAGCAAACCATGAAAGCCGTTGGCGCACTGGGTGAGCATACAAGGACGCACCCACATTAGAATCTACAGCACTAGGGGAGCGCTGAGAATTTGAGCAAGGAATGTACAAATGAGGACTGCGAGGGACCCATACTAAAATTTGCAAAATGAATAAAGAACGAGCAATGACGGACTCATAACAGCAAAGTGTTTAGACGAGAAGTTGGTTGAGCAGCTCCTGCTAGCAATGAAGTGGCACGATTGAAAATGTGCAGTGAAATCGTGAAAAGGGCCTAGTGGTTAAGGCTCCCGAGTAGCACCTTTGAGGTCCTGGGTTCGACTCCCGGTGGGAGCGAATTTTCTAGGATTTAACGGCATTTGTGCTTTCAGCGGTAGGCGACGTGGCCGTCGACAGCGAGGCGCCAGTGGTGACTTCGGGAATCTGGAGAATTTGCCGGCTCAGTCTTCAAAGATGCTCATAGAGGTAGGGTTTGCGTATGTGCGTTCATAGGGGTGAGTGTGCGTGCGTTATGAGTGTCTGAGTGTACTGTGTAATCTAAAAAAAAAGAAAATGTGCAGTGAAATCGATGATGGGTTCTTGCATGGTTTTCTGCAATTTTTTTTGCTCAGGCACTAGTCCTTTTGCTCCCTGTCCCTCGTTCTATCTACCAACAAGTCCAGCAGATGGACAACTTGGCTCATGCGCGCGCCACGGGCACGTAAGGGAAAGTTTCACGGCACCCAGAAGGCCAGAACTGAAATAAACCAAACCAATTAGAATGGGCCAGGAAAATATCAACAAAAAGATGATCCACTTAGACTGGCCCATAGAAAACCTGAGCGTCGCCCATTTAGTAGCCATGCAGGCCCATCATCGATAACTACCGAGGAGTTTTTGCTGCTCACGTGCGCCTTGGTTAATCTTCAATTCGATTTGGATTTTGATTCAAAGTCATGTACGGGCGGACTCATGTCTCAAAAAAAAAAAAAAAAAAAAAAAATGTACGGGCGGACTCATATACCAAAACTTGCAGACTCATAAACGAAAAATTAGTTTGACAACCTCTTTCAGCGTTTTTGAGTAGAGATATATAATAAGAGATGATGCAACGGTTGCGCTCCATGATCAATTGGATTAGATTGTTTCAACACTGTTTAGTTGTGGATTTGTAATGCAAGTCTACTTCATTGTACTGACTGAATCTGAGGAATATAATTTCCCTGTATTCCGGGTGTTTTCTTGTGCACACAGAATTACACCTGTAAGTGAATTACAGGTGAAATTATTTACAAAGTTTCCAAACAAGCTCTAAAATTTGACTTCCTATGCATGCAAACCAGGAATGTTATACGTTCACCAAAAAAAAAAAACTAGGTGGTCTTTTGCAGGCTTCCTGCCTAGCCTTGCATGGAACGAGGTGAAAAAAAATGCCACTAGTTGGAAAGACAAACACGAAATAAAGGAAAATACTCTCTCTCCACAAATATAGTGCAACCGACGTACTGGCAAGTACTATCTCTCCACAAATATTTAAAGATTATTATAATGGTCAATATTAAATTTAAAGAAAATGATGCTTATATAAAGATCTATGTGTGATGATTGTCCAAATCACTAGAAGATTACGCATTAAGGTTGAAATACCTTCTCCTCTCCCTTAAAAATGAATGAAAAGATAATTTGTGTGAGCTAGTAAAATGCACATTGAAAAATATGTGCATTAATGAAATGATTGCTGCATGCATGCACATCGTACCCCCTTCTAGCAATGAACAAATGCAATCACACTTGTATTAGTAGCTCAGGCAAACAAATTTAGCCGCCAAAGTTGAAGTGTTCATACAACTTGTAGCTAGCTATGGATATGCACTGCCCCAACATCATATCGTGATAAATATGTTCACACATCTACTGCTGCTTTGGATAGTTCAACTTGGGAAGCAAGTAAGGCTCATCCCGATGAGCTGTTAGCGGTAGAAAGTTTGGAATTTTGGATGGTAACGAGACTACACGTGTGCACATGTAGCGAATTTTGGAATTTTGGTCTGTGAAATAGGTGATTAAAAACATGTCATCTATTGTTCTTCATTAGGGAAGGTCAAGATCTCATAGCCTGTCTATCTGATGCCACTGTCATTTAGGATTTGTGGTGATGTTGAAAGGGAAATGCGCCTGGACAACCCAGACACCGCCAAAATGTGACCGAATCATTAGTGGGATTAAGATCATTATTTTGTAGTCATATTTAAATCGGTCTGGAATATTGTAGCACAAAAGAAAACAACACACGCCAATAAAAGTCGGCAAGGATCATTGTGTCTGGCATATTCAAGGACCGAAGTTTTTTAATTTGAGTATGCATGGCCCCAGCTTTAATTTCCGGAATTAGGTACACGGGCCCGCTATTTTCATAATCAAGCAGTACGCCGGTGTGGATTGCAGCTTCCGTCAGTTGCCGCTGGACCACTTGTTAATTCTGCATGCTATCTGATATGAAGGCGTGAACACTGAGATAAGCGGACCACGAGAGTTGATTGTTCATGTCTAAGATATGCAACAAAGCACAAGTATACTAGTTCAAAGGAACAGCCAATTAATGGACCACGAGAGTTGATTCTTCAATATATATATGTCAAACCAAAAGCCTAAACATGGACCACGAGAGTTGATTCTTCAAGATATACTTGAGTTCGCTCCTTAATGAGGGTGATAACTAAACATGCACATGCAACAAACACTATTCCCCATGAACATGCAAGACAACTTGTTAATTAAAAATGGCTAAACAATGCGCGGTCAACCTGATCACGCCGGCTTGCTGACGGCTTCCATGAACTCCTCGTCGGCGACGAGCCTTGCGAGCGCGTCCGGCGCGATGCACACTTCCAGCCACATGCTTCCTCCCCCTTGAGGCCCCTCGAACACCGTCGCCTTGCCGTCGGCCTTGTTCCCGGAGCCGCTCCGCACGGCGAGCGGCTTCCCCCACCCGAAGTCGTTGCCGAACACGTCGTCGAACCCGGTCACCAGCGCCGTGCCGCCGGACGACAGGTTGGCCATGTAGGTGAAGTCCGGCTCCCAGACCCACAGCTCCAGCGACTCGTCGATTGACGCCATGGCGCTGTTGAGAAGCAACGCCGTCCAGCCCAGCCCCTTCTCCTCGATCTCGCCGGCGGTGGCCTCCGCCTTGCCGAACACCATGGCGTTCACGCGGCTCCGAAACCCGACCACCACGGAGTAGAACGTGCCTTGATCCGGCGGCAGGCGCCGCGCGCGGCACAGGGCGCGCCACAGGTGCGCGAGCACCGCCTGGAGCGGCGAGATGGCCGCGCCGCCGCCGGCGGCGACCTCGGCGTTGGCCCGCGCCTGGAGCTTCCTGACGCTCGCCGTGGAGAAGGTGAAGAAGCACTCCTGCACCGCCGTGGGCTCGAACCGCCGCACGATGTCCTGCAGCCTTGGGAACGGCATGGGCACCGGCGGCGGCGTGTGATCCAACTGCTCGACCCCATATTTGAACTTATAGATCCTAGCGGGGATTGGAACAGGGCTGGTCTCGACGTACCACCGCTGTAGGCCCGCCGGCGGAGTGGCGGACTCAGGCAATTCGCCGCGGCGGTGGATCTCCGACCAGATGTTGAAGAAGCGCCAGAAGGCGGTGCCGTCCGCCACGGCGTGGCTGAGCGACATGCCGATGAACACGGCGCCGTCGGCGAGCTCGGTCACCTGCACGGCGACCAGCGGGAGGAGGGGCTCCCACAACGCCGCGTCCGCGCCGAGCACCTGCGCCATCGGGAACAGCGCCCACACTACCGGCGGCGTGTACAGCGGCGCCGTGATGTCGGCCACCGTCACCTCCGGCGCCGCCGCGTGCACGAATTCGGCGCCGTCGCCGGTGCAGCGCAGCGACAGCGTCACGGTGTCGTCGTCGCGCTCGTCGGCGCCGAGCCGGCCGGCGAAGGAGTAGAACTGGCCAAGTGCGCGCGCGAAGGAGGTTTGCAGGGCCTCGACGAGCGCGTCGCCATGGACAGGAGGCTTGGGCAGGAGGATGCCCTTCTGGATGTAGTCGACGCTGATGAGGCGGAGGTCCCACGGCGTCAGGTGGATCACCTCCACCTCCTCCTCGCCGTTCCCGTTCGCCGTCGGTGGCGGCGTTGGCGTTGACGTCAACGGGCGCACCATGCGCCGGGACAACACCCGGACACCGCCGACTGAGGCTCCCGCCATGTTGCGTCTGCTGCTATCTTCGAGGCCGTGTTAACCGCGCTGATGGAGTGACATATATATACCATTGCATACCCAATATTTATATGCATTGACTTGACTTGCTACATTGACGACAAGGCAAATCCACAGGGTGCCAGGCTCATCAGCACGCATAAGTGCTCATTACAGAGAAGGAATCCAAATCCTGGATTACATCTGTTCCTTCCCGGTCGTTACTCCATTTTTCTCTGGGTTACACACATCAACATCTTTTTTGACGGGTCAAAGGGGGGGACTAGTCCCCCACCTGGATGGACATGGATGCCAGGCCCAGGACGCATGAATGCTCGTTACACAGAAGGAATCCAAATCCTGGATTAATAAATAAAAAGGAACCTTCTTGGATAATGAATCTCTTAAATATAGACAAGAGGTTTATTATTTGGTTAATTTGTATACCGTCCATCTGTCATGCTATTAGCACAATAGGGGATTAAAAATTCTCACAAAAATAAAACAAAGCATCCGACCGCCAATTTGTATGATTACATATGTTTTTTGAATAAGACGAGCGATCAAACGTGTTTTTTCAAAAATAAAAAAAATGTCATCATTTGAAATAGAGGGAGTACTACTCATTGAGAGTATTTGCATCCTATCATTTCCGCACGTTGGAAAGGCGCGTCGGTGCACCAGCACCACTCGTCAGTCCCCTCCAACAAAAACGCCAAAATCTCCTGCACCCTTTGGCTTGGGACAAGAGGAGAAGGTGCGCCGTCGCACGGCAGGCATTTGAAAGTAGAAGACTTCATACTTCAACCGCCTGCATCCATCGGCTCGGGAGAAGATTGTGATTAGACCTGCGGTCTGCGGATGACCTCGTCCATCAGCACACTTTCGATAACGTCAAGAGGTCTACGTGTATCTCAGTTGTTCACATAGTACGTGCACATCGCTTTACGGAGGAGGACTCAACAACCTAAGAGTGATGACCGACTTGCATTGTTCGTCATATATAAGTACAAAGGTCAAGCATGACCTCATGACATGGACACAAAAAGCCTTGTTCAAAGATGATGCAAAAAGATCTGGAATAAGACAACAAGACTTGCTAGCACTTGTTTAACCCTTTGCTTGAAGGCGAAGACTTGCTTTGTGTCTTCTGTTACGTTGAGAGAGATCACTTTGTTCTCAGTGGAAGACGATGAGTTGCATGAGTCTAATGCTTACATGTTACACTTGGGGCTGGATGTCGAGCGAGCTTGGCCTGGCTTGGTTTGGTCTAGCTTGTTAGGCTAACACGCTAGCTTGAAGTAATCGACACAAAGTTGTAGAATGTTATTTCTAAACATGTAGAGGGCAAGATGCGAATAATCTTGTTGCGGATAGAGATGAACGACACACTTTAGTACATGGGACATTGAATTCACAACCTTGAAAGCCAGGAGTATTGAAAATTAGGACCTGAACTAAATCTTTCTCGGCTCACTAGGATCCAGCTAGCTTGTTAACAAAACGAGCTAAATATATCTTAAGCTTTTTTGTCTTTTTTTTATAGAACAAGCTAAATCTTTAGCTTGAGCTACCTTGCGAGTGATACTGCATAACGTGGCTTATGTTTGAGCCCAATGAAAAATGCCGCCTGGCAGCCCGTGTCACATAAACGGGCTGTTGAGATTGACTTGCCGGCCCGCTCAAGCGACGCGGGAGAAAGAGGACCTCACCTCCTCCTCTCTCGAACAAAGTAATTGTGTCTTGCAAAACATTTTGAGAAAATTTCGATGTATATATGCAAAATTTAACAAACTGAACGTGGCCTGAAGCATGGTGGGAAACGTGGCAGGCACCGCGCACGGCGGGTGGTCGGAAGGTGGCCTGAACACAGCATGTGGCTTATGTTTGAGCCCACGGAAAGTGCTGCCTGGCAGCCCATGTGGTATAAACGGGCTGTTCGCGGATTGACTCGGCAGCCCGTTCAAAACACAGTACTTATAGGTTCCTTTCCTTTTTAAATCTTCTACATCCAGAACACTGCAGGTCGAAAGTGATTTATTCGATGCCTAGACACTAGGAAGGAGCGTGTGGAGCGGTGATCGGAGGTTTGCAGCTCTCCATTGCGATTGTACTTGACGCCAAACACGGTGACATGGAGCACACAACCATCCTGTCCGTCTCGTGCCCGGCTCTGAACAAGGCAAAACCTGCTGTTGCCCATATAGGCGAGAGTGGCTGTCATGAACCCCTCTGAATACGCGCACACCAGCTTCTCGTCAGTCATCTTCCAATCCGGTTGCTTCATTGGAGGAGGGGTTGCGGTGGGCGAGACAACCGGGCAGGCACATATAGAGCCGTCAAAGCGAAGGCCAATCCACGCGTCGAGCTCGCTGTCGAAATGACCTTGGTCGTGAAACGGCAATGCCCAATCCCCAAGGCACGTCCACACAGAATCCTTGATGTTGAAGGAGAAGGTACGCATCCGGCTCTCATGATCCGCGGTCACAAAGATGGTGCACCCGTCGGGGTGCAGGGCGTAGGCGGCGACACGGCTGGTGAACGCCGGCGGTGGCAGTGTCTTCCATGACCACCCCTCCGTTGGATTGTGCAATACGTCCGGGGCAGTCGGCCCCCACGACATTGCAAAGAAGTAGTGCTCCTTCTCGAGCGGGTGAAAGGACAGTGCGTAGAGCGTGTCGCCAGCAGGGACATAGGTGGTGAAGCAGCATACCATTTCCGCAGGAGGATGAGGTCCGACTGCCAGCGCGGCCGTCCCGGTGTCGTACCTGAGGGGGCAGCGCTGATTCATGAAGGCGAAGATGTTGGTGCCCAGGGCGGAGAAGGACATGGCGCTGTAGGCAAGGTCGCCAGCCGGTGACTCTAAGTGCAGGACCGGAGGCTCGCGTAGTAGCCTACTCATTGGGAGGTCATCGTCGTCGGTGTCTGAGTCGAAGGTGTCGGCGTGGATCTTGTGGATGCTGAAATCCTTGTCCCAGTCATCCAACGCCAGATAGAGGTGCTTCCGGCGCTGCGGCCTCTTGTCACTGCGGCGGCGTTGCCTTTGATCTTCATCCAGCCGCCGCTTATTAGACATGGATGGATCCATCCTTTCTTATTGGGTAGCCGCAGCGCAATAATAACAATAACACGAGCCCTCGTCCCCTCCGTGTTGACGGATCAATCAATCTGCCTTCGGCCTTGTGGATTTATTTATAGAACTCGCGTCCTGCAGCATCTCAGGTGTCACAATCGGAGTAGGAGTAGGAACCCAAATCAACAACAACAAAAAAGAAGAAGAAGAAGAAGGCTGTGTACCTGCCGCAAAGGAGACGGACGATACCGCCACATCTGAGGAGCTCAATCCGAACAGCGCAGCGCAGCGCAGCGGTGTGCTTCGATTCGATTGATCTCCGAAATCGATTTGCAGTCACGAAAACCTGCCGCGACGGCGAATCGGAGCCACACGGCTAGGTGCAACAGCGCCTCTCATCTCTCATCCTCGAGGGCAAGCAAGGAATCGGGGGCGGAACAGCATTTCTTGGGCTTCCTTTGGCAGCAGAGGACTGCACACCCGGGGCTGCACTCCCCCGCCGGGGAATTCCCTGCACGCACTCACCCCCGGGTGCGCTGGGTTCTCTGCCCGGCCAGCCTTTGGGAGCCATAGGGGAGGCCCACCCAGGAAAAAATCAAGAAATTCGAGAAAATGCTGTAAAATTCGGGAAAATAGAAAATGTGTGCCAAAACTACTCAAAATGTGCTCTACAAATTCAGAAAAAATACCAAAAATTTCATAAAAAATCTGTTAGACCCAATATTCATAACTGGACCCATAAACACAAGAATGTAACAGGAAATATGATTTTCGTCAGTTCATATATCCAAAGTTGATATGCAAGGTTCATGAAAAAAATATTAAAACTGAACCACATCCACACTTTATGCCACCAGACTACCAATACGGTGCTACTAATGAATGATTATTACATTTCTGGTCAAGATCTAGTACACATGCATCTCATACATGCACGCACCACCAACTAAATTGCCTCACTTGCAGATCCTACCCACAACTTGTGAGCAACTGGTTGATGAAGATGTCCATCACTTGATTCCCTGCAGTAAAATACCAGCATCATGTTCATGCTTCTAGCAGGTATCCAAGATGAAGAGAGGACTGAATAGTAAAATACAACCAGGCTTACTCATGAAAAACTGAAACAGAGCATTTTAAATTCTTATGAGCTAGGTGCTGACAGACACTAATTAACGAGGGAGCATACACAAAGATTTGCTTAATTTGTGAACCGCAACCAAAACCTACTAAGCTACATACAACCTGCCCTGTAAATCACAACAAAGTGCCTGTTCTACTACGAGATATTACATGCCATTTCAGCTAGCGACGCTCAGATGATAGAATACCACTACAATCTAATTAGCTCAGTCAACAAAAAATTGAGAACCACCAAGAAAAATTAGGAGCTTTGTGTTGTAGCAAAATTAGGAGTTACTGAAACAGAGCATGTCTCTCTACAATTGTACATACGATGCACATACAAAGCTTAGCATGAATATGCACATATGTGAGATTGTTAATACTGAAACATAACATTTTGGGGATTGCACAAACACTGTCCATCATTTTGATATGCTAGGTAACATACGACCTTCTGATTTTAACCAAAATAAACTAACAGTAGGTACATATAAAGTTGAGTATTACCAATAAGATGAAGCAGGTAATATATTTTACTACTGTCTAATTCAACCATAAAAAAGTTTTGATGTTGCTGCCTCGTTGTTTCTCCTGTCCAAAAGACCAGCAGATCGAGAACAAAGACCAGCAGAGCAGCACAACAGTTCCTACTTCCTGCTCTTGTGCCGTCTAGTCATTTTGTTTTCTTCCTGTTTCATATATACACGCAGCTGAAGAACACCAATTGGATTCTTGTTGTAATGTCCTAATCGATCTGGGTTAAGCATCGCTATACATAATTAAGCGCACCTATTGTTTCATAATCTTACATGCTTGCAGATCGAGGAAGTAGTTATCTAAGCACTGAAAAAAGTGGACGATGAAGACAGTTTTGATGTTGCTGTCTCTTGCCTGAATTGAGAGACTACGCACCATTTTGTCCTCGTGGTGTACAACAGCCGAAGAGGGTTCAATGAATGAAGAGTATGGTGAGGAAAGAAGAGAGAGAGAGGGTGAGGGAGAGAGTGAGAGCTCACAGCTATAGACGTCGTCGATGAAGAGTCTCGTTCTTGGGCCGGCTTGCAGATCTGAGCTTCCTCGTGTGAGATCTAGAGAAGGCGGCGGCAAATTCGTCGTGAGAGAGAGGGAGGGAGGGAGGGAGGGAGGGAGGGAGGGAGAGAGAGGGAGAGAGAGATCACCTTGCCGACGAGCAGATGGCAGCGTCGAACGTCGTCGCGGGGAAGGAGGAGGAGGCGGCGCGGCGTCACGGGGAAGGAGGAGGTGCTGGTGGCGGCGTCGGGGAGGGTCGCGGTGCTGGCGGCGTCGCCGGGGACGGAGGAGGCGGTGGCGGTGGCGGCGGCGGCGGGGAAGAGGCGGTGGCGGCGTCGCGGGGAGGAGGAGGCGGGCGCGGCGTCGTCGGGGAGGAGGAGGCGGCGGGCGTCGAGCGAGACGGGGGAGCGAGACGGGGAAGAGAGCCACGACTCCGAGGACGCGGAAATTTTCCCTGTTGAAACCGGTCGTATCCGGGGCGATTCTCTCCTGTCCACGGGCCTTCCAAATGCTGAGGAATTTGGCCCGGGGTCGACTCCCGCGTGGCCCGCGTGGCCCGGGAAATGGCGGGGTTCCCCGCCGGGAATTGGGCTCCCAAAGGAGGCCTTGGAGTTTAGTTGCTTGGAGTAGCGAGCTGTGAGAGAGGAGGAATCGACGGGGGTGGGCTGGATCATGGGCCATGGCCGTATACTATAAAGAAATAAATGGGCCGTAAGCCCATTGTACTGTAAAGCAACGGACCTACGGGCCTGCCGTTGACTTGTTGTATCGGTGGCCCAGGTTGTCTGTCCGTTTCCAGCTCTTGGGCCTGCGCTGGTAATCCAAAACTCCAAAAAGAGTTTTCACGTTCCAAAGAAATAAACAATTCTTCACGTAAATTAAGAAGCGAACACTTTGCAGGAACCAGAGGGCGGTCAACTCCCAAAATAATGAAATTCATATTACTGTCATGAATTTCTTACAAACGAAGTCGTAGCGGTCGATAGACGGCGGCGTAGAGAAAATGTTTCCGGATGCTCCTCTCCAGTTTGCCGAGTCTGGCTGAGAAAATGTTTCCGGATATTCCGAGAATCTACATGATAATTTGTGATGATTGATACCTGTTTGATAAACCAAAGTATGAAACAAATTAAAATATATATATAACTGCAGGCTTAGGTCTAAGTTTTAGGCGCTCAACGTGGACTGCAGGTTGGCGAGCAATCAGAAGCAGCACGTCACCATCGCCTGCGCCATGCGCAAGAACCCTGGACAAGGACACGCGTGCTGGACTCCGCCCTGGCGCAGGAGGCGCTCGACCGCTTCATGATCGGCGTCGACGCTGCCGATCGAGCCGGTGGATGGAGCTCCGGCGCATGTCCTCCGGCGCCACCGAGTAAGCCTGAGAATGGGTTTGAAATCCACCCCATACCCAACCTAAACCAAAATCATTTAACTTATTTTTTCAATCTAACCTAATCCAAACTACTACTTTCTCAACCCAACTCACCCCGCCCCAATCATACTAATACACCCACTCAACTCATAAAATAGGTTCAAATAGGTTTAACCTATGGATTTGCTATGGGTTCATGTCAATAGGTTCATAAGTAGTTTTACATATGTTAGATGTTAACTTTGACACTAGGTCTAAATATATCCACTTATATGTGGGAGCCACAAGTTGATATAAGCTTATAAATTTACACAAAGTAGCTGGTCATAATACAGAGTCATCTCGAAAAATTTCAGTTGCTTTCGACAAAATTTTTAGGTGTGAACACAAAGTTTTAGATTTAAGGTCCGGCTCTTGACGCGAATCCCACATATAGATATAGCCATACTGATTTACACATAGTAGCTAACCGTCATTCTGAGTCATCTCGAAAAATTTCGGATGATTTCGACAAAATTGTTAGGTGTGAACGCGAAGTTTTAGTTTTAGGATCCGGCTCTTGA
The DNA here is from genome assembly GCA_007726485.1 of Eragrostis curvula. Taxonomy (NCBI): domain Eukaryota; kingdom Viridiplantae; phylum Streptophyta; class Magnoliopsida; order Poales; family Poaceae; genus Eragrostis; species Eragrostis curvula. Next base: position 20,782,099 of record RWGY01000005.1, read on the forward strand.
CGTGAGTCCCACATATAGATATAGCCATACTGATTTGCACATAGTAGCTAACCGTCATTCTGAGTCATTTCTAAAAATTTCAGTTGATTTCAACAAAAATTTAGGTGTGAACGCGAAATTTTAGTTTTAGAGTCCGACTCTTGACGTGGGTCCCACATATAGATATAGTCGTACTGATTTGCACAGAGTAGCTAACCATCATGCTGAGTAAGTTTAAACAAATTTTAGTCGATTTCGACGAAAAATTAAGGTGTAAACACGAATTTTTTAATTTTAAGATCCAACTTTTGACGTAAGTCTTACATAAAGCTAGAACCCATATCGGAGAACCAAACTTCTAACTATAGATTGCAACCTTTTTCGTTCAAACCATTCACACCCAAACCAAACTGAACCTAATCTAATATATAGTGCCACCAAACTAAACCAACCCATTTAACTATATCAATCTATTTATACCCAACCAAAATCAACTCAAACAAAAACCAAACCATTCTAACCGGTTGCAAATTCTCAGGCTTACGGCACCGAGGACAGGACAGGGTCCGCGACACCATCGACATGGTGAAGGCCAAGGCGTTGGAGCTCGTTGATGTGCTACTGAACATCGATGCTCAACGAGCATCTCATGTGTTACAATCAGAGTAGGAGTAGGAATCTTGTGTACCTGTAGGAGTAGGAGTAGGAACTTTTGTCACAATGTCAGGTGTCAACAACGACAACAACAAAAGGGCAGCCGATCGACGCCCAACCACAGACCAGCTGAGGAAATCCATCGATCAACCGATCAACATTGATCGCCATGGCGCCGCCGCCGTCACCACTGATGGAAGAGCTGATCGAAGAGATCCTGATCCGGTTCCCGCCCAACGACCCGGCGAGCCTCGTCGGCGCCGCCCTCGTCTGCAAGCCTTGGTGCCGCCTCGTCTGCAGCCCGGGCTTCCGCCGCCGATTCACCGAGTTCCACCGCCGCCGGACTCCGGTGCTCGGCTTCTTCTGCCGCGTCTATAAACCTCGTCCAATGTCAGGTGAAGAACTCCGGTTCGTGCCCACGTCTCCGTCCTTCCATCGCCTGCCCCACGCCATGACGCCCAACTGGCAAATCGTCGACGCGCTCCATGGCCGCGTCCTCTTCTGCGACGCGGTCGCCGGCGGTGATGGTTTGCGCTTCACCGTGTGGAACCCCATCACGGGGCGACAAGCGTCGACGATGCGGCCTCCCATGGCGCCGCAGCCGTACAAGGGATGGAAAGCCGCGTTGCTCTCCGTCGACGACATGGACTCAGACGATTCCTTTGGTCTGGTCTTTGTCGCCACCATGGCCGACGGGGTCACCAGCGCCCGCGTCTACTCGTCGGAGCACCACGCGTGGGGGATGCCAATTCTCCTCCCCTCTACTACTACTGCTACTGCTACTGCTACCACTAGAAAGCAGCAGCAGCGTCAACGTGTCTGCGTATCCACCCTAGGACACGTAGCGCGAAGCAATACTAACAACAACAACAGCAATACAGCTGCTCTCGTCTACTTCGAGTGTCGTTGGAACTACGGCATACTGGAGTACGATTCGTGCAAACAGCAACTATCATTCATCGGCCTGCCATCCCAATGCGAGCAGAACTGCATCACCCTCATGACGGACGAGGACGGTGGTGGCCTTGGATTCGCCATGATAGACGTACACAGAGACTCCAAGCTCTTCACCTTCTCAAGAAGGGATGATGATGCATCTGCAGATCCCAGCTGCTGCACATGGGCACAACAACGAGAATTTGACCTCGATGAGCTCTTCCCTTGGGATGTCCTGTTCACACCTCTTGCAACTGCAACGAGAGTGGTTGCGGTTGTCAACGCCTTCACTGACGTTTTCATAGGGACAGTCCATGGGATCTTCACTGTTGATCTCAACCTCGGACGAGTAAGGCAGATACATCACGGCTCTCATCCTTGTGACATCGGTCAGATTGTTCCATACACCACCTTCCGCACTCCAGGTACACGTACTTGACTCCTTCCATGCACCTCCTTCAAATTACTAGTACGATTTGATTTTCTGGTTGATTCTCAAATACAGTGGATGTTCATTCAGAGCTGTAATTCCTCTGTTTTTGCAGTTGTTGGGAATGGCCTATGTCCTCGTTGACACGATGACTCAATATACCAACACGGGGCAAACATCAACGAATAATAATCTTCGCTTTTATTGGAACTCACGCGTCCAGTGCCTCAGCTTGCTTAATTTGAAGAAGCTCTAGAGTGAATATGTCTCCTTTCATCTAAAAATAGGAGGAGAAAAATGTAGCCTGAAAACACTGTACTTTCTTATGTCGGATCATAGCCTTGCTCATTTTTTTATTGATCTGGAAATAATAATCATGGCATGGTTACGAGCTTGCGTGCAAATCAATGCGTCATCCTTTTCTAGCTCATTACTCCCTCTGGTTTTATTTGGTTCAAGTTTGGTTTTATTTGGTTGAAGTTTTTAGTGCAAATTTATGTTAACCAACGTCTGCTCTCTTGCGCCATCTCTCCTGCGGGCCATCTCTCCCTTGTGCCATCTCGACGACGAGCTCAGGGTGAGCACGAGTGGCGCCGGGATGACGGAGAATGATTGTGCCTTCTTTTTCCTCCTCATGTTGCCTCCATTTTCTGCCATGTCGCGCAGGCCGTCGGGCCGCTGTTGTGCCATGCCAGCCCAAGTGTATGTGCCGTGCCCAAAACCCAGGCACGAGACGAAACCCCTTCGGACCGGACCACGGGCCATGCCAAATGTTCAGGCCGCGGTCCACACGAATTTGGCTTGGCCTAATCCCATGGCTAGGGCAGCATATCTCCTTTGTTTGATTATGGGCATCTTCATACAAATTTACGCATTCATAATAGGAATAAATTCCTAAATGCCACCGCAAAACGTCCCTGATTTCATATTTGCCATCGTCGGTGATTTAGGCGGGCCTCACCTGTCATTGTGACAACAATGACAAATATGACATTACAAATTTCTTTAATGGCAACACCAAAATTGTCCCTTCATAATACGATCAACCAATAGAACACATCATGAGCATAAATAACTGAAAACTCTTGCATAAAAATGAAAAAAAAGGGGGAACTCATGGCCAGAGTATATATATATTTTTTACTGATTTTTTGTAAAGAAAGATAGAAAGACAACACACCACTCGAAGTCTGGAACCACATCTTGTGTGTAACACTAAAGCAGGGGAGCTGTAGCATGTAATGTTGTTTTTCTTTAAAAAAGGAATACTCCCTCCATTCTGCAATCTGGACAATCTATCTGTCCAGGTTCACTGAACATTCTCTAAATCTGGACATCAAAAAGCACTCCTAAAATGACAAGTAAATTGGAGGGAGTAGAAAAGAAAAAAGTGCCCCCTTCTACATCCAGAACACTGCAGGTCCGAAGTGATTTATTCGATGCCTAGACACTAGGAAGGAGCGTGCGGAGCGTTGATTGGAGATTTGCAGCTCTCCCTTGCGATCGTACTTGACGCCAAACACGGTGACATGGAGCACACAACCATCCTGTCTTCCGTCTCGTGCCCGGCTCTGAACAAGGCAAAACCTGCTGTTGCCCATATAGGCGAGAGTGGCCGTCATGAACCCCTCTGAATACGCGCACACCAGCTTCTCGCCAGTCATCTTCCAATCCGGTTGCTTCATTGGAGGAGGGGTTGCGGTGGGCGAGACAACCGGGCAGGCACATATGGCGCCGTCAAAGCGAAGCCCAATCCACGCACGCGTCCAGCTCGCTGTCGAAATAACCTTGGTCGTGAAACGGCAAAGCCCAGTCCCCAAGGCACGTCCACAGGGAATCCTTGACGTCGAAGGAGAAGGTACGCATCCGACCCTCGTGATCCGCGGTCACGAAGATGGTGCGTCCGTCCGGGTGGACGGCGTAGGCGGCGACACGGCTGCTCGTGAACGCCGGCGGCGGTGGCAGTGTCTTTCCATGACCATCCCTCCGTTGGATTATTGTGCAACGCGGCGTCCGGGGCAGTCGGCCCCCACGACCTTGCAAAGAAGTAGTGCTTCTTCTCGACCGGGTGAAAGGACAGCGCGTAGAGCGTCGTCTCGCCGGCGGCGGCGGCGGCGGCAGGGATCGATGTAGGTGGTGAAGCCGCCGCCGCATGGTGCCATTTCCGCGGGGGGATGAGGTCCCACTGCCAGCGCGGCCGTGTTGGTGTCGTACACGAGGGCGCAGCGATGGTTCGCGAAGGCGAAGATCTTGGTGCCCAGGGCGGAGAAGGACATGGCGCTGTAGGCAAGGTCGCCGGCCGGTGACTCCAACTGCGAAGCCTACTCATGGGGAGGTCGTCATCGTCGTCGGAGTCTGAGTCGAAGGTGTCGGCATGGATCTTGTGGATGCTGAAATCCTTGTCCCGGTCATCCAACGCGACGTAGAGATGTTTCCGGCGCCGCGGGCGGCGTTGCCTCTGATCGTTAACCTCATCCACCGGCCGCTTATTAGAAGACATCGATCCTTCCTTTTGGGGTTCCCGTCTGCAGCACCATAACAACAGCCATGTGACGAATTTATATATGGAACACCTCTAGCGTCTCAAGTGTTACAATCGGAGTAGGAGTAGCAAGTTTGTGTACGAGTAGGAGTAGGAGTAGGAGTGGGAAGTTTAATTTGTCACAATCAGGTGGTGTCGACAAAAACAACAACAAAAGGGCAGCCCAACCAGAGACCAGCTGAGGAAATCCATCGATCGATCAACATCGATCGCCATGGCGCCGCCGCCGTCACCACTGACGGAAGAGCTGATCGAAGAGATCCTGATACGGTTCCCGGCCGACGACCCGGCGAGCCTCGTCGGCGCCGCCCTCGTCTGCAAGCCCTGGTGCCGCCTCGTCTGCAGCCAGGACTCCGGTGCTCGGCTTCTTCTGCCGCGTTAGGCCTCGTCCATCATCAAGTGAGGAAGTCCGGTTCGTGGCCACGTCTCCGTCCTTCCGCCGCCTGCCCCACGCCATGATGCCCAACTGGCACCCCGTCGACGCGCTCCATGGCCGCGTCCTCCACGCGGTCGATCTTGATCTGCGCCTCATCGTGTGGAATCCCATCACGGGCCAAGTCTGGAGGATGCCGCCCACGGTGCCGCAGCAGCAGTACAAGGGATGGAACGCCGCGTTGCTCTGCCGAATCCTTTCGTGTGGTCGTTCGACGGGTTCACCAGTGCCCGCATCTACTCCTCCTCGGAGCACCACGCGTGGGGGATGCCAATCGCCTCCTCTACACAACGTGCTTGCGCATCCACAGGAGGATGCGTAGCGCGGAACAATGATAATTCAGCTGTCTACTTTATGTGTCGTCGGAATTACGGCATATTGGAGTATGATTCGTGCAAACAGCAACTATCATTCATCGGCCTGCCATCACAATGCGAGCTGGAGCACAAGTGCATCGCCCTCATGACGGCCGAGGACGGTGGCCTTGGATTCGCCATGATAGACATACACAGAGACTCCAAGCTCTTCACCTGTGGTCAACAAGGGATCATGATGATGATCCCTGCAACTCATGGACACAAGAACGAGAATTTGACCTCGACGAGCTCTTCCATTTGGACGTCCTATTCACACCTCGAGCAGGTGCAACTAGAGTGGTTGCGGTTGTCAACGCCTTCACTGACGTTTTCATAGGGACAATCCATGGGATCTTCACTGTTGATCTCAACCTCGGACAAGTCAGGCAGATACATCACAGCTCTCATCCTTGTGACATCCGTCAGGTTGTTCCCTACGCCGCCTTCTGCACTCCAGGTACGTACTTGACTCCTTCCATGCACATCCTTTCAAATTACTTGTTTAAATACGATTTGATTTTCTGGTTGATTCTCAAATAGATGTTCATTCAGAACTGTAATTCCTGTGTTTTTGCAGTTGTTGGGAATTGCCTACATATGTCCTAATTGACACGATGACTCAATATACCAACACGGGGCAAACATCCTTCGCTTTTATTGGAACTCGATCGCGCGTCCAGTGCCTCAGTTTGCTTTATTTGAACAAGCTCTAGAGTGAACATGTCTCATTTTCATCTAAAAATAGAAGAAAAAAAGTGTAGCCTGAAAACACTGTTACGCAGAATCATATCCTTGCTCATTTTTTTTTATTGATCTCATAATACAGGGAAGTAATCCTGGCATGGTTACGAGCTTTGCATGCAAATCCATGCGCTCATCCTGTTCTAGCTCATTACTCCCTCCTCCGGTCTCATTTGGCTGAAGTTTGTTAGTGCAAATTTACATTAACCAACGTTACCGCCACACCTGAAGAGCTCGATGGGAAGGTCGACGAACCATCTCCGAAATCAATATAAAATCCGCGCCACTGCCAGATTCGAACAGCTCAGCGGGGTGCCTCGATTGATCTCAGAAATCGATTTGCAGTCACGAAAACCCGCCGCGACGCCGAATCGGAGTCACACGGCTACGGGCCTAAACTAGAAAGAAAGAAAGGGCCGTAAGCCCATTGTACTGTAAACCAACGGACCTACGGGCCTGCCGTTGACTTGTTGCGTCGGCAGCCCAGGTTTGTCCGTCCATTTCTAGCTCTTGGGCCTTGAAGCTTCACGATCCCTGCCTGCGCTGACAATCCAAAGCGCCAAAGAGCTAAAAAAATAAAATGAAATCAAGAGGTCATTTTCACGTAAATTAAGAGGGGAACACGTCACAGGAAGCAGAGGGCGGTCAACGAAAATAATGAACTCCATTATGTCATCATATTATACATTGCTGTCATGAATTTCGTAGAAAACGAAGTCCTTTCCTTGCTGTTGCGGTCAAGAGACGGCGGCGTAGAGGAGACGTTTCCGGATGCTCCTCTCCTCTGCAGTTTGACGAGTGGGGAATCCCACCCAATACGTCGATTGGTTGAAGCCAAAGAAGCTTCTTCTGTATCATTCATCCGTGGTGGTGCGGGAAAAAGGGCGTGCCTGATGGAATGGAACACTGGTTGTAGGACATTGGGAGATTCTGCAGAATTTTCTTGAAATGGAATATGATCCGATAAATGCAGCACGCGCCTGCAAGATCATGGAAAGTCACGGCTGGCGCTTACGCTGGTGGAAGATGCATCAAAGTAGTCCATAGCTAGAAGTCGACATGAGGGGAGGAAGATTCAACGAATGTGTACCAATTTCGGCGTGTTCGTCTCGCTACTTTGCAGCGGTTGTTTTGCAGCAGCTACAGTGTTCGCAGTTATTTCTTCTGCAGCTGCTACAGTGTTTCTGCAGCTGCTACAGTGCTCGCAGTTATTTTTAGCGAAACGAACAGGTTGCTTCCTTCCCAAACCCTGTTCGTTTCTTTTAGCGCTAAATTTTAGAGGCCTCTAAACAAAGAGAATCTAGTACTAAATAAAATTTAATGACAAAACCTTTTTACAGATGGATACATCTTTACGAGACGAATCTAATGAGCCTAATTAATCTATGTTTTGCTACAGCCATACTACAGTAATGCTACAGTAACCATCATCTAATCATGGCGTAATTACCCTCATTAGATTCGTCTCGCGAATTAGACCAGGGTTCTGTAGTTAGTTTTGTAACAAAACTTTATTTAATATAACTTATCTAGAGTTTAGATCCCTCTAAAATTTAGACCCTGAGATTTCAAATCCAAATTGGTGCTGAATTTGGCCGGCCATAAGATTAATTTATCGTGCCAAAAAAATAAATAAAATCAATTGCTTGGCGCTGCGGACAAGGGTCTGGTTCTGTCCGTGTGTCCCCGTCAACGCGCATCCGCCGGACTTGACCCAATCAGCCCCCCAACCATTCCTTCCTTTCTGCTTGCTTAATTAATCAATCAGCTTCTTCCTCCTCCGGCATTCGTCGCTTGCGCCGACGACCCCGACCGAACCAATTTCATTTCAATTCGGATCCCAATTCCCCACCACCTACCTCCCCTCGCCGGCCGAAGCAGGAAGAGAGATCTCTCTCAACCAACACAGCCAGACCAGAGAGCCATGGATTGCGAGCCCGAGGAGCTGCAGTTCCTGGGCGTCGCCGGCGTGTACCGCGCCTCCGCCGAGGTCCTCCGGGGCCCGCACCGCCCTCTCTTCGCCCGCATCGCCGCCGCCTTCGTCCTCCCGCTCTCCGCGCTCTTCCTCCTCCACATCGCCATCTCCCACGCCCTCTTCACCACCATCGACTCCGACGACACCGCCCTCGACGCCTCCACCCCGGGCTCCGCCGCCCAGCGCCGCCTCCTCGACCGCCTCGCCTCCGACTGGGCGGCCCTCCTCCTCTTCAAGGCCGCCTACCTCCTCGCCCTCCTCCTCCTCTCCCTCCTTTCCACCGCCGCCGCCGTCTTCTCCGTCGCCTCCGTCTACTCCGCCAAGCACGACGCGCTCACCTTCCCGCGCGTCCTCTCCGTCGTGCCCCGCGTCTGGAGGAGGCTCGCGGCCACCTTCCTCGCCGCCTTCGCGCTCCTCTTCGCCTACCACGTCGCCTTCATCCTCCTCTTCATCGCGCTCCTCGTCGCCGCGGACAACGGCTCGGGGCTCGCCGCGCTCCTGGCCTTCCTCCTCCTCATCGCCTACCTCGTCGGCCTCGTCTACGTCAGCGTCGTATGGCACCTCGCCAGCGTCGTCTCCGTGCTCGAGGACTACAAGGGGTTCGCCGCCATGCGCAAGAGCAAGGACCTCATCCGCGGGAAGCTCCCCACCGCCGCCGCGATATTCTTCACCCTCAACGTCATCTTCGCCGTCGTCGAGGTCGCCTTCCGCGCCTGGGTCGTCCGCGGCGCCGCGCACGGCATCGGCGGCGGGACAAGATTCCTCCTGGGACTCCTCATGCTCGCGGCGCTCTGCGCGGTCGTCATGCTCGCACTCGTCACGCAGACGATCGTTTATCTCGTATGCAAGAGCTACCATCACGAGAGCATTGACAAGGCAAACATCTCCGACCACCTCGAGGTCTACCTCGGCGACTACGTCCCCCTCAAGGCATCCGATGTCCAGATGGAGCAATTCCAGGTCTGATCTGACTGCATACATCTCTGTTTCCATTGGGGATTTTGCCCCTTCTCTGTTTCATCACCTGTTGTACTCTGTGGTGGTAGTTGGGACGGGTGGTGGTAGTATTGGTTCAGGAGTCAGGAGGACTATAATCAAATCATGAGTTTTGTGTACCTGCTGCGACTGTAGGTGGTTGTATTCTGATGGTTGTAATTGAACATATGTGAAAGTAGGTTAATTCATAAGTTTATATGACCAAGATGATGCGGGATGTGCTCTCTATTTCTGAACTTATCACCTTCGGTATTGGGGTGTTGTACCATGGTCAAGCATTGGAAAATTATGACCGCAGGCTGGTTGTGATTCTGCTCTAGTCATCTAATCACCTGAATGCCTGAATTGGGTATGCAGTCTATCATCCTCGACAGTTCAGTCGACCATTGTGGATACTGGATAGTTGAGTACTATCTACCATTGTGGATAGTTGAGTTGATCACTGTGAGCAGTTCAGTATACCCCAGTGTGTTCTGTGTTTCAGAATGAATTCAATGGTTTATGCTGCAACTCTGACCATTTCAGCTTGTTACTAACGACGAGTTTGGATAATGACTATTGCTCTTGGAGTTATTTTGTTCAAATGTCAAGCCGTGCAAGGACTCATCCATTGATTCTCAGCGATGCAAAGATGATCAACCCAACTTATTGCCACCAATTCACCCACGCTATAGGATGAATGAACTTTATCAGCAGTTTGATGTAGCATTAGGAGAAGCCTTGTTGATTTGGAACCAGGAGATGCCAGTGATCCTTCTACCTTAGTAACCTGATATAGATGCCAGAACGAACTTTGCTGTTGATAATTGTGGATAATTCACTATTCTCCAGTGTGTTATTATGATCAAGCAGTGAAGTGGTAATGATTCTGCCTTCATAATCTAATCATCCTGTCCTGCTCTTAATGCCTGACTAGGTTATGCTCTTGATCATTGTGGATAGTTTAGTCACTATGCTCCAGTGTGTTTTGTGTTTTAGAATGAATTGAGTGGTTAATGCTGCAACTCTTTTTGCTCTAACAATTACTGTCGGTGAGTTTGGATCAGGGGAACTGCTCTTGGATTTTTTTTTTTTTCATATTGTTAAGATATGTGGGTGTGAGGGAGGGCTACATCATTTTACTTCATCCCTGCTCTGCCACCCTCAATATTAGCACTTTAGTTTTGCATGCTGCGATGGCCCTATTTAGCACTAAAAAATTGGGAGTTTGGGATGGATGATGGTAGAATTCGCTTGGGGCAATAATCTAGCTTGTCTATTTGTAAGAGTTGCTGTAGATCCTATCACTGTGAATTCTCACGATACTCCTATGTGTACAGTGTTGTCAGTGTATGATATATACCTCTTCAAGATTCTGCAGCTAACCTTTGCTCTCAGAAGGGTCATTGCTGTGTTCGTCCAGACTATCTATGATTTCAGAATGATTGAATGGTTCATCCAACAACCATCCTTGGTCCGACAATTACTGCTTCTTACCAGTATGTGATTTGGATGGGTACTGCTGTTGACTTTTACGATTCTGTTCTAGTCGTAATGTTAAAGTTGAGAGGGAACACTAAGAGAGGTATGTTATCTATTCCTTATCAGTAGAAAGATGATGGTTAACAGTACTATATGTTCCTTATCTGTAGAAAGATGATGCTCTGGATTTTGCATCATAGAAAGCATTTAAGTTTCTGTTTCTACTTCCTTTCTTTGATAGTTAGAGTAGACAATTTACATCGGAAAACCAAAAAAAAAAAATGTGGAGAATTTCATTATCTGTATGCATTTAACTATGAACACTGTTATATTAATTACCCTATGCCATGAAATGATTTTCATTCAGTATGCATACACAACATATTATAGTCTCACACAACTAGTCAGCTGCTTAGTTTCCTGTACATACGAAAGTAAATAACATCCTATTCGTGGTCGTCATGATGCCTGAGCACAACGTTGCCCGCGGAATCAACGTCGACAGTGACTGAATCTCCTGCCTTGATCTCTCCGGCGAGCATCTTGTCGGCGAGGGTGTCCTCCAGCAGCCTCAGGATGGCTCTCTTGAGTGGCCTAACTCCATAGCTCGTGTCGAAGCCCTTCTCCACCACAAGCTCCTTGAAATCCTCTGTCACCTGCAGCTCGATCCCCTTGTTCCGGACCCGGTCCGCGACATGGTTGAGCATGATGGCGGCGATCTCCTTGATCTCGACCTTGGTGAGCTGCTTGAAGACGATCACCTCATCAAGCCGGTTCAGGAACTCAGGCCGGAAATGTCGCTTCATCTCCTCGGCGACCAGGCCCTTGATCTTGTCGTAGGTGATGTTGGAGCCATCAACGACGACACTGCCGCCGATGTTGGACGTCATGATGATGAGCGTGTTGGTGAAATCCACCGTCCTCCCTTTTCCGTCAGTGAGCCGGCCATCGTCCAACACCTGCAGCATGACGTTGAACACGTATGGGTGCGCCTTCTCAATCTCGTCGAACAGGATCACCGTGTGCGGCCGCCGTCGCACCGCCTCCGTTAGCTGTCCGCCCTCTTCGTGCTCGCGGTAGCCTGGAGGTGGGCCGATCAGCCTGGACACCGTGTGCTTGTCCATGAACTCGCTCATGTCGAACCGGACCATGGCGTCCTCCGAGCCATAGTAGAATGCGGCAAGGGCCTTTGCCAGCTCCGTCTTGCCGACTCCTGTCGGACCGGCGAATATGAAGCTCCCGATCGGCCGGCAAGGCTCATTGAGCCCTGCACGGGCACGCCGAATGGCGCGGCTTATCGACGTGACGGCGGTGTCCTGGCCGATGACGCGCTGGTGCAGGGTCTCCTCCATACTTAGCAGCTTGTTGGTTTCGTCAATGGAGAGCTTCTGAACAGGCACGCCGGTCCAGGTGGACACGATGTGCCGAATGTCTTCTTCGGTGACCGCTGGCCCGGCAGAACTCTTCACCTCGTCGTTGTTCTTCATCTCTTTGCTCTTGTCAATTAGGGACTTGAGCTCCAGTTCACGATCCCGAAGCTCCTTCGCCTGATCCCACAACATTCAGTTCTACTTATTAGATCACAGCATTTGTCATTAAGTGATATAAGTCCATAGATATGTGGTTACCCTTTTGTAGTTCTCCCAGCGGACGGCGTCGCCCTTCTCCTTTATGACTCTGTTCAACTCTGCTTCAAGATCCTCAACATTCATGGGTGGCTTCTGCTGCGGATCAATATCATAATTCAGATTGACGTCATGTGGTTCGATATCATACATTATTCACAAAAAAATTTGTTGAGAAATGTTTTATTTTTCAAAATAATTTCAAGTTTTTTGATGAAAAAATAATTTTAAATGTACGTGGAGAACAAGGGAAAAGTGAACGGTGATACATTTGCAAGGGTTTGTACCTGGGCGTGTCGTAGACTGACAAGGGAACCTGCTTGGTCAATCAAGTCAATGGCTTTGTCTGGGAGGAAACGATCACTGCAAACAAGAAGCAGCCCCCACATTACAATTAAAGGGAACACTAAAACTTGCTAGGATAGTTGGATCTGGAGAGAAATCAACAAACCTGATGTACTTATCCGAGAGCTCAGCAGCTGCACGGAGTGAATCATCGGAATATTGGACCTTATGATGTTTTTCATATCGCTCTCGAAGCCCTTTCAGAATTCCTTTGGTTTCTTCGACTGCCGGCTCTGGAATTTTTACAGGTCCGAAACGCCTTTCCAGTGCCGGATCCTTCTCAACGTACTTCTTGTATTCGTCGGTCGTAGTGGCTCCAATACACTGACAGCATGGACCCCAGAACATATTTCAGACAAAGAAATTCAAATTGAAAATGGTATAGCCTGACAGACAGTGTAGGATAATAAGAAAGAAGCAGAGCATATCTTCTTACTGACTGACCTGCAGTTCACCTCTTGCTAGTGCAGGCTTAAAGATATTAGCAACGTCAATAGCACTCTCGCTGTGTCGTCCTGCTCCTACTATAGTGTGAACTTCATCAATGAACAGGATTACGTTGCCGGACCGCTTGACCTCTTGCAAAAGATTCTTAATTCTTGTTTCGAACTGCCCACGGTATACAGTACCGTGGAGAAGACCCGCCATGTCAATGACGATAACCTGCCGTATCACAGATGTTGGCCAATTGCACCTTTACTACTACTTTTCTTTGTATGAAAAAGGAAATTTGCAGTATAAAAATGTTAAGAAGATGCTACAGGTGAGGGAGAAGAGACACAAACCCGTTTTCCTGTAAGTGTTTGCGGAACATTGCCACTGGCAATGCGCTGCGCAAGGCCTTCCACAATTGCTGTTTTTCCGACGCCAGGGTCGCCAATCAAGCAGGGGTTGTTCTTACTTCGTCTGCTTAAAATTTGCACGACTTGCTCAATCTGATCTCGCCTTCCCACCACAGGGTCCAACTTTCCCTAGACAGATGGAGGACATGTATAATCTCCCTGTTAGGATATGACGTTCTCAATCTCAATGTGGTTGCATTAGATACAAATTAAATGATCGAGGAGGAAGTGTTGTTACCTCCTTTGCTAATTTTGTTAGATCAGTCCCGCACCTCTTAAGTGTGCCTATCCAAACTCCACTATGGATAATCGTGAGAGCCTAACATTATTATGCAAGTTAATTATAATACCTCAAGCATATATAAAAAACTTGAATATATATATGTACCCTCACATATTTTACGCACCTCTCTGTATATGAGGTCCCAGAGAAAATAGGAAACATAGTGTGAGACCATGCTCAAGATGTAGTCTCTGCTTCCAAACGTGAGGTAGCCCAGGCGCTGTATTTCGTACTGCGCGAGCGCGACGACGTCCCTGACTTGCTCCACCAGACGGTCGAAGCTTGCTCTGGTGATGATGCTTTTTTGTCCTCCAGATGATGATCCGCGAAAGGCGTCTTGCGCAAGCGCGAGGATGTCCATAAATCCGCCTGTGAGCTGTGCCCTGGGGATGACAAGATCACGAGCATTGTTCTTTTTCTTCTGTCCTGTCCATGCATTTGTGGTCGAACCGAGGAAGCCTCCATGAACAGGTGTAGGCGCTGGAGTATGCGCCGCTCGCAGACTAGAAAATCGTGGTGCTTTATTATCTTGATGGTGATGATGAGTCTGCGACATGGAAACTATAAAGGGAGGCCGCTTCCTAGTGCTCTGGGAATTCCATCTGGTAATGCTACCGGCACCGACGACCGGTGACCCAAGAGAAGGTGGTGGTCTGAATAAGGCTGCTCCAGCCATGACTCCAACCAACTAAGCAAAGCAAGAACTAGCGTCAATGGGGAATCAGACAATCAGGAAGAAGAGGAGGATACCAGCCAGGCGATTTTGCTATGTACAAGTTAGATACCTGTGAAGCGCGCTCGCGCCGTTCGCTCCTTGCCCCTGTGCTATACTCTATCCGGCGACGGTGAAGGATGGTAGTCGGCGGCGGAGGTGCAACAAAAAGATTTGGAAGTCAGGAGGGTCCGGGTATTATTTGGATGGAAGCGTGGTGATGCAGGACACCGACACCGTCCAGGTTTCTGATTCCTTTCCGAACAAAATTTAACAATCGCGCAATCACCATCTTTTGTCAGCCCATGTTAATTGGGCCCAATTCTGCTGATACAAGTGGTGGATCGAGTGGTCTGCACCACTTGAGTGTTCCCCCAAACAAACGGATCATTGTGAAAGCCTATATGCAAGGATGGATAAAAATTTATAATTTCAATGTGAACATATAACAAGACAGATAGTAATCAAGGGCAGTCTACTTGATAGAGTGGAAAAAAATAATAATATCCCAATGCTTTGGCCTCTCTAAATATGTGGTCCATGAGAAAATGAGGAGTTTTACAGTCCAAAATAATGACCATTAGTTTTTCAAAACTAATGGCCATTAGTTTGAGGGCACATTAGTAATTTTACTATTAACTAAATAATTTATTTTTGTTTAATAATAATGAACTAAATAATTCAACCCTAACCAGCTAACCTTAGGAACTACAATAATGAACTAGAGTGATGAACAACATGAAATGATCAAATTAGAATTTCTTTATAAAAACAAAATTAATATTACAAGTCTATTACACTTTATTTTTCTGATATTACCCCTGCTAATGGCCATTAGTAGAAGATTTTTGATATTAAATCTAGACCGTCGGATCAAACTAATGACCATTAGTTTTGGGAAACTAATGGCCATTATTTTGGACCATAAAACTGCACGAGAAAATAAGGCAACGTACTGTGTGACACAAGGCTGAGGAGGATGTTCCTGCTTCCAAACGTTAGGTCGCCTAGGCGCTGTATCACGTACTCCCCCAGCGTGACGACGTCTGTGAACCTGTCGAACCTTGCTATGCTGAGGAGAACACCAGCACCCTTTTCTGATGACCCGTGAAACGCGTCCTGCGCACGCGCGATAATGTCCGTAAATCCACCGGTGAAGCTGTCGAGCTTGCCCTGGGGACGAGACGAGCATTGTTCATTGATCTTCCTGGGGTGCATTATCAGTGGACTTGAAGCCGCCAAGAACAGGTGTTGGCACAGGAGCATGCTCTGCTCGTAGACCAGCAAATCCTGGGGTCTTTATTAACGTCGTGATGATGATGATGGCTTTGAGACATGGAAACTACAGAGGGAGGCCTCCGAGTCCGGGTGCTCTGAGGAGAATTCCATGTGGCTCCGACGACCGGCGATCGGAGTGAAAGTGGTGGTCTCACGGCCATGATCGCGAATTACAGAGGGAGGCTTGGCTTTGGTGATTGATCGATCGGAGGCAGAAGAGAGAAGCGTGCAAAGCAAGGAAATTTACAGAACGGGGCAGCAGGGAGGAATCTCTATGATCCGTATGTACAATACAATCCGGAGATAGTATTCCTTTCCAACTGTAGATTCTTCTTCCTGGGCCCGATCGATCGATTGTAGCGTCACGGTCCTCAATTTGGCAGCCCAAATTAATTTTCGAGTGCAATACACAACAGAAGATGGATGCAAATAGTTTTGTTGTACTAGTCTGCTAGTACTCTCGATGTAATCTTAGGGTGTCAAGTTTTGTCCAACGATTATAGCGGTCAGAATAGAAGAGGCAAGATACCACAAGTAGTGTCTATTTGTTCACCAACAACATATGGGAGTACTTGCGAGGATAATTGTGGGGAAAGTAAGAGTACATGCTAGAAAAAGGAAAAAAGAAAAACAATCCTCGTTGGAATACAAACATATGGGAGTACTGCTAATAATGTAGCCTACTCTAAATAAAAATACGGCACCATCACAGGCTTACCGGCCACTCTGAGAGTATTTCTTTCTGACGGAATACCTCGTTGTGATTCATTGAAGCAACTAACTACTAATAACATAGAAAAAACTGTACCTTTAACAATCAATCACCAAGAAATAAGCATCCGAAAGAGGTGGCCGTCTCTGCTACTAGTAGCTCACAAATTTAAAAATGCGCAGAGGAAAGGGAAGAGAGAGGAGTCTTGACCTGGTGCTGGACGGGAGTTCGGTTCCATTTCGCGCTGTGGCCGTTCACTAGTGGGAGGCGGAGTGCCCCCCATGGCTAGTGGCGACCTCGCCCTCGCCGCCGATGGAGAAGCGAAGCCTGTGCTGTGACGGACGGAATGGGGGAGCCGATCGGTGGTGGGTTGGGCCTGTTCACAAATGGAAGCGCTTGCTCGGTTTGTTTTGGGCTTGGACTAGGCTTGACGAGTTTGAGACAAGGAGATTCATTTGAGAGCCCACAGAAGCTTTTCATATCGGCACGCCTTGCTGCATCGATGAATGGTGTGGTTGAAGACCAGATAGATCCTCTGTTTTTTTGGTTCCATGCATGTAGAAACAAACTGCTGCTCTCTGTTTTGAACGTGAGCGTATGCGTATTGAGAGGGAGCCCTTGAACGTTGTCGCACGCAGGGGATTCTGGCGGCGGGTTGAAGGCTCAGCGAGCTTTCCACGGTGCGTCCACGCGAGTAATTCATTCGCTTTGACGCGGCGGGCTGAGAGCATCTCGACATGGGCTTTCGTGCACGCCTCTTCCTTCGCCGCGCCGACGTACGGCCTTCTTGGAGTCGTCGGAGTGATGTGGTTTGGTCGGAACCTGGCGAGCGTTGGACTCCGAGGCCGCAGTCCACGAGCACGCCGACCAAGCACCATCACCGACCCGTCGTTTGCTTTGAGAGAGAGCATCTATCTCAACACGCACGTCACGCCTCTTTCTCCGCACGTGAAGTGCACCGACCCGTCGACGTACAGAGGGAGGCCTCCGACTCCGGGTGCTCTGAGGAGAGGAATTCAATGTGCCTCCGACGACCGGCGATCGGAGTGAAATTGGTGGTCTCAATAAACTTGTTCCGGCCATGATCACGAATACGGGAGGATTGGGTTTGGTGATCGATCGATCCATCGATCGGAGGCAGAGAAGAGAGGCGTGCAAAGCAAGGAAATAGTTAGAGAGAACGGGGCAGCAGGAAGGAATTATATGGTGTTTAATCCGGAGATCGTATTCGTTTCCAACTGTAGATTCGTCTTATCGAGGGATGCAAATAGTTGCACTCTCATTGTAATGGCGGGGCATGCTTTAAGAGGAGGAAATGTTGGCTATCATAATCTTAGTGTGTCAACTTTTGAAGATTACAAGTTTACAGAAATGTAACAGGTAGTGTCTATTTGTCCAAAGATTATACCGATCAGAATACAACAGGCAAGACACCACAAGTAGTGTCTATTTGTTCACCAACAACATTGGGAGTATAGTACTTGCGAGGATAATTGTGGGGAAAGTAAGAGTACATGCATGCTACAAAAAGGAAAAAAGAAAAACAATCCTGCTTACTACCCCGACGGAGGACCACAGCTTGGACGCAGATCACCACGCGCGTCAATACCAACCCAGCACAGACATGCGTCGTTCCTGCCGTCCGATCGGAGTACAATGCAATGCGGTCTCGTGTATAGCGTTATCATTTGATACAGAAAAAAATACAAACCAAACCGGGGACTTGAAAGTAGTGTATAAAACATGAAAGCAATCCAGTAGTAATAAAACGCTCATCAGCAGCGTGAGCGTGACTCCGAGGACGTCCCCATCATCGCGGTTCGACGACCGGGGGAGGTCACCGAAGAGCCCGTGGCGCACGGCGGGAGGGAGCCCTCTTCGGCTCGAGTACCGCCTCGCCGACGCCGGCAACAACGGCTCGGCTGGCTCGGCTCAGGGTAAGCCCCGCCTCGTGCAGGCAAGGCAACAACAGCAGCAAAAGGAAATAGAAGACGCCCGAGTCGGAGATCGACCACATAATTCCAAGCTAGGACGAGGTGCACTGGCTCACTTCCGGGGATCAACCTCGCTCGATCACCTGCTGCAGGGCCTCGGGCTGTACAATATGGATTCGCACGCACGCGCGCGCACATCAAGTCCTTGCCTCCTCTGGTCTGCAATAAATAAATATACATAAAATGAGTAAAGCAAATCATTGATGAATAAAATGCATGCATGCATGCTGATGCTTTAATAAAGAGGTGGGCCCATATACTACGATGCGTAAAAAGAAACAATACCTTGACCATGGCCATATGTCGACGTATATTTTTGGGCCAGTCGGGAGAGCGTTAGCAACTTCCTGGAACACGCGCTTCATCATCCCGGCGTCCTTTCCTTCAATTGGCCTCTTGTCGCTGTAAAGCATTATCATCCCTAATTGGATCTTCTTGAGGCTTGGGAGGTGCTGGAGCCCGACAGGTGTAGCCTTGTCCCACTCATGTGGATCGAAACACAATTGAAGCTCCCGGAGGTCAGGCATAGCCCCAGCCTCGAATGTCAGGCACGACACCCCATCACAGTCGAGCACAAGTACCTTGAATCCCGTGGAGCCTCCTATCATGATCCTTTCCGTTGGGATGCGTACGACCCGCAGCTTGAGTTGGACGAGGGAGGTTAGCTTTATCCCGATGATGTCAGAGTCTTCCTGGTCCATCTGCTTGACGTTAAGCTGCAACCCGCGGAGGCAGCGGAGATGGCCGATCCACCTTGGAAAACCGGAGAAGATCAATAGGTTCACATACAACCCCTCAATGTTGGAGAATGGAGGCGAAAATGAGGACTCTAGCAAGGCATCACCACTGAAGACTTTAGAGGAAGTATTCCACAACTGAAGATTCTTGAGGTTACCAAGTTTCTTGAGAGAAGTAACCAGAGCAGCTATCAGTGTCACATCGCCTCCATTATTGTCCTCTGTCTCACCTTGGTAGAAGAGAAACAACTCTGATAGAGCAGTGAGCTCGCCCAGGCCTGTAACACTTTCTATCGAGCTCTCCTCCAGAAAAAAGCCATTCAAAGTAAGCAGCGCTTTCGCCTTATCAATCCCATAAGGCAGTCTCAGATTCCAGCCCCAATTCACGGAAACATGGGACAAACGCGGTACATCCGCAATCTCTGCCAGACCTTGAGAACACCCCTCAGATAAATCCAAAGTCTCCAAAAATCGTAGCCCCCGTATTTGCGCAGGTAGCAGTACCTTTGTGCCATATCCTCCTTTAACCGTTAAATATCTAAGCTGTGATAGGTGGTTGATACCAGTAAGATCTATTGCCGTCTTCAAGCTACTAACATCTAGAAATAGCACCCGCATAAACTTAAACTCCAGCAGGTCAGGTATCCGACAGTTTCCTCCAAATATGTTAAGAGAACGAACTTGTGACAGGGGTCTATTATTGGCCATAACAGTCATCTCACCCTCCTTATCTCTCAAGTCAACAGTAAGCCGACGAATAACCTTGTCTTGTCCTTTGGGCATCGTCATTTGTGGATCATCTATGAAACTGATAAAATTATCTTCTCTACACTTCCTTACAGCTAGTTCAAGCATCATATCATGCACTCTACAATGTGTCACATTGATGCGAATATCATCCCAATCTTCATATGCAGGTTGAATCATGCTCCTATTGACCAGCTCGCAGAAATAGCTGTCTGCGACATCCCATGCAGATTGCCCATGAGAGGAACTGACAAAACCTTCTGCCACCCATCGTCTAACCAGCTCAACCCTTTCAATCTTGTGATCCTCTGGGTAAGTACCAAGATACAGAAAACATGCCTTGAGATGATGGGGAAGATTCTTATAACTGAGGTCTATGATATGCATCATGTCTTCATAAGTAGTGTCTGTAACAAATTCAGGAGCTAAGGAATCTTGTATGTACTCCCACTGCCCCTTTAATCTTGTAGGCTGGCTAGCTAACATACTGGCCATAGTAATAATTGCAAGTGGTAAACCGCCACATTTCTTCAAAATTTTACTTGCAACTTCTATGAAATCAGGAGGGCAATCATCTTTAGATCCAAATATTCTATCAAAGAATAGTGTCCTTGAGTCCTGCACACTTAGGGGCATCATATTATGAATGAATCCATGGTTCCCACAACATGCTTTGGCCACCTTCTCAATTCGAGTAGTTATCATAACTCTGCTATGCTGATCATTTTGTGGGAAAGCACAACTAATGGCATTCCATGTATGTATATCCCACAAATCATCAACTATGATGAGGTACCTACAATAATACTTCATATACTCAATTGCATGTATAAAAAAAGCATTTTTGCGGTTCAAAGAGCTAGTATGCATAAATCACGAGCAATTGCAAAAGATGCTACAATGCTACTTGCATGTGAAACATCGACGTGAGGTGCCATGCTGGTAAATATTCGACTACTACAGTTGTACACCAAAGCATTAGCAAATCCATGTATTTGATAGGTTTGATTCATCTTCTCTAGAGTAAGATGAAAATTACAGGGATAACATTTATTTTCGGGGATTTGAAACCATTAGAGGTGAGTAACATTATCCTTTTTAGAACGTGCACAGGCCTGAATAAAAACCGAGCTGAAAAGTAAATAAAACCAAAGATTTTTTTTCCATTTACATTCAGAGACTTAACTGTACAGCATATTAAGTTTATTTATCATTTTCCCTTTCATGCAAGGTCCATATTTTTCCCACATTACTAATTTGCTAAACTTGGAATGAATTTTTTCCCTAACATATAATACCTGCAGATTTATTTTGTGCCACAAAGATTATATCATATTGAAAGTAAAGTTTGTTTCCTAACGACTTCAAAATAAAATAGGGAGGTATAAGAGATAGGCATGCTAGATAGAGATTATAAATATATTGTGTACTGCAAATACATGAAAACATCAATATGGCATACCTCCTGCACTGTAGGTGTTTTCTGATTCTATCGATGAGGTCTTGTGGTTCGCAAGCATGAGAATATGGTTGTAGCTCAAGTTTTAACATTAAGCTATTCAGTATCTTTATTAGGTCTGGTTTTTGAGAAATAGATAATAATGCCTTGCAACTGAACTTCCCGCCAACTTCACGACAAACCTCATTGGCAAGCGTTGTCTTTCCTAATCCTCCAAAACCTACTATTGACATCACTTTTAACTCTTGCTCTTCACTTGTTATTGCCCATCTGACAATCTCATCCTTTTGGATATCAATGCCCACAAGGTTTGCTGACTGAACATAGAGTGCTGATAGACGAGGATCAACAGTTACAGGGGCAGTGGCAAAGATCGATTGATCAAACATGTACCTCTTCCGGCGGTCACTTGCTTGGATCACTTTAGCCTTGATCTTCTTGATCTGATTAGCTATGCGATAACGGTCCTTGAAAGTTTTCAAGCAATGAGAAGCATTTTGGAGGAACCCCACCTCGTCGCCAGCTTCGCCGACACGGCTCATGAAGTCATCAATATAGTCCTCGATATCATAGGACATATCTATGATATCTTTCCTCCAATTTGTAGCCTGTGGATTGAGTTTGTCGGCGCTGTCCATCCTCTCGAGGAGAGCATTCATGTCAGTAAGCTCACACATAAGGAAGCTCACCTCCTTCCGCAGGCCTTTGAGCTTCTTGTACTCGTCTCCCATGAGAGTGGCTAGCTTTTCCAAAACAGGCTTCATCGCCCCCATGGAAACGCTCACAGCGATACTCGCAGCTGCCATCTCTCATCTGAAGTCTGAAATAATTCCTCGCACAAGCAGCTTTGATGCTCTTGTGCTTATGGCGGCGACAAGCCAGCTTTATGTAGTGGCTTTGCACTGGGTAGATGATATTTCCTGTTCTTTGGTCCTGCAAAAAACAAAGGTGGTTGGTACATGAGAAATCGACTTGCCATGATGTTAACTTCAACATTCGCACATGGAGATGCAGCTGAGCTCACCGGTGACTCCTTAAGCTGGGCTTTTGAGTATAGATCTGGTCGATTGCGACAGTATTGGAATGTCTCAAGCCAGAAACAAGTAAACCCAGATAGCTCGTAGCTCCGAATACCGAGTAGCAGCCTATGAAATGTCTCAAGCCAGAAACAAGTAAACCCAGCTGTTCAGTTAGCAGCAGAAGCTAGCAAGTAGTATAGATCCAGAGAAACGGGAGAGATGATTTGGAAGAAGCAACCTAAAATGTAAAACATTAGAATCAATAGACGTGGATGAAGAAACAGAAAACGAGAGTTGGAAACTCGAAGATCCATCAGCTCACCGTCAGGGCACTGAAGTCTAGAGAGAAAAATCCAGGAACAGATGAGGGAAATCAGCAGGTTACGAATCAGCTCTGCACTCTCCAATTCCATTCAATAAAATCTGTGCCAAAAGTTTCAGAGGAATCCATAAGGAGATGCACAAGCAAACAGTTATATGTAACTACTTAAGCTGCATCCAGTCACTGTCAAACTTGCCACCTCATGCAAACGCTCAATGCATTCGGTACCCAGTGTCGCCATCTCTCAAGTAAACTCCATGGCCAGCTACTAGTTCTTCACTCCATTAGCTTGATGTGCTTACGCTTGTTGGTGGTGATAGGCAAGTTCGGGTGATGTCTTTTGTGACGGTGCCGGTGTGATTCTACTTCTTGCCCAGGTTACCAATGGTAAAGTGATGTGACGGGAACAGTATCTAGACTGATTGCTACAGCATGGTATTTTTTACACGAGACAAATTTCACAATTAAAGAGGTAAACAAGTACCTCCGGCCTCTAGATTGATGCCAACTACTAATATTTTACTACCTAGTCGGTGCATAATCTGAAAAAAAAAATTGCAAAAGGAAGTGTACTTGTTTTATCCTCTAGATCCACACCGTAAGTAAAGCTATTTGTGACTGACGCCAAACACATGTGTTGTTGCCTCGTGCTAGGTTCAACACTTGGTAAGAATGCAGCAATATGACTTGGATGGTTGATTATATAGCATGAGGAATCTAAGCACATGTTGTTACGTTGGATCCTGGTTGGTGTGAGGAGCGAAGAGGGAGGCCACCTAGCTAATCTATGCACCTTGTGCTTGCTGACAGAGCATACTGTGTTTTCTAGCGAGCGTTACTGCAAGATGCTCTGTTTTTGTGTAGAGACAATCTGTATTAACGAATACATATTGTGAGGGAGCGCTTTTGTGTTATCTAGTCTTACATAAACATATGTACAAGATGCTCTAATTTTTATGCAGAGATAATATGTGCCTAATAACAATGTAGCCTACTCTACATAAAAATACGGCGCCATGACAGGCTTACCATGCTGTTAACTTCAACATTCTCACATGGTGATGAAGCTGAGCTCACCGTTGACTCCTTAAGCTGGTCTTTTGAGTAGAGATCTGGTCGATCGCGAGGGTATTGGAACCAGATAAGGCCAGATGTTAGTAGCAGATAGCTCGTAGCTCTGAATACCGAGCAGCAGCCTATGAAATGTCTCAAGCCAGAAACAAGTAAACCCAGCTGTTCAGCTAGCAGCAGAAGTTAGCAACTAGCATAGATCCAGAGAAACGAGAGAGGCGATCTGGAAGAAGCAACCTAAAACGTAAAACATTAGAATCAGTAGACATGGACGAAGAAACAGAAAACAAAGTTAGAAACTAGCAGATCCATCAGCTCACCGTCAGGGCACTGAAGCCTAGAGAGAGAATCCAGAAACAGATGAGGGAAATCAGCAGGTTACGAATCAGCTCTGCACTCTCCAATTCCATTCAATGCAATCTGTGCCAAAAGCTTCAGAGCAATCCATAAGGAGATGCACAAGTGAACAGTAATATGTAACTACTTAAGGTAGGGAGAGCGAGCATGGTCGCCATACCTCCTCTGCACTCATTCAAAGACAAACTTGCGAGCCCGTGCAAAGGCTCAACTCAATATGATACCCGGTGTCGCCATCTCTCAAGCAAACTCCATGGCCAGCTACTAGTTCTTCACTCCATTAGCTTGATGTGCTTACGCGTGTGGTGGTGATAGGCAAGTTTGCAGCAGCAGGTATGATTTTACTTCTTGCCCAGGTTACCAGTGGTAAGGTCGCCCCAATCGTGTGATTGGAATAGTGTCTTGCCTGATTGCTACAGATCGTGGTATCTTTTACCCAGAGATAAAATTCACAATTAAAGAGGTAAACAAGTATCTCCGGACTCTAGATTGATGCCAACAACTAATATTTTACTAACTAGTCGGTGCATAGTCCAACAAAACTGCTAAATGAAGTGTAATTATTTTTTCCTCTAGATCCACACCGCTGGTAAAGCTATTCGTGACTGGCGCCAATCACGTGATGTTCCCTCGTGCTATGCTCAACGCTTGGAAACGAATGCAACAATATGACTTGGATGGTTGATTACATAGAACAAGGAATCTAAGCACATGTTGTTACGTTGGATCCTGGTGGGTGTGAGGAGCGAAGAGGGAGGCCACCTAATCTCTGCACCTTGCTGACGGAGCATATTGTGTTTCCAGCCCTACTGCAAGATGCTCTGTTTTTGTGTAGAGATAAAATCTGTTTTAACGAATGCATATTGTGAGAGAACCCTTGGTTTTGGTCCTTACATGAAAAAAATATGTACAAGATGCTCTGTTTTTATGCAGAGATAATATGTGGTTAATAACAATGTAGCCTTACATAAAAATACGGCACCATCCCAGGCTTCCTTGCCACTCTGATTTTTTTTCGACGGAATGTCTCGTAATTGATTCAAGCAATTAGTATTAACATAGAAAAACGGTACCATTGACAATCATCAAGAAATAAACATCCGAAAGAGGCGCAGCTGTAACAGTCTCTGTTCCTAGCTCAGAAATTAAAATGCGCAGAGGAAAGGGGAGAGAGTAGCTGTGACCTGCTGCTGGACGGAGGCTTGGTTCCATTTCACGCTGGCGCCGTTCATCTGTGGGAGGAGACGGCCGAGAGATCCCAGTTGGCGGCGGCGGAATCCTCATGGCGACCTCGCCCTCGCCGCCGACGAAGAAGCCTGTGACGGACGGAATGGAGAGAACGATCGGTGGGTTGGGCCTGCTTTCGAGTGGACTTCCTAATGGAAAAGATTGCTTGGTCATTTTTGGGCTTGGACTTTGGTTGACGAGTTTGCGAGAATATTTAAGCCCACAGAACCAGCTCGCTGCAAACTAGACGCGCTTGGACGAGGAGGAGCTGGTGGCCGACGCCCGCACCTCGTCGAGCTCCCGTTCCCGTCGCGGCCATCTGCAAATAAACCCAGCTTGTTCCAAGTGCGGCGGAGGCGGTGATGAAGAGGGCCGACCCCGACGACAACCCGGTGATCGTCGACTCGGACGTTGAATGACTTTTGAAGAGACCACATCCTCTGTTTTTTTTCCCCCAGTAGAAACAAGATGCTCTGTTTCAACGTCAGCGTATTGAGAGGGAACCTTTAAACGATGTGCCGTCGGGTTGAGGCGCAGCGAGCTTTCCACGGCGCGAAGAATGTAGCACACGGAATAGTGGCGCCTTCCGTACACACAAGATTACCTATGACGTACGCCACTGTTATATTGACCCTACGCCATGAAAGGATTTCCATACACACAACATTACCTCTGAGATGCTGAAACATCATAGTCTGGCACAACTAATCACTGAATCTCCTGCCTTGATTTCTCCGGCAAGCATCTTGTCCTCCAGCAGCCTCAGGATGGCCCTCTTCAGCGGAGCCGTGGCCGTTGTTCACGACGGCGCTGCCAATGTTGGACGTCATGATGATGAGCGTGTTGGTGAAGTCCACGGTCCTCCCCTTGCCGTCGGTGAGCCGCCCGTCGTCCAACACCTGCAGCATGACATTGAACACGTCCAACAGGATCACCGTCTTCTCCGCCAAGCACGACGCGCTTCACCGTCTTCCCGAGCGTCCTCTCCGTCGTGCCCCGCGTCTGGCGGAGGGTCGCCGCGACGTTCCTCGCCGCCTTCGGGCTCCTCTTCGCCTACCACGTCGCCTTCATCCTCCTCTTCATCGCGCTCCTCGTCATGCGCAAGAGCAAGGACCTCATCCGCGGAAAGCTCCCCACCGCCGCCGCGATATTCTTCACCCTCAACGTCATCTTCGCCGTCGTCGAGGTCGCCTTCCGTGCCTGGGTCGTCCGCGGCGCCGCGCACGGCATCGGCGGCGGGACTAGGTTCCTCCTGGGACTCCTCATGCTCGCGGCGCTCTGCGCGGTCGTCATGCTCGCACTCGTCACGCAGACGATCGTCTACCTCGTATGCAAGAGCTACCATCACGAGAGCATCGACAAGGCAAACATCTCCGACCACCTCGAGGTCTACCTCGGCGACTACGTCCCCCTCAAGGCATCCGACGTCCAGATGGAGCAATTCCAGGTCTGATCTGACTGCATACATCTCTGTTTCCATTGGGGATTTTGCCCCTTCTC
Organism: Eragrostis curvula; assembly: GCA_007726485.1. Taxonomy (NCBI): domain Eukaryota; kingdom Viridiplantae; phylum Streptophyta; class Magnoliopsida; order Poales; family Poaceae; genus Eragrostis; species Eragrostis curvula. Next base: position 20,808,832 of record RWGY01000005.1, read on the forward strand.
TGTTTCATCACCTGTTGTAATCTGTAACTTTACACTCCGAAAACATAGAATTGGGAATTGGGACGGGTGGTGGTAGTATTGGTTCAGGACTGGCTGTGTGTACCTGCTGCTACTGTAGGTGGTTGTATTCTGATGGTTGTAACTGAACATATGTGAGAGTAGGTTAATTCATCAGTTTATATGACCAAGATGATGTGGGATGTGGCCTCAGTTTCTGAACTTATCACTTTCGGCAATTGGATGTTGTATCATGGGCAAGCATGGGAAAATTATGACCAAGCGCTGCCGTCCTGTTATGATTTTGCTTTAGTAATCTAATCACCTTGTTATGCTCTGAATGCCTGAAGTGGGTATGCTGCTAAGTGCTAACATTGTGGAAGGTTCAGTCGATCATTATGGATGGTTCAGTAGTGTCTACCAATGTGGATAGTTTGATTCGTCATTGTGAGCAGTTCGATGTACTCCACTATGGTCTGTATTTCAGAATGGATTCATTGGCTAATGCCGCAACTATCTTTGCGCTAACAATTACAACTTGTTACTAATGGTTAGTTCAGATAAGGAAAATTGCTCTTGGGAATTCTTACTTTTTCCTTCCAATGTGAAGTTGTGCAGGAAGTTGGTCATCTGTTTCTTAGCGATGCAAAGATGAGCACACTCAACTTACACTAACCAATTCACCCATACTGCACGATGAATGGACATAACAGAATTCAGGATGGTTAATTCGTCAGTTCTTTAGCAGTACTCCCTCCATCCTTCCTTTTTATTGTCGTTAGGACAAGGTTTTTAGTTCAAATTAGAACTAAGTTTCTTGTCCTAACAGCAAGAAATAAAGATTGGAGTAGTACAAAGATAAATATACTCAATTTATTAACTTCATCAGCAGTTTGATGTTGCATTATAAGTAGCCTTGTTGATTTAGAACTAGGAGGTACTACTGATATGAACTTTGGTGACTTGATGTCTACTCTGTATGCTGGAACCAACACGGCAGTTGATTATTCCGGATAATTTTCTATCATCAGCATGTTGTTGTGATCAAGCATTGGAGTGGTAATGATTCTGCCTTCATGATCTAATCATCATCCTGTCTTGCTCGGAGTGCCTGAATAGGTTATGCTCTTGATCATTGTGGATAGTTTAGTCACTATACTCCAGTGTGTTATGTGTTTCAGAATGAATTTATTGGTTGATGCTGCAGCTCTCTTTGCTCTAACAATTTACTGACGGTTAGTTTGGATCAGGAGAACCGCTCACGGAATTTTGATTCATGTTGTTCAGATCTGTGGGTGGGAGGGAGGGTTACAACATCTTTCATTCATCCCTGCCACAAATTGGTAATTTGAGGTGGATGATGGTGTAATTTGCTTGGGGCAGTAATCCTGGCTTGTCTATTTGTAAGGGTTGCTGTAGATTCGATCCCTGGATTTTTCACTATACCCCAATGTGTTCAGTGTATTATATATATACATTTAAGATTCTGCAACTAACCTTTGCTCGCAGAAGGGTCGTTGCTGTGCTCGTCCAGACTCTGATTTCGGAATGAATTGAATGGTTCATGTAACAACCATCCTTGGTCCAACAATTACTGTTTCTTAGCAGTGATGTGCTTGGATAAGGATAATTGCTGTTGGAACTGGAACTTTTACGATTTTGTTACTCTCAATATCAAAATTCCGAGGGAGCATTAAGAAAGAGAGGTATGTTTTTTTTTCGAAAGACCCGACACATTGGCCGGCATTGCATTATAAGAAGAAATAGAGTTTTGTGCACCAGAGGCGCACTACAACTTGCACCAGCCTAGGAGCATGGGCTAGGCCGGGCCACAAAAACAAAAAACGATTACTCGCTAATGTTTCTAACTACTAGTGCAGCTAGTCGCTTTGCCCCTGCCGCACTCCACATGGATGCTTCATCCTTTATTTCTGTAATGATCCGACTAGGCTGCTTTTCGTTGTGTTCAAACACCCTCGCATTCCGTTCCTTCCATAGCGCCCAGATCACTAACAAGATGAGAGACCTGATGCCTTTGAGCCTGTCATTCAGTGGTCCGTCAGTTAGGCCATCAAACCATTGGTCGATTGTACAGCCCTGCTTCCATGTCGTCGGATTGAGCTCTTGTGCACCTGTCCAGGTGCTAATGGCGGACCATATACTCCTGCTAGTTGGACACTCAGCGAAGAGATGAAGGGCTGTCTCCAGGTTGCGGACACAGAGGGGGCAAAAATACTGATTTGGCCATTGTCTTGTTAGTAGCCTGTCGGCAGTCCACACTCTGTTTTGGAGGAGCAACCAGATGAAGAACTTGTATCTGGGCGGCGCCCATACCTGCCATACTTTTGCTGGGTAGAAAGAATCGACGCCACCATCAAATTGCATGCTGTACGCTGACTTGGCCAAATACTCACCGCTGCCAGTCCTTGTCCACTTGATTTCATCACTCGCCTGATCTGCCGGGTCGAACTGTACCTCATCTAGCAGAGCCCATAACTGAATGTAATCCTCAATTAATTGTTCTGTCAGGTGGTGCATGATGTCACGTATCCAATTTTCATTTTCCATAGCATCTGCTACTGTCCTTCTTTTTCTCCTGCTATGCTTGTATAGGTTGGGGAACATTGCAGCCGGTGATACCCCATGAACCCAACTCGATTGCCAGAACAGTGCCGTCTGACCATTGTGAACTGTAACCTGTGTTGCTGCTGCAAACAATGCTTCATCAGTGGTGTCGACGGGCAATTCCATGCCCACCCATGGCTTATGTGGTTGTTTCCACTGGAACCATAGCCACCTAAGTCTCAAGGCTCTGCCAAACTTCTCTAGATCAGGAATGCCCAGTCCCCCTCGGTTTAATGGACGTCGAACCCTTGCCCAGCTAACCTTGCATTTGCCGCCATGTAGCTGTTGGTTGCCTGCCCAGAGATATCTCCTGCTAATCTTGTCGACATCCTTGTAGAACCTTTTTGGTGGCCGCAGTGCCGTGAGTACATAGGTGTGCAGAGAGCTCAGCACAGTTTTGACCAGCTCACGTCGCCCTCCCAAGTTCATAAGTCTTCCTTGCCAGCCAGCCATTTTTGCCGTCGCCCGGTCTAGCAAGAACTGAAGGTCAATAATGCGCAGTCGGCCTAGTGTCAATGGCATGCCGAGGTAAGTGATCGGAAATGGCACACGAGCTCCATCAAAACCAGAGAGCACTTCGTCCAGATCAATGTCTGAGCACCTGATTGGGGCCACTGAACTTTTCTGCACATTGATACGCAGGCCGGTGGCATCACCAAATGCGCTGATCAGAGCCATTGCTGTATCCACATCAGCTTTGTTTGGGTTGAGGAACAGAACCGCATCATCTGCATATAGTGAGAGGCGAAGCTTTGCATGGCGGCCACGCAACGGGGTTAAAAAACCTTGTTGTGTCGCAACTTCAAACACATGTTGCATTGTGTCGATTGCAAGAATGAAGAGATACGGTGACAGTGGGTCACCCTGCCGTAAACCCCGCTCGTGTCTGATTTCAGGTCCTTCTACTCCATTCAGCCTGACAGAGGATGAAGCCGTGGTCAGAATGAGAGCAAGCCAATCCCGCCACCTTGCCGGAAATCCCCTTTGCTGCAGCATTTCCAGTAAATATTCCCAGGAGATGGAGTCAAAGGCCTTAGATATGTCAAGCTTGACCAAGAGAGCCGGTGTTCGCGTTCTGTGGTACGCTCGGGCCAAATTGCGAACATAAAGAAAATTATCCTGTATGCATCGCCTTTTAACGAATGCACTCTGTGCCACAGACACCAATTTGTCAATCTCTGGAGCCAACCTGATGGCCAGGACCTTTGTTAGCAGCTTTGCAAAAGAGTGTATAAGGCTGATGGGTCTAAAATCTTTCACTTGCTCAGCAACTTCAGTTTTAGGCAGGAGGGTGATCAGTGCTTTGTTCATCTTGACTAGAGGCCCGGTCTGCAAACTGTAGACACATTGAAAAGCTGCCATGACCTCATTCTTGATGATCGGCCAACACATTTTGTAAAAAGTCATATTGAAACCGTCAGGCCCCGGTGCCTTTTCTGCCGGCATTTCCTTTATTGCATATAGGACTTCTTCTTCTGTAAATGGTGCATCCAGTTGTGCATTTTGTATTTGTGGCAGATCAAAATTTTCCCACTGGAATGACTGCTCTCTTTCCTCCTTCTTCCCCAAAATATTCTGAAAATACTCTCTAATGACCTCCTCTTTCTCTTCATGTGCCCAAACATACTGACCATCATTCTTCTTGAGGCAAGGAATATGATTTTTCCTGGATCGTGCATTCGCTTTGAGATGGAAGAAGCGGGTACATGCATCACCTGCGCGAAGCCACATTAATCTTGAGCTCTGCCTTATTCTTGATCTTTCGATTGCTGCAAGGCCGAGCACCCTCGCTTTTAGTTCCTTCCTCAAATTTAATTCATCAACTGTCAGCACTCTGTCCTCCTCTGCCGTATCTAACTGTTGTATCACTTCATTGGCAATGTGCATCTGCATCCGGGCATTGCCGAACAGCTGTTTGCTCCAAGCCTTTAGAGCATAAGCAGAGTTTTGGAGCTTGTAATGCAAGATGTTTAGTGGTGATATACCAGGCACCTCCTTTTGCCAAGCCTCTGCAACCACGTCCAAGAACCCCGGTACCTTAGTCCAAAATGTTTCAAACCTGAACCTTGCTGGCCTAGGATGACGGTTCTGACTACTCAGAAATATTGGGCAATGGTCAGACATTGAGGACGATAAAGCATGTAGCCCGAAGCCTTCAAATTGCAAGTCCCACTCTTTGTTACAGAAAGCCCTGTCCAATCTCACTAGAGTAGGCACTTCTCTCGCATTACTCCAAGTGTAGCGCCTGTTGTGAAGCGCTAATTCAAGCATCTCGCAACGGTCCAGAGTTCTTCTGAAGCTTCCCATGAATCTACGGTTCAGATTTAAATTATTTTTATCCCGAGCTTCATATATGAGATTGAAATCCCCAACACACAGCCACGGAGTTGCATCTGCAGGCTTGATTGTGAACATTTCATCCAGGAAGCGAGGCTTGTCCACATCCTCCGATGGCCCATACACGTTTGTCAGTAGGAAGGATGCACATGTTAGCCGAAGTGTGACTTTCATGGTCATAGAAAATTCCTTGAGTGACAACTGTTCGGCCTGAATATAGTCCGGGTTCCATGCAATCAGAGCACCCCCACGTGTACCAGCAGCCGGTAGAAATTTGTACTGAGACAAAAAACCACCCAAAAACTGAACCCCAAGCAGCTGATCAATACTCTGCAACTTTGTCTCTTGTAGACACACTATGTTTGGCTTTGCGGCTTGTAACATTCCCAAGACGGCCTCTCTTCTCGCTGGCATGTTTAGGCCACGAACATTCCAGCACAGCAAAGTAAGATCTTCACTCATAATTGAAACCAATGCAAACAACATGAAACACTTGATAGCAGCTTGAAACATAACAAACAGTAGGTCATGCCGACCTTGATTAATCCACTGACAACAAACCTAACAAAGCACACCTTAACCAAGCACACTTCCATCTGGGCATGCTGCCGTGGCCTCCACCAATAGTCCCCAAACCAGGCCATCGAGCAGCTAAGACTGACCACTAAACCAAGATCCACACCAAGCGACCTGCTACAGCTTTGCTTAATGACTAACATTGGAAACATGTGGAACAGCTAACGATCCCGAAGCGTGCTCAAGCCGCTTCCGCTTGCGCCGCCAGCTCGTCGGCGGCCAGCGCTTCTGTTGCTTTGGCGAGCTGTCCGTTGGCCAGACGTGTGATGACCCGGATGGCCTGAATTGCCTTCTTTGGCAGAGGAGACTTGTATGATGTGCCATACTTCTGCAGCGCTGCGTCGCCAATGGGTTCAGAGGGCTCCACGAAATCCAGCTCGCGGACAAGGCGGTAGGTGGCCCGCTGCGCCACCGGGACTATGGATTTGAGCTTGGCTTGGCGGACGCTCTTGCGTGACGGCTCCGCCGAGATCGACCGGACACGAGCGCCGCGGCGCGACGGCTCTGCAGAAACAGAGCGCATACGCGGACCCGTGCCCCTCGCGGGCACGGCAGACATGGCGGGAGGCGGTGGAGGCGCAAAGATTTGATCCAGCAGCTGCTGGGCCGGCTGGCCCATGTCGGCCACCTCGTGGCCCACAGCTTCCGCCTCGTTGACAAGATCCATCTCCTGGACCTGTGTGGTCAGACGGTCCACCTGGCCCAGGTCTTCAAGCTGCACTCCAGGCCCAAAGCAGCGCTCTTCACCGCGTGGCATGTGGCTAGGTCCGGAGCTCCCGGGACCGGCCATGCCGCTAGGGTTCCAGTCCTTGGAGACCGGGACGTAGGGTGGGGAGGCAGGCCAGACACCAGGCCCATCAGAAGAGGAGGAGAGTGGGCGCTCTGTCGAGGCAGTGGAGAAAGCGGCGAGCTCGTGAAGCATCGGGTCAACCGCCTGCCTGCAGTAGAGCCGGTCCGGCTGCAGTGGTTCCCGGCAAAGCGTGGCCAGGAAGTCCAGAAGAGGGTCGGGGTGGGAGCACGGGGGTGGCGGGACCTCTGGCGCAGGCACAAGGTCGTCGACAGCCATGGTCCCCATCGATTGCGCGACGGAACCGAGGCCGCCTGGCACCGGTCGAACGGCACCTAGAGAGGATGCATACCGCGCCTCGGTCAACACACGCTGCTCCTCGCGGGCTGGGAAAGCCTGCTGGCGGCTGTCCCAACGATCTGGAGAGCGTGAACGGCGCCGCTCCCATCCTTCATCGTCGCGGCGTTGCGGGTCCCGGCCCCGCAGCCTGGCCGGCGAGCGCGTGCTGGTCCTACCACGCTCGCCAGACCCCACAGCCTCGGGAGCTGCCGCATGGTGCCGTCCACCCGCACGCGGCGATCGGGTCCTCTCGCGGTGGCCGGCCAGCTGCCGGCGTGAACTGTCCTCGGCCGGCCGTCCCCGACCATTGATGTTGTCCTGCCAAGGCCGGCGCCCGTGGTGGTCACGACGGTTGTCGTTGTCGTCGTCATGACCATCGTCACGACGCCGCTGCACCTCAGCGCGATGGCAGTTGTCGAGCAGCCGGGCTGGTGGAGCCGGCGGTTGCCCGTCCTCGATGCCGCGGAACCAGTCGAACCGCTTGAAGAACGGGTACGGCCTGTCGGAGGAGTTGGAGGAGGTCGGCGACGGCATGCCGCTGATGTTCGAGCTTGGGGTAGGCGACGGCACAGGCGTCCAGTCGTAGTAGTGGTCGAGGTGAATGAGCAGCTCCTTGTCCGCCCCTTCCGGCGGAATGGAGTCCTCCGCCGCCGATGGCTCGGCGCCGTTCATGCCACTGGATTTTGTAACATCCCACTCAATTTTGGTCCCTAATCAAGTTACTAACCTCAATTAGTGAAAATGATCAAGAGAAATCAAAGTTAAATGAAAAGGAATTCAAAATCACTTCAAATTGGAGAAATTTCTTTCAAACAAGCATTTGAACTGCAACTTTAAAATTTTCTATACAGGTGGACCCAAATGAAAAATTCCTCAGCATCCAGGGACTAAAATAGAATTTTGGAGATTTTTGGAGATTTTTCTGCAAAAATCTAAAGGGTCAATTAAATGCATGAACCTTTTTCAAGCTTTAACTTTGAATGAATTTTAGTTTGAAATCCAAGCCGATTCAGCAAAAGTGCCAGTTGACAAAGTTGTTCCTCTCACTGAAATCTTCCAAACCTGAGTTTTTCGTGATTTTTGGGACTCGGGAAGATCGAATTTAAATCAAATCAGTTCAAATCGAGGAAAATTCCAGAAATTCGAAAAATGACCAAATGGCACTGTAGCCGCCAAGTGTTGCCGCCGGCGACGCCTTCCTCTCTCACTGCCCATTCCGGCCACTGTGAGCTTCGTCCTCGACGTACGATCGTGCCTAACATCGTCCTCGCCTTCTCCTTCTCCTCTCTCGGTCAAGTCGACGCCGTCGCCCTCGTTTTCCCCTCCCGCACCGAGCCTCCATCGCCGCCATTGCCGCCCCTCCTCTGAGCTCGAGCTCGCCGTCGATCCCGCCCCTCTCTGCGCTTGGTCCCAACGAAGAAAAGGTGCGCTAGGAGCCCCCCAACGTCAAGAGCAACACAAACTCCGGGTTCCCCCGCTCTGCAGCGAGAATCGACGCGAAGATCAAGCATGACTGCCGGTTGACCGTCGTCGAGCTCCTCGCGAAATTCGGCCATCTCGGTGAGCCTCATCTTGATTCCATGCTTTGGATGATGCATCCCTCACCTGCGCGCATTCCCGCGCTGACCTTGTCGCCTTTCGCGCAGTGGAATCACCGGAAACCATCTTCTTCCCCGCCGCCGTTCACCGGACCGCGCCGCCCCTCCGACGAAGTCCCACCTCCGACACCCCTCCACGTGCACACGTGCTACGGTGAGCACCTCCGTCATCCCGTGAAGCTCGTGCGCGCCCTAACTCGCCCCCTCGCTGCCTCCTCTCGCCGGAACGCGTAGCGCCGCCGCTCGCCGTCGCTCGCCGCCGACCACCTTCCCGGCCGCGCGCACGTGCACACCAGCCCGCGTTAGGCTCGCCTCGTTGTCCTCTACACGATGCCGTTGACCGTTGCGTAAAGCTCGTCGTCGTTTAGCCGGAACGGCGTCCTCGCCGTCGCCCTGTCGCGCGCGCACCGCCATGCCGCGGCACTGCTACAGTGCCACGTCATCTTTTTCTTTTTGATTTTCTCAGAAATTTTGCCAAACTTCTAAATTCGATAGAAATTCGTAGAAACATCGTAAAAATGCAAACTAAATTGTTCTGGAATCCTTGAGATGAGATCTATCCAGTGGTACAACATGAGCATCTGAATTCTTCTCAGTTAATTTTATAAAATTCAAAGCAGAGAATCAGGAAATAAATTCTATAAAAATATCTGTAAGTGCAAAAATTCTAAATTTTGGCATGCACACTCCTAATAGGTTCCCTGAACCTCCCACCAAGTGGCATCTTAAAATGCATCTTATTTTGGGAGTAATTGCATTTTGTAGTTGCTAGGAAAATCTTTTTATTGATTTTATTCCTGCACCTTTTTGCACCAAATTTTGGGTATGTTACTGTACCTAGGAGGAATATGCTAAATAAAAATACAAATGTAATTTTAGATCTTCCAGAACCCTTTTTAACGAATTTTAGAAGAAGATCTCTTTTACGCGTACGGAAATTTCCTAAATCCGAGTATTTGTATAAATCACTTTGGACCAAACTGCAAAAACTTAATGGATGGCCCTGCCAGCATGTTGCTTTTGCATCATAGCATCACCATGTCATATTTGTCAAGGAAGTTCCGTGAACTATCTTTGATTTTGTATATCTTTGTTGCATTCATTTAGGAACCGACGCCGGACTCGAGGACTTGGAGATCGTGGCCGAGGAGACCGGCGCTGACCTGAACGTGCTTGAGTGTGCTAACCACCAGCCCCAAGGCAAGCCCCGGTGCATTCCCCTATTTACAAAGTCTTATACTTTCTCACATGTACTGCGAGTCGTGAAATGTGCATTACGTATAGGACTTGATTGAAAACCTAGTTGCATATATCTCCAGATATTCCTATGGGTTTGGTTAAGTTAAGTTCTACCGCTCGTTAGCTTGCTATGCTTAATTAAAGTAGTATCGTCGGTAGAATATCGAGTGGTATGGAGACCGCTCGGTAATCGGGGTCGGATTTACCTTATGTTCTCACTTGATGATGTTAATAAATTTGAGACCGAACGGGGAAGTTCATGTGTAGGTGGAGGTGACAATGCTCGTCTTGTTCGCCATAGCCCCGTTTGTGTCGGTTGAGGACCGTTCGTTGTGGTACCGCTGAGCAAGTTTGAACAGTACCGGATGCATGCTAGGAGAATGGGAACTAGTAAACTTAGTAGCTCGATGCTATATTGTTGGACGTGAACCCACCTCTCTTTTGGTGATGAAGATGGTATGGTGGAATTTGGGACCGTGTTTGAAGGGAGGGTGCCCGGGTGAACCACGGTTAGACCAGGCATGGCTATCGCGTGGGGAGACGTGTACTCGGGAGAGGTGTTAAGCGGCTCGACTTTATGGTATCTTGTAAACGGTTGCCGTGCGTGACTCTTTCGAGTAGCGTACGTCGTGTATCTCGGGTTTTGCCTGCAGGTGTAAATCGATTCGAATCGCCGTCCCTCGCGGTTATTGAGTACCACTTGTTCACTGTGTCACCTCGTAGTAAGAAGTGCACATGATGATGTTTATATGATATTGTATTTCAATTAATTGTATTGCAACCATGTATTGCTTAGTTAGATTGCTAATATTTACATTTATGCAAGAACCCTTTTAATTTTGGCTAAAACCTGAAAATAAGGATCAAATATTAGCGCCGTTTTTGCAATTAAATTTCAACCCTTGGTCAACCCCCTGCATAATAGAAGTCGGTCTTAGATGGCCAATTTTGACGGGTAAGACTTGCTGAGTATTAGTTGCTCAGGGTTTCGATGTTTAAAACTTTTCTGCAGGTATTCCTGATTGCAACTTCTGCGGTTGCTGTGGAAAAGTAGTGTGGGAGGGAGAACCGCCCAAGGAGTGGTCCATTGAGTGGGTTCCCTCTTCTCCCCGCCAGGAGCATGGTGAGTGAGATCATGTCTACGGGCCGGACATGGTTTCACTGTATTTATGTATCGTCGTGTGTTTCGCTTCCGCTCGTGTTTGTAATCGAATTTCGAACTCCTTTTATGTAAAATAAATCGAACTTCGAAACGGAAATCTTATGTTAATTATGGAACCAATGTAATAACTAAACTCAATGTAAAATTATTTTAATTATGCTTATATGTGTGGTCTATGCATACTTGCTTCGCCAAGTATTTCCCGATTAAGATCCTGGTTAGCTAACCCCTCATTGATTTGAGGCGGGATGCTACAGATTTGCCCGCTTTCTCGGCGAAGAACGACGATGTCTTGGTTCTCGGCAGCCGGTCAGGATTGAACATCCAAACCATGCAACCGAAAATATCAGTGGCCTCTTGCGTGTAGGTGGACGGGTCCATGCGGTCGAAGACGCACACCTTCCCCAGGACCTGCTTGATGCCCTCCTCGGACCACGCATGAAGTGGCAAGTGCTCGATGTAGATCTTGCAGTGAAAGAACCAGTTGGATGGCCTAGTACCCGTCGTCGCGCGCCACGGCTGGATCATGTAGGTAGTGCCGCCGATGTTGACGCTGCCGGCACGCACAGCCTCGTCGCGGTCGTCGGCGTAGTCGAAGCGCGCGCAGAAGTCTTCCGGCTGGTGGCGGGACACGGTGAGGTTCCAGCGAGGAATGTGCAGCTGCTGGTTGAGGGCGAACGCCATCTCGATCTCGCTGGCTTGGTACGTCGGGTTGATGGCGGTGATCACCACTGCCTTGCGCCGCAGCTTCCTGAGGTCCGCCGTCATTGTAGCCCCCGCCACGACCGCTGCATGGTCGTGAGCAGGGCGCTGGTGAGGGTACCCTGCGATGTAGCCCTCCGGACGGGCCATGTCCACCACCGGCTCCTTGACCGCCTCCGCGTAGGACAGCGCGGGGAACACAAGGCGGCTGTGAATACTCTCTGGTGGGAAGCAGAGTCGATCCTTGATGTTCTTGGCAGGGAAGGTGAGCCTCGAGTGGATGGAGGTGTGTTGGCCGGAATGAGCCCTAGCCTTGCAATGTTTTGCAAAGTGGCCGTTCCCCCAGCAGCTGATGCAGCGAGCTGGTTCTCGGCACTTGGCAAGACGGTGAGATGAGCTGAGGCACCGAATGCATCGCCCCCAGAACACCTTCTTATAGTCCGGCGAGAGTGCTAGAGGTTGCAACGGCTCTCTCCGGCGAGTTATTGCAGCTGTCGGGGGTGGTTGGCCTGCCCGGCGTCGCGTGTGCTTGGACTGCACCACTTGCCACTCTTGCTCTTGATGGCGAGCCGGCGCCGGCTTTGGACCGGCAGGCCGTGGCGCGCCACCTCGGTCAGGGACAAGTACGATGGACTTGAGCTTGGACGGCCGCCTGGGGCTGGGCGACGCAGCGCGCAGTGGCCGTTTTGGTGAAACTTCCGCCATTACTGCCCCTCGGCGCGTGCTGCATTCACCGCGTTCCAGGACACGCGGCGAGGCAGAGGAAGTAATGGCGGGATTCGCGGCTGGCGCCACGACATCCGGATCTCCCGCTGGGGTGGCCTCCTTGCCACGGTCAGGGAGAGGCGACTCGGCGGCCTCCCGCTGCACCGAAGCTTGCAGGTGCATTGATGCGCATCGGCTCTCCGGATCTCCCACTGGGGCGGCCTCCTTGCCGCGGCCAGGGAGATGTGACTCGACGACGCCATGTAGCTCCGAGGCCTGCAGGCGCATTTGATGCGCACAGGCCGAAAGCTCCGTCCTCCTCATCAATGGAACCCCAATCCAGTTTCTCGGGGCTGCTCACCACGTCGTCGTGATGGTCTCGTGGGCTCTGTGGTGGGCTACTGGATGGGGTGGTGAACCTACCTGAAGGGCTGTCCGGTTGTGGGATCTCGGGTGATGACTGGGTGGTCGCCGGCGCCGGGGTGGCAGCCGGCGAGGGCGGGGTAGGCGCCGTGGCCGCGGAGGCCAGGGCAGCGGGGTGCGGGGCGCGGTCACTCATCTTCTCCTCCCCTATCATTCTCTTCTCCCAAAGAGAGGTATGTTATCTGTTCCTTATCACTACTATAGTATATCTGTTCATTATCAGTAGAAAGATGATCTGGATTTTGCATTAGATGAAGCATTAAGTTTCTGCTTTTACTATCTCTCATTGATAGTGAGCGTAGCCAATTTACATGGGAAAACCATAAATTAACCAAGGATCTGTACTGTTAGCATTTAATCCTAACTATGATGCCCTGTTATATTACCCTATGCCATGAAAGAATTTCCAGACACACAAGATTTCCTCTGAGATGCTGAAACATAGAATAGTCTGGCGCAACTAATCAACTGCTTAGTTTCCTGTACATACAAAAATGAAGAGCATCCTATTCCTGATCTTCATGATGCCTGAGCACAACGTTGCCCGCGGAATCAACGTCGACAGTGACTGAATCTCCTACCTTGATATCTTCGGTGAGCATCTTGTCCGCTAGGGCGTCCTCCAGCAGCCTCAGGATGGCCCTCTTGAGCGACCTGACTCCATAGCTCGGGTCGAAGCCCTCCTCGACAACGAGCTCCTTGAACCCTTCCGTCGCCTGCAACTCGATCCCCTTCTTCCCGACCCGGTCGGCGACATGGTTAAGCATGAGGGAGGCGATCTCCCTGACCTCTACCTTGGTGAGCTGCTTGAACACGATCACCTCATCAAGTCGGTTCAGGAACTCCGGTCGGAAATGGCGCTTCATCTCCTCTCCGACGAGATCCTTGATCCTGTCATAGCTGATACCGGACCATGGCGTCCTCCGAACCATAGTAGAATGCGGCAAGGGCCTTTGCGAGCTCTGTCTTGCCAACACCAGTTGGGCCGGCGAATATGAAGCTCCCGATCGGACGGCATTGATCGTTCAGCCCGGCTCGGGCACGACGGATCGCTCGGCTTATCGCTGTGACGGCGGCGTCCTGGCCGACGACGCGCTGGTGCAGGGTCTCTTCCATCTTGAGCAGCTTGTTGGTCTCGTCAGTGTAGAGCTTTTGGACAGGAACGCCGGTCCAGGTGGAGACGATGTGGCGGATGTCTTCTTCGGTGACCACTGGCACGGCAGAACTCTTCACCTCGTCACTGTTCTTCATCTCTTTGCTCTTATCGATCAGGGACTTGAGATCCAGCTCACGATCACGAAGCTCCTTCGCCTGATCCCACAACTACTTATGAGATCACAACATTTGTCATTAAGTGATATAAATCCATAGATATGTGGTTACCCTTTTGTAGTTCTCCCAGCGGACGGCGTCACCCTTCTCCTTTATGACTCTGTTCAACTCTGCTTCAAGATCCTCAACATTCATGGGTGGCTTCTGCTGCGGATCAATATCATAATTCAGATTGACCTCATGTGGTTCGTATCATACATTATTCACAAAAAAAATGTTGAGAAATGTTTTTCAAAATAATTTCAATTTTTTATGAAAAAATAATTTTAAATGTACGTGGAGAACAAGGGAAAAGTGAATGGTGATACAAGGTTTGTACCTGGGCGTGTCGTAGACTGACAAGGGAACCTGCTTGGTCAATCAAGTCGATGGCTTTGTCTGGGAGAAAACGATCACTGCAAACAAGAAGCAGCTGCCAAATTACAATTAAATAGAACACAAAAACTTGCTAGGATAGTTGCGTGTGGAAACAAATCAACAAACCTGATGTACTTATCCGAGACCTCGCAAACTGACTTCAGCTCAGTTGGTTAGTGCATCAAGTTGTGAGGCCACCCACCAGGGTTCAAATCCTGGTGTGCACCAATTTATAGAATAAAAAAATCCCATCGTTGGCAGCGCCTAAAATATAGTGGCGACGATGCCGACTTGGATGTCTTGAATCCGGGCCGTGGGTTGGTTTGGGCTCTCCTACCTGGGGCAGTTGCAGTAGTCACCAGCATGGTCAATGGTGTTCGACCCAAGTATCTGCGCGGCCCTATAGGGTGATGCCAGGGTTCGGAGATTTTCTCGACCGGAGAAGGTTGAGCTTCTCTCTATCAAAGAAAGCCGTGGGGACGGTCTTACCCTCACCGGTCGAGTTTCTTTTTTTCTTATCCGAGAGCTCAGCAGCTGCACGGAGTGAATCATCGGAATATTGGACCTTATTATGTTTTTCATATCGCTCTCGAAGCCCTTTCAGAATTCCTGTGGTTTCTTCGACTGTCGGCTCTGGAATTTTCACAGGCCTGAAACGCCTTTCTAGTGCCGGGTCCTTCTCAACGTGCTTCTTGTATTCATCGGTCGTAGTGGCTCCAATACACTGGCAGCATAACATATTTCAGACAAACAAATTGAAATTGAAAATGCTATAGCCTGACAGACAGTATAGGATAATAAGAAAGAAGCAGAGCATATCTGCTTACTGACTGACCTGCAGTTCACCTCTTGCTAGTGCTGGCTTAAAGATATTAGCAACGTCAATAGCATTACCGGTGAGTTGTCCTGCTCCTACTATAGTGTGAACTTCATCAATGAACAGAATTACATTGCCGGACCGCTTGACCTCTCGCAACAGATTCTTAATTCTTGTTTCGAACTGCCCACAGTATACAGTACCGGCAAGAAGACCCACCATGTCGATGACGATAACCTGTCGTATCACAGACGTTGGCCAATTGCACCTTTACTACTACTTTTCTTTGTATCAAAAAAGAAATTTGCAGTATAAAATGTTAAGAAGATGGTACAGGTGAGGGATCAGGGAGACAAACCCGTTTCCCTTTGAGTGTTTGCGGAACATTGCCACTGGCAATGAGCTGCAAGGCCTTCCACAATTGCAGTTTTTCCGACGCCAGGGTCGCCAATCAGGCAGGGGTTGTTCTTACTCCGTCTGCTTAAAATTTGCACTACTTGCTCAATCTGATCTTGCTTTCCCAACACAGGGTCCAACTTTCCCTAGACAGATGGAGGACATGTATAATCTCCCGGTTAGAATATGACATTCTCAATCTCAATGTGGTTGCATAAGATACAAATTAAATGATCGAGGAGGAAGTGTTGTTACCTCTACCTCCTTTGCTAATTTTGTTAGATCAGTCCCGCACCTCTTAAGTGTGCCTATCCAAACTCCAGAATGGAAGATCGTGAGAGCCTATATAACATTATTATGCAAGTTAGTTAGAATACCTCAAGCATATATGAAAAGAACTTGAATATACGTACCCTCACATATTTTACGCACCTCTCTGTATATGATGTCAAAGAGAAAATAGGAAACATAGTGTGAGACCATGCTCAACATGTAGTCTCTGCTTCCAAACGTGAGGTAGCCCAGGCGCTGTATTTCGTACTGCACGAGCGCGACGACGTCCATGACTTGCTCCACCAGACGGTCGAAGCTTGCTCTGGTGATGATGCTTTTTTGTCCTCCAAATGATGATCCGCGAAAGGCGTCTTGCGCAAGTGCGATGATGTCCATAAATCCGCCGGTGAGCTGTGCCCTGGTGACGACAAGGATATCACGAGCATTGTTCTTTTTCTTCTGTCCTGTCCATGCACTTGTGGTCGAACTGAGGAAGCCTCCGAGAACAGGTGTAGGCGCTGGAGTATGCTCCGCTCGTAAACTAGAAAATCGTGGTGCTTTATTATCTTGATGGTGATTATGAGTCTGTGACAAGGAAACTATAAAGGGAGGCCGCCTCCTAATGCTCTGCGAATTCCTTCTGGTAATGCTACCGGCACCGACGACCGGTGACCCAAGAGAAGGTGGTGGTCTGAATAAGGCTGCTCCAGCCATGACTTCAACTAAGCAAAGCAAGAACCGGCGTCAATGGGCAATCAAACATTCAGCCACCAGCCAGGCGCTTTTGCTATGAAAAAGTTAGATACCTATGAAGCGCGCGCGCACCGTTCGTTCCCTTGCCCCTATGCTATACTCTATCCGTTGACGGAGAAGGACGGTGGTCGGCGGCGGAGGTGGAACAAAAAGCTTTGGAAGTCAGGAGGGACAATAATAAACCGGGTATTATTTGGATGGGAGCGGTTAACGCGCGTCCGTACGCGCGTTAGGGTAGCGCGCGTCCTGCCCCCGCGCACGCCATGTGTCCGATCAGCGGTCGGAACGACGCCGGTCGGAGCGCCGCCGCCCGCCGCGACGTCTTCTTCCTCCACGAGCTTCCCCCTTCCGGCCCTGCCCACCGCCCTCTGACCACCCGCGGCTCCGGCGGCGCCCGAGCCGCCTCGCCGCACCGTCGCGCCGCCTCTCACCGCCTTGCCGACCGCCGCCCCCCGAATCCCTGCTTCTATGTTCGTCGGAAAAGGAGCTCCTCGTCGCCGGCGCCGCCCCCGCAACCCGAACCCCTAACTCCGCCGGCGCTAATCCGCCACTTGCGATGCGGCGGGCCCCGCAACCCGAACCCCTAACTCCGCCGGCGCTAATCCGCCACTTGCGACGCGGCGGCGCCCTCGCCGCTGCGTCGCACCGCCCGCACGCCACCCGCGCTCCGCCGCCGCCTTCCCTGACCACCACGGCTGCAATACGCGACGTTCGTCCCGCCGGCGATAACCGCTAAACGGCGACGCGGCGGCGAGGGCGCTGGCGCGTCGCACCGCCCGCTCCCACCCCGCGCTCTACCGCCACTTTGACCATGCGCTCCGCCACCTACGCTAAACCTCCCGCCGCGTCGCACCACCCGCTCCCACTTCGCGCTCTGCTGCCGCTTCGCCCATACGCTCCGCCGCCTGCGCTAAACCGCCAATCGCCGCCGCGTCGCTCCGCCCGCACCGCCCCTGCGCTCCGCCGCCCGTTGTGCTTTCGCTTGGGCCGGACCGCAGCGGATGCGCGCTAACATGCTAGCGCGTACGGGGGCGCGTTAGACTTTCCGTATTTGGATGGAAGCGTGATGACGCAGGATACCGACACCAGTCCAGATTTCTGACTTCTCCTTCCGAACCCAATTTGGCAATCACGCAAACTCCATCTTTTGACAGCCCATTTTAATTGGGCCCAATCCTGGGGTCTTATTATTAACGTCGTGATGATGATTGGCTCTGAGACATGGAAACTAAAGAAGGCGGCCTCCGACTCCGGGTGCTCTGAGGAGAATTCCATGTAGCTCCGACGACCGGCGATCAGAGTGAAAGTGGTGTTCTCGCGGATATTGTCGCGAATACGGGAGGACGGTGATTGATTGATCGATCGATCGGAGGCAGAAGAGAAGCGTGCAAAGCAAGGAAATTTACAGAACGGGGCAGCAGGGGAGGAATCGATAATCCGTGTTTACAATACAATCCGGAGATCGTATTCCTTTCCAACTGTAGATTCTTCTTCCTGGACCCGTCGATTGTAGCGTCGCGGTCCTTGATTTGGCAGCCCAAATTAATTTTCGAGTGCAACACACAACGGAAGATGGATGCAAATAGTTTTGTTGTACTAGTCTGCTAGCACTCTCGATGTAATGGCGGCCTGCTTTAAAAAAGGAGGAGATGGTGGCTATCCGATCCTAATCTTAGTGTGTCAACTTTTGAAACAGGAACATGTAACAGAAAGTGTCTATTTGTCGAACGAATAGCGGTCAGAATACAAGAGGCAAGATACCACAAGCAGTGTCTCTATTTGTTCACCAACAACATATGGGAGTAAAAGTACATGCAAAAAAAAAAAAGGCGTAATAGTCAACTTAGCCCGGGTTCATGTTGTACCCTATTTCTAGAGTACTAGTGCTTACCGTATCAGTCTCTGGATCAGTAGTTGATACGACACTTTCATAGAATGGTATCTCGTACCGTTGATAATATTACCAAGTCTCATCACAAGCTTTTATATTACAAAAGGTCTTTTTACATTGGCCCAAAGACCTTATTACAACACGACACAATCACCACATTTGAGCGTCACTGAGGACAGTAACACTTCACTATAGCTACTGCAATGGAAGACTGAAGCGGAGTCCACTCTACCGGCAGACTTGCACGCGGACGGAACCCTACTCGTCATCGCCATCACCTTGGAAGTCATACTCTCGTTCTTCTTCTGAATGATTGAGGCAAGAGTGAGTACATAAGGTACTTAATAAGTCCTAACACAAAGGTTAAAAATATGCAGAGGGGAAATCAAGGATAAAAGCTGGGGTGCATCATATCGGCCGAAAAGCCAATTTTTATGCAAGAGTTTGTTTGAAAAGCAAAACAGCTTTGCAAACTAAGTCAAATAAGGCTTTGAAATTAGTGGGGTTGATTGGCTCTGGAGGAGATGCATCCATCCAGCCAGTTCCCAAGTTTTAACGCTGACCGATAACCAGCACACGGCTCCAAGCCGGTGTATTCCAAAACACACACGCAAAGGGATAACTCACACAGAAAATCTAATCATTTGTGTGGCCATTGCTTTCGCAATTGTCCAATGCCGTGGAACACGGCTATCCAGATAGATTCTACACTCTGCAGAGGTTGTGCACTTTACCCACAAGGTATACCAGCCTTTGCCATCGTCATGGTTTAGACTGGCATACTAATGGTTCCGTACCTACTTGGTGTCACCACGGCACCACCACGGAAAATCCACAACCAAAGGCATCCATTCACCATAGGAATAAGGGCCACAGGCCATCACCAACTGCCTGACGCTAACGCCAATCTCGTTAGGTTTTCTCCTGGCTTCCGCTGCGACTCCCGCCTCCTGGTGGGTACCGGGTGACACTATAGTAGGGTGTGGTTTCAAACCTTTTCCATACAAGGCATATAGTTGCACGATGGGTGCTAGGCAAGGCGGCACATGAACCGGTCCTTATACGACCAAAACAGGCATCTTCAAAAGCCAACCCCAACAGGAGGTGGCGTCCCAGAGATAGCCTCCTCACTGAGGACTACCTCGCCTGTTCCCGCTAAAACATACCCTACTATAGGTTGCATATTATCTCTATTCCCACCCAAGTTCAAATTTACGCATACCACCAAGCACGCACACATTTTAACACAAAACATGTGTAGCAAAATTAATTATGCACACGGTATAATATAGTCCTAAGCAGCATTCTTCCAACATATCATTAAAGATTAATGATGTTGGGACCTAAGGTTAACAAGGATTTCAGGGTATAAGCAATATCAAGGCAAAGCATTCATAATTACTTAGGACATACTAATCATTTAAATTATTTATAAATATTATGCATGTTTATTTGAAAACAAATTCTAATGTAGGATTATTTGCTAACATAGGCGTAATATGGTCAAGGGGGTTAGCACTTGCCTTCAAAGTCTTCTTCCTCTAGTCCTTCCTCGTAGTTGGGGTCCTCGTGCTCTTCCTCGAACGCTTGGTTATCTAACGATTAAAAGAAAATAAAAGGCGAATAAATCTACCGCTCAAACAAATAACAATTATTAAATAAAATAAAATCCAAATAAACAACAAATAGAGATGGCTTTGGCATAGATGAAGAGACAAGGGTGTTAGAATAATTTAGGTGAAAGAATTTCTGAATTCGGAGTTAAGATGAAATAGTTATGAATTTTTGAATGTAAAAGAAAGGAAATTGATTAGGATTTGATTAACTTAATTAAGTATAATCAACATCTTAATTTTCCAGATGTGTACAAAAGTTGCAAAGTGGTTAGAAAAGAAAATAGGAATTTTGAGAATTTATTGGGATTTTCTGTTATTGGAAATGTGCTCGAAATTGATCTCTGTGTACAATCTCGGGTGCACCTAGCAATTTGTTCTGTGTGTGCGAGGCTGACATGTGGGGTCAGAGGGGCCGGATCACTGTGCTCTACTGTGCCGTGGACCTGATCCACAGGGCCGTGGACCACAGTGTGCAAACGGGGTGGTGCACGGTGCGCCGCGTGCACCACGTGTGCGGCGACTTGGGTCGTCGCGGGCCCGTGGTGCCGATGTGGCAGCCACGTCGGACGCCGGCGCGACCCGGTCAGATGTGGTGGCGGGGGTGCGCGCGCGGCGGCGCGGCGCCGGAACGCTCGCCGGCGGGAGCTGTGATGGCCGGAAAGGGATGCGGAGGGCAGCCTTGGATACTATGCGCGACGGTGAATCTGGGAGCGTTTGGTGTCGACGTGGACGGGGGCCAGGGCAGCGGCGCAAGATCGCCGGAGTGCGGCGGCGCTCGGCCGTGCGAGGGGAAATTGGCGTGCGCGTGCGTGAGAGCTGCTACGGGGGCGCGCGGACGTGCGCGTGAGCGCGGGCGAGCTGCGCGTGGGCTCGGCCTGGCCGGGGAACACCCCACGGCGGCCAGAGAGGGAGAAGGGGGCGGCGGAGCGACTGCGCTCGGCGCGGGCTGACCTCGGGTGCGCGAGGAGGAAGGAGAGGGGGCGCAGAGGGAAGAGCAGGGAGCGGAGATGCTCACCTCGGGCTCAATGGGAGCGGGGAACGTTGGGAGGCGGTGGAGGAGCTCGTCGGGATTTGGTCGGAGATGTGGAAGAGAGAGGGAAGGGGGCTCGGAGGTGCGCGCGGTGGAGTGAGTGTGAGAGCGGAATGGCGGAAGAGAGTGAGAGAGAGATCTCGGCGCCCTTTATAGCCGCGCAGAGGCGGTGCGCGCGCGGGAGAAAAATCTCCAGCTCCGGCGAGATATTTCTCGCCGGACTGGACGTCGACGCGACGGGAGATGGGGGTGCTGGCTCGGTGACGCGGGCGCGGAGTGGCTCCAGTGCCCTGGACGCGATGAGAGGGCGTTGTGGCTGACGGAGGAGAGCAGTGCGGCATGGGCTTCGTCGGAGTTCTCGCCGGATTAGGTTTCCGACGCGACGGCGACGCTGTGCGACGGGATGGAACGGAGGAAAGGGCGGTGTGGCTCACGCAAGCAAGAAGGTCAGCTCCTGTGCGCTGATTCGACGGATCGACGAACTCCGGCAGCGCAGTATGGGCGGCGACGGGTTTCTCGCTGGCGCGGCAGGAGGAAGACAACGCGGTGGGGCCCGCGCGTCAGCGACATGGGAGAGGGACGGGCCGAGGGAGGTCGGGCCGGAAGAAAGTGGGCCGGAAGCGGGCTGGCGCGGGGAAGAAAAAGAAAAGGGAAAGGGAAAAAGGAACTGGGCCGGCCAGAGATTCAGCCCGAGATGGTTTTTGAACTGAAAAAGATTTCAAACATTTCTGGGATTTGAATTTGAAGGCATTTCAAATTCGGACAAAAGCAAAAATCGAACAAACACTTAAAATAAAAACAATAAACTCCAGAAATGCATATGATGATCTTTGTGCATGATTTAAAATTCAAAAAATTTATTTTTGGCTCTAACTTAACCTAGCAAATTGTTTTTAGTTGAAAATTTTTGAAAGGGCAAATTTTAAGGGTTTTTAAATGGGCACAAAATTGAGGGTGCTACAGTTCAAGCGCTGGCTTCTGTCTTAAGTAATTCCTTGGCTGGCTGGCTGCCAACCAAGGGTTCTTTTTTTTTTAATAGTCAACTTAGTCCCTCAACTATCGCCCAAAGCTCAAATTTGTCCTTCAACTATCAAATTGAACCTTTTGATAGTTGAGGGACGAATTTGAGCTTTCAGCCAAAAGGATCCGTTAGACATATTTTTTTTGGAAAAACTAAATTGGACATTCAATTAGACATTCTCAATAAAACTAAAATAGATGCATTAATCCATAATTGGTCTATTTATTTTTTGGAAATGATCCAAGTATATTGTATTTAATTGGTTGTTGAGAACTTTTTGTTCGATAATAATAGTCAAGTCCAGAATCTAATCTTAATATTTTTTTTTTGTTTCATCGCTAAGATGCTTGTAGGTCATGTTTGGATCCACCGAGCTAACAATTAATCCTAGACTATAAATTTGTTGACTAATTGTTAGTGAGGTAACTATTATTCAGGTACCTTTTTGGAGACTAGACTAATTGTGAACTAACAATTAGTCCATATTAGCCGGGTTCTCCTGATTAATAGGATTGCTATTAGTTTTTTTGGCTGACTAAAAATTTATCGAGTCCGTCCTGTTTGGATCCTCTATGTACTAAAATTAGTCAACTAACAATTAGTCATTTGGATCCAAAAAGAGCTATAGTATGACCATTGAGAACAACTATAGTGAAATAGTCAATGTCGTCCCCGATCTTTGGTTAAAAGCTTAAATTCGTCCTCCAACTATCAAAAGGTCCAGTTTAGTCCCTGAACTTTGGTTATCCGGTTTAAACCAGTCCCTTAAGGACGAAATTATACCTATTAGCTAAAGTTTATGGACCAAATTGAACCTTTTGATAGTTGAGGGACGAATTTGAGCTTTAGACGATAGTTAAGGGACTAAGTTGACTATTACGGAAAAAAAAAAATCATTCCTGCTTACTACCCCGACGGCGGACCACCGCATGGACGCATATCACCATCCCAGCACAGACATGCATCGTTCCTGCCGTTTCCTCGGTGTACAGTGCAACGCCGTCTCGTATGTAGTGTTATCATTTGATGCAGAAAAACAAAAGAAAACAAACCGGGGACTTGAAAGTGGTGTATAAAACATAAAAGCAAACCAGTAAGTAGTAGTAATATCTTTGGACCGTGGGAGGTCCCCGAGCGCGGCCGAAGAGGGAAGGAGCCCTCTTCTCGGCTCAGGGTAAGCCCCCAGCCCGCCTCGTGCAGGCAATAACAGCAGCAAAGGAAATGGAGACGTCCGAGTCGGAGATCGACCATATAATTCCAAGGACGAGGTGCACTGGCTCACGGGGATCAACCTCGCTCCATGACCTGCTGCAGGGCCTCGGGCTGTACAATATGGATTCGCACGCGCGTGCACATCAAGTCCTTGCCTCCTCTCTTCTGCAATAAATAAATAAATAAAATGAGTAAAGCAAAGAATTGATGAACAAAATGCATGCATGCTGATGCATTAATAAAGAGGTGGGCCGATATACTACGATACGTAAAAAGAAACAATACCTTGTCCATGGCAAACTGTAGAACTCTACTGCTGGGCCAGTCGGGAGAGCGTCAACAGCTTCCTGGAACACGTCCATCATCATCTCGGTGTCCTTTTTTTCAAAAGGCCTCGTGTCTCTTTTAAGCTTTCCAGCTCGTACTAGGATCTTCTTGAGGCTTGGGAGGTGCTGGAGCCCGACAGTTGTAGCCTTGTCCCACTCATGTGGATCGAACATCAAACAGAGCTCCCGGAGGTCAGGCATAGCCCCTGCCTCGAATGTCAGGCATGACACCCCATCACAGTCGAACACAAACCTCTTGAGTACCTTGAATCCCGTGGAGCCTCCTATCATGATCCTTTCCGTTGGGATGCGTATGCCCCACAGGAAGAGTTGGACAAGGGAGGTTAGCTTTATCCTGATGATGTCAAAGTCTTCCTTGTGCATCTGCTTGACCTCAAGCCTCAACTCGCGGAGGCAGCGGAGATGGCCAATTCACCTTGGAAAACTGGAGAAGATCAATAGATCCAAATCCAGCCGCTCAATGTTGCAGAATGGAGGTGAAAACGAGGACTCTAGCAAGGCATCACCACTGTAGACTTTAAAGGAAGGACTGCTCCACAATCGAAGATTCTTGAGGTTACCAAGTTTCTTGAGAGAAGTAACCAGAGCAGCTATCAATGTCACAACGCCTCCATCATTGTCCCTAGTCGAACGAAGAAACAACTCTGATAGAGCAGTGAGCTCGCCCAGTCCTGTAACACTCTCTATCGAGCTCTTCTCCAGATAAAAGCCATTCAAAGTAAACAGCGCTTTCGCCTTATCAATCCCATCAGGCAGTCTCAGATTCCTGTCCCAATGCACGGAAACATGAGACAAACTCGGTACATCAGCAATCTCTGCTACACCATCAAAATAATGCAGCTCTGATAAATCCAAAGTCTCCAAATATCGTAGCCCCTGTATTTGCGCAGGTAGCAGTACCTTGTTGCCATATCCACCTTTAACCCTTAAATATCTCAGCTGTCATAATCTTAGTGTGTCAACTTTTGAAGGTTACAAGTTTACAGAAATGTAACAGGTAGTGTCTATTTGTCCAAAGATTATACCGATCAGAATACAACAGGCAAGACACCACAAGTAGTGTCTATTTGTTCACCAACAACATTGGGAGTATAGTACTTGCGAGGATAATTGTGGGGAAAGTAAGAGTACATGCTAGAAAAAGGAAAAGAAACAATCCTGCTTACTACCCCGACGGAGGACCACATCTTGGACGCAGATCACCACGCGCGTCAATACCATCCCTACAATGCAATGCGGTCTCATGTATAGCGTTACATTTGATACAGAAATAAAAAACCGGGGACTTGAAAGTATAGTGTAGAAAACATGAAAGTGGTCTTTCGGGAAAAAAAAAAACACGAAAGCAAGCCAGTACGCAGTGACCTCATCAGCAGCGTGAGCGTGACTCCGAGGACATCCCCATCTTCGCGGAGCTGGCTCGACGACCGGAGGAGGTCACCGAGCGTGACCGAAGAGCCCGTGGCGCACGGCGGGAGCCCTCTTCGGCTCGAGTACCGCCTCGCCGACGCCGGCAACAACGGCTCGGCTGGCTCGCTCAGGGTAAGCCCCGCCTCGTGCAGGCAAGGCAACAACAGCAGCAAAAGGAAATGGAGACGCCCGAGTCGGAGATCAACCACATAATTCCAAGGTAAGACGAGGTGCACTGGGGCGGGCTTGTCCGCTAGCCCGCTAGGCCCGCCCCACTAAAAACTTCTTTGCGGCGCTAGCGACAGCCCGCAGTTTGCAAGCGGTTTCTAGCGGGCCGAGTCGCTAGGCTCAGTGGAACTTGCGCAATGCGCCGCACAAGCCCGCTTTGCCCGCAGACACCCGCAACGCCCGCTCTGCCTTCTGAGACCTAGCCACCGCTCCCGTACTTGAAACCGGAGTTCGCCGTAGCCGCCGCCTCTCGCTCGCCGCAGTTGCTGCATATCCCGTCAAGTATGGAGCTCGCCACGGCCGCCGCTTCCCCTCTTCGCTCTAGATGCTAGAGCCTTGAAGCCAATAGGCCGTTCAGGTATTCCAATCATTCTTGCATTCCTCCTCCTACCTATCTCTCTCTTCTTCCGCCGTCGCGAGCATGGTGGGGTTGGTGGCGCACGTACAGCACCCAGCGCCAGCCTGAATTATTTTACTTGTCGCCAGTTGCGGCTTGACGGCTTGCGGCTTTCAGAAATCTTCAGATCCCTAGGCCCTGCTTGTCTGCTTCCAGGCTTTTGTTACAAAATCTGAATTTTTAACTCTCTGCTATCCAGGTGGAAGGCAAGAAACGGCAATATCAGAAGCAAGCTTTCCCTAATCTAGCACATCAATATCAGTATGTTCCCTTTAACTTTTAGCAATGTTTTCTATTTTGTTTTCTGTTGATGTTTTCCATCGTTTCCATCGTTTGATAGTGACATATAGCACGAATTCTGGTATATGTATATGACATTGAGAAACTAAGCACCTAATAGCATTATTTCGGTCTCCCTGCGAGCTTAGATTTTTAATCTTTCTATAGAAGTAATTCTTTTGCAGTCAAGTTAATAACTAAACCTTTTGCCCCGTTTGCTATAGGTGATGTCAGGAGGCCAAGAAGTTGAGGGCCAAGAAGCTGGGGGCCAAGTACTCGATGGCCAAGGAAACAAGGACCAAGATGAGTCGGCTTCATTGGTCTCGGCGGCAAAGCGAAAAAGGCCACTAGCAACTAATCCACAAAAACACCCAGCTGCAAAGAAAGTGAAGTCACCTTCAGCAGGGAACAAGCCTCCATTGGTGTCAAAGTCTCCATCGATGAGACCTCCTTCCATGAAACAACCAAGACACATGGCCAAGAAGCAACCTAAGTCCTCAGCTACAAAGCAAATCCGGTCTCCAATGGTTCGGACGCTATCTCCAGTGATCACTGGGTCTCCAATGATGAGGTTCCTGGTGTCTCCAATGATGATGCAGGCAAGGACTCCATCATCGAGGTCCCCAAAAGCTAGGATGCAGAGGTCGCTATCAAAGTCTCCGGCCCCACAATCTCCATCAAATGACCACGGTGAGTCTCTCTTTTGCTCATTTGAACTACAATCTGTTTGATTGTTGTTTGTCCTGTTACTTGCTAATTAAGATCATTGAACCCACAAGCTTTGTTAGAACTGCTTCTTGATCTTGTTGAGCCATGAACTGCAATGATTTTTTTTTCTGTAAAATTTGGATGCATGTAGTTCTTAGCTTACTCGGTGATAAACTTTGCATGTAGATAACATCAACAATGATATTCCCTGTTCAGCGCGTGGAAGCAAAAAACGTAAACTTAGATCAACTATATGGAAGGAGGTAGAACCAATTTATGAATCTGGAAAACTAGTAAGAGGCCGTTGTATGCACTGCAATGATGTTTTTCCTGCTGACCATGGTTCTGGAACGAGTCACATTAGGAGACATCTAGAGTTGTGTGAACAAAGGGCAAAAGTTCATCAGATGGTAGATAGGTTGCAGTCATCAACCTTGCCAAATGAGGCGGCTACTCTAGCTGACTGGACGTTTGATGCTGAGCAAAGTAGAGGAGAACTTGTAAGGATGATTGTGCTGCACGAGCTTCCATTTTCTTTAGTGGAATATGATGGCTTTATTAGATATTCAGCCAGCCTGAACCCACTATTCAAGTTGGTCTGTAGAAACACAATCAAATTGGATTGCATGGAGGTCTACAAAAATCACCGGTCAGTGCTAAGAGATACATTCAAGAACTGCAATTCACGAGTCTCTCTTACTGCTGATACTTGGACATCCAAGGGAAATACCGGTTACATGTGCATCACTGGTCACTATATAGACGATAACTGGAATGTTCAGAAGAAAATCATAAGGTTTTGCTTCATCAAAACACCTCATGACGCCGCTAATATGTTTAGTGTCATGCTAAAGAGTCTTCGGTATTACGGTATCGAGGATAAACTTTTTAGCATAACCTTGGATAATGCACAAGCGAACACATCAATGGTAGATCTTTTGATGGAGCATCTATTTACTAGGCAGTTGCTAAACTCTGGAGTGGATTTGTTTCATGTTCGCTGTGCTGCTCATGTGCTTAACCTTATAGTCAAGGATGGCTTACAATCAGTAGATGGGGTCCTTGACAATGTTAGAGAGAGCGTGAAATACATAAGGGGTTCTCAGTCCAGAAAAGAGAAATTTGAAGAAATAATTGCTGAGAAAGGAATATCTTGCAAGAAGCGACCCTCGCTTGATATACCAACACGATGGAGTTCAACATACCTTATGCTTAAGTCTGCCCTCCCTCTAAGCGAAGCTTTTCTCGAGTTTGCAAAGCAGGATCTGAATTACAAGTATTCCCCATCTCCGGAAGACTGGGAACGGTCTGAGATTGTTTGCAATCTGCTAAAGGTATTCAAGAGAGGGACGAAAGTAGTTTCAGGTATCAAATATCCAACTGCCAACCTCTATTTTCACCAAATTTGGGAAGTCAAACAAGTGCTAGATGATGGTGAATTAAGTGCTAACACCACAGTTAGATCCATGGTTAGAGAAATGGTGAAAAAGTTCGACAAGTACTGGAAGATTTCCTACTTGTCAAACTGTATTCCGGTGATTCTTGATCCTAGATTTAAATTTGGTTTCATTGAATTTCGTTTGAGGCAGGCATTTGGAATTCACGCCGATGATCACATCATTAAAGTTGATAGAGTAATCACTGACTTGTTTAGTAGCTGTACTCCTATCAAATGGAGGATGGGTCGAGCTATCCCCATCAAGAAACCAGCAGTATGTCTACATCACAAGGGTGTCCTTGGTCTGATTGGAGTCACCACTTGAGTGTTCAGAACAAGCAGTCCACCAGTGAGCTTGATAGGTACTTACAAGATGAACTGTTCCCTTGCGACGAAGAGGATTTCGATATTCTACACTGGTGGAAGTTGCATTCACCAAAGTACCCCATTTTGGCTACTATGGCGCGTGATATATTGGCTGTCCCTGCTTCTACAGTGGCGTCTGAATCAGCGTTCAGCACAGGTTCTCGAATAATCAGTGATTACAGGAGCAGTTTGTCCACTGACACAGTTGAAGCATTGGTGTGCCTACAAGACTGGTTCAGGGCTGCAGGTAGACTGTTTGTTTCACTGCTATCTATTTTTTTTAATCTTATATGCACAGAAAGGATAGTGACTTTAAATTTGCAGGCTCTTCTTATGTGGATATTTTGTCAAGTGCTAATTTGGATGGCGCCGATGAGGATATTGACCTGTGATTAAGGTCAGGTAACTGCTACTTATTGTTCCATTGATTTTCTTCATACTATCATTCATGGTAACTGCTATTCATTTCAGCATGTCAACTTATATTGGGGGAGAAATGCCTATTCACTTTCAGGCTGCACAAGGAACTTTGTTGTGGATTTCTTTTTTGCTGACGATTTGGTTTGGATTCTTGTTGATGCTCAAGAATGAATGTGATGAGGAGAAGAGGAAGAAGATGGGTGCTCTGGCGAAAATGAAGTGTTCTTTTTCTTTAGTTGGTTGTGAATGGCCATACCGATGAAAACGATGCCATTCAGAAATTTGCACTGCTGGTGTAGGCACTTATGTGCAGCAATTATTTTGCTTGTACCTCGTTTTATGGTTTGTTGCATTGTGAATCATCCTTCTGTTATCACATTCTCAAACCTGCATATGTGATCTGGTTAAGTTTTTGGATGTGTCCTATCAAAGTTCAGAGTTGTGATGTTTTGTTTCATGCACCTGCATGCTATTTATTCATCAATTTAGTGTCAGACAAGTGACAATATTGTACACTTTTGGGACCATGATTCTGGGCATGCACATCTCTCCTATATAGTTGTGGTACTCTGTTTACTTGCAGTTGTGGTACTCTGTTTAGTTGCTGTCCTGTATCACTGCAAATGAATGTCTTAGAAGCACCTGACGATGGTTGTTAATCAAAGAAAGGACGCACGAACGTTATGCTAAAGCATCTGATGGTTGTTAATCAAAGCAAGAACGCGCACGCTCTCTGTCCCGCCGGCGCCCGCAAGGCCCGCAAATATACGCCGCAAATCCCACTGGGCTTAAGTGGGCAGCATCAACTTGACTAGCGGCGCCCGCTAATCCTGCCAGGATTTCTAGCGGACAGTGCGGCAGCGTGCGGGCTGTCCGCAGCCCGCCCCGCTTACAGTCTGAGCTGGCTCGCTCAGGGTAAGTTCACTCGTGCAGGCAACAACAGCAGCAAAAGGAAATGGAGACGCCTGAGTCGGAGATCGACCACATAATTCCAAGCTAGGACGGGGTGCACTGGCTCACGGGGATCAACCTCGCTCGATCACCTGCACTGCAGGGCCTCGGGCTGTACAATGGATTCGCACGCACGTCAAGTCCTCACCTCCTCATATCTGCAATAAACAAATATAAATAAAATGAGTACAGCAAAAAATTGATGAATAAAATGCATGCATGCATGCTGATGCTTTCATAAAGAGGTGGGTCCATATACTACGATGCGTAAAAAGAAAAACAATACCTTATGCTTGGATATGTGTCGACGTCTACTGCTGGGCCTGTCGGGAGAGCGTCAGCAACTTCCTGGAACACGCTCATCATCTTGGTGTCCTTTTCTTCCGAAGGCCTCATGTCTCTAGAAGGCTTTGCATGTCGTACTCGGATCTTCTTGAGGCTTGGGAGGTGCTGGAGCCCGACAGGTGTAGCCTTGTCCCACTCATGTGGATCGACACTCAATTCGAGCTGCTGGAGGTCAGGCATAGCCCCAGCCTCGAATGTCAGGCACGACACTCCATCGCAGTCGAACACAAACTCCCTGAGCACCTTGAATCCCGTGGAGCCTCCTATCATGATCCTTTCCGTAGGGATGCATATGATCCGCAGGTTGAATTCGACGAGGGAGGTTAGCTTTATCCCGATGATGTCAAAGTCTTCCTGGTGCATCTGCTTGACCTGAAGCACCAACTCGCGGAGGCAGCTGAGATGGCCGATCCACCTTGGAAAACTGGAGAAGATCAATAGGATCGGATAAAGCTGCTCAATGTTGCAGAATGGAGGCGAAAATGAGGACTTTAGCAAGGCATCACAACTGTAGACTTTAGAGGAATGATTCCACAACCGAAGATTCTTGAGGTTACCAAGTTTCTTGAGAGAAGTAACCAGAGCAGCTATCAATGACACAATGCCCCAATTATTGTCCTCTGTCTTACCTTTGTAATAGAGAAACAACTCTGTTAGAGCAGTGAGCTCGCCCAGGCCTGTAACACTTTCTATCGAGCTCATCCCCAGATCAAATCCACTCAAAGTAAGCAACGATTTCACCTTATTAATATCATCAGGCAGCCTCACTCTCGTTGCCCAATTCACAGAAACATGGGACAAACACGGTACATCAGCGATCTCTATTAGACCATCAAAAAGTGAAAGCTTAGATAAATCCAAAGTCTCCAAAAATCGTAGCCCCCGTATTTGCGCAGGTCGCACTACCTTTATACCAGTTCCTTTAATCCTTAAATACCTCAGCTGTGATAGGTGGTTGATACCAGTAAGATCTATTTCCGTATGCACATCCAGGGACAGCACCTGCATAAACTTAAACTCCAGCAGGTCAGGAATCCGGCACTTTCCTCCAACTATGCTAAGAGAACGAACTTGTGACAGGTGCCTAGTATTGGCCATAACAGTCATCTTACCCTCCTGACCTCTCAAGTCAACAGTAAGCCGACGAATAACCTTGTCTTGTCCTTTGGGCATCGTCATTTGTGGATCATCTATGAAACTGATAAAATTATCTTCTCTACACTTCCTTACAGCTAGTTCAAGCATCATATCATGCACTCTACAATGTGTCACCTCGATGCCAATATCATCCCAATCTTCATATGCAGGTTGAATCATGCTCCTATTGACCAGCTCGCAGAAATAGCTGTCTGCAACATCCCATGCAGATTGCCCATGAGAGGAACTGACAAAACCTTCTGCCACCCATCGTCTAACTAGCTCAACCCTTTTAATCTTGTGATCCTCTGGGTAAGTACCAAGATAGAGAAAGCATGCCTTGAGATGATGGGGGAGATTCTTATAGCTGAGGTCTATAATACGCATCATGTCTTCATAAGTAGGGTTTGTAGCAAATTCAGGAGCTAAGGACTTCTGTATGTACTCCCACTGCCCCTTTGATCTTTTATGTTGGCTAGCTAACATACTGGCCATAGTAATAATTGCAAGCGGTAAACCACCACATTTCTTTAAAATTTTGCTTGAAACTTCTATGAAATCAGGAGGGCAAGCATCTTCAGATCCAAATATTCTATCAAAGAATAGTTTCCTTGAGTCTTCCTCACTTAGGGGCTTCATATTATGAATGAATCCATGGTTCCCACAACATTCTCCGGCCACATCCTCAATTCGAGTAGTTATCATAACTCTGCTATGCTGATTATTTGGCGGAAAAGCCCATCTAATAGCATTCCATGCTGGTATATCCCACAAATCATCAACTATGATGAGGGACCTGCACAAATATTTCACATACTCAGTTGCATGTACAGCAGAAGCATTCTCACTGTTCAAATTTCCAGTTATACATAAATCAAGAGCAATCGCAATAGATGCTACCATGTTACATGCATGTGAAACATCGACGTGACATACCATGCTAGTAAATATTCTACTAGTTTACAGCTGTATACCAAATTATTAGCAAATTCATGTATGTGATTAGGTTCTATTCATTTTCTCTAGAGTAAGATTAAAATTACAGGGATAACATTTATTTTAAAGGATTTGAAACCATTAGAGGTGAGTAACATCATCCTTTTTAGAACATGCACTGAACCAAAGATTTTTCCCATTAACATTCAGAGACTTATGTGTCCTGTATATTAAGTTTATTTATCATTTTCCCTTTCAAGCAAGGTCCATATTTTTCCCAGATTACTAATTTGCTAAACTAGGAATGGATTTTGTCCTAACAAATATTACTTGCAGATTTATTTTATGACACAAAGACTAGATCAAATTTAAAGTAAACTTTGTGTCCTAACGACTTCAAGATAAAATATGGAAGTAATAAGAGATTGACATGCTAGATTGTGTACTCTAAATGAAACGAGCATCAATAAGCATATATACCTCATGCCCTGTAGATGTTCTCTGATGCTATTTATGAGGTCTTGTGGCTCGCAATCATGAGAATATGGTTGTAGCCCAAGTTGTAATCTTAAGCTGTTCAATAACTTTATTATGTCTGGTTTTTTAGAAACAGATACCAATGCCTTGCAACAAGCTGTTCAATAACTTTATTATGTCTGGTTTTTTAGAAACAGATACCAATGCCTTGCAACTGAACTTCCCGCCAACTTCACGATAAACCTCATTGACAAGCGTTGTCTTCCCTAATCCTCCAAAACCTACTATTGACATCACTTCTAACTCTTGTCCTTCATCCATTACCCACTTGACAATCGCTTCCTTTTGACTGTCAATGCCCACAAGGCTTGCTGACTTCTGATAGAGTACTGACAAGCGAGGATCAACAACTACATGGGTAGTACTTGTGATGCACTGATCAAGCATGTACCTCTTTCTACGATCCCCTGCTTCGATCACAAGAGTCTTGATATCCTGGAACTGACTAGCTAGGCGACGACGATCCTTGAAAGTTCTCAGGTAATGAGAAGCTTTCCGGAGGACCCCAACCTTGTCTCTGGCCTCACCAATGCGATCCATAAAGTCATCAATGTAATCTTCGATGTCATAGGACATATCTATTATGTCTTTCCTCCAATTCTGGGCCTGTGGGTCAAGTTCATCAGCTTCATCCATCTTTTTAAGGAGAGCGTTCATATCACTAAGCTCGCGGTTGAGGAATGAAACCTCCTTCCGCAGCCCCTTGAGCTTCTTGTACTCATCGCCCATTAGCATGGCTAACTTTCCCAAGAGGGGCTTCATCACCCCCATGGAAACACTCACAGCAATATCGGCCATCTCTTATCTAAAGTCTCAATTAATTCCTCAAACTAGAAGCTTTGATGCGCTTGCGCTTGTGTTGGTGAGAGTCAATCTTGTGTGGTAAATTTGTGATGATAGATAGATAGATATTGCTCTGAACCTGCAAAACGGAAACAGTTGGTGCGTAAGAAAACGGGTTGTGCATGCTGTTACCTTCAATATTCACAGCTTGCGATGGATATGAGCTCACCGGTGACTCCTTAAGATGGACTTCTGAGTATAGATCTGGTGGATTGCGAGAGTGTCAAACTAGATGAGGTCAGATGTCAATAGCAGATAGCATGTAACTCCAAACGTGTAGCAGCCAATGAAATGCCCCAAGCCAGAAACAAGTGAATCCGGCTGTTCAGCTAGCAGCAGAACCTCAATTAGCATAAATCCAGAGAAGGTGAGAGCTGATCTGAAAGAAGCAACCTAAAATGTAAAACATAAGAATCGATAGCTTTGGATGAAGAAACAGAAATGAGAGTAGGAAAATCAAAGATCCATCAGCTCACCACTGAAGCATAAAGAGAAAAATCCAGAAAACAAATGAGGGAAATCAGCAGGTTACGAATCAGCTCTGTGCTCCCCAGTTCCATTCAAAGTATTCTGCGCCAAAAGCTTCACAGAACAATCCATAAGAAGATGCACAAGGGAACAAAACATGTAATTGCAAAATCTATAGAGAGCGAGCATGGTCACCATACCTCTGCTGCACTGAGTCACTGTCAAACGTGCCACCCCATGCAAACGCTCAACACGTTCGGTAAACTCCATGGCCAGATACTAGTTCTTCACTCCATTAGCTTGCTCTGCTTATGCTTGTGGTGGTGATAGGCAAGTGTGGGTGATGTCTTTTGTGACGGTGCAGGTGTGATTCTACTTCTTTCCCAGGTTACCAATGGCAAGGTCGTCCTAATCGTGTGATTGGAACAGTGCCTTGTCTGATTGCTACAGCATGGTATCTTTTACCTGAGACAAAATTCACAAATAAAGAGGTGCATAGTCCAACAAACTGCTAAATGAAGTGTACTTCTTTTTTTTTCTCTAGATCCACACCGCAGGTAAAGTTATTGGTCACTGGCACTAAACACGTGATGTTCTCTCGTGCTATGCTCAACACTTGGTAAAGAATGCAACAATATGACTTGGATGGTTAATTATATAGCATAAGGAATCGAAGCACATGTTTTTACGCTGGATCCTGGTGGGTGCGAGGAGCGCAGAGGGAGGCCACCTAATCTCTGCACCTCGTGCTTGCTGACGGAGCATATTGTGTTATGTGGCCTTACAGCAAGCTGCTCTGTTTTTGGTTAGAGAAAAAAAATCTGTTTTAACGAATGCATATTGTGAGGGAGCCCTTGTGTCATCTAGCCTTGTACATAAAAATATGTACAAGATGCTCTGTTTTTATGTAGATATAATATGTGCCTAATAACAATGTAGCCTTACATAAAAATATGGCACCAATAGAGGCTTACCTGCCACTCTGATATTTTCTTTGTGATGGAATATCTCGTAACTGATTCAAGCAAGTGTTAACACAGAAAAATTGTGCCATTAACAATCATCGAGAAATAAACATCCGAAAGAGGTGGCAGCTGTAGCAGTCTCTGCCAGAGGAAAGGGGAAGAGAGAGGTGTGACCTGCTCTACCGGAGCTCTGCTTGGTTCCAATTCTCGTTGGCTCCATTCAGCAGCGTCAAGCGACCTTGTCATTGTTAATTTGGACATCCTTTTCTTACTGACCGCACGACCCAACGACAAACGAAAAGGTTGCAGTTGATGAAAAGGGAGTCAAGACTTGATTAGTGACAGTGAAAGGCTGCCTAACCACCTCAATAATGACAGTAGAAAACCCGGAGATGGTGCGTGGCTGACGGTGCAATGGAATACTTTAATGTTAGTTGTGGTTGATGATCTCACCCATCAGAGGTTGATAAACTGTACCTTAAACAATCATCAAGAAATGAAAAAACAGCCGAAAGAGGCGGCAGCTGTAGCAGTCTCGGCTACTAGCTCACAAGTTGCAATGCGCAGAGGAAAGGGAAGAGAGAAGTTGTGACCTGCTGCTGGACGGGGGATTGGGCCTGCTTCCAAGTGGGCATAATGGAAGCTTTCTCGGTCAGTTATGGGCTTGGACTTTGCTTGACGAGTTTGAGACAATATTTAAGCCCACCGAACCAGCTCCTAACGAAACCAGGAGCGTGCAAGAGAAACAAGATGCTCTGTTTTCCTATCAAAAAAAAAAAAGATGCTCCGTTTTCCTATAAAAAAAAAAAAAGATGCTCTGTCTTGAAGGTGAGCGTATTCCTCTAAAAAAAAAAAAAAAAAGAGAAGGTGAGCGCATTGAGAGTAAACCCTTGAACGATGTCGCACGGGATTGTGGCGGAGGTACGAATTATGCAGTGGCCGTCACCCGTCAGCTGGACGCCCAAGAAGGTCGCAGAGGGTAGCGTGTGGAATCGTGGCTTCTTCGCGATTCTAACACGCTGTTCTTCGACGATCAGCCTCCATCCTGACCACAATATCTTCCGTTGTGGCATAATTTCCTTCCTGTACATACGAAAATGGTGGCGTCTTCACGATTCTAACACGCTGTTCTCGAAGATCAGCCTCCATCCTCACCACAAAGTCCTCGATTCTAACACTCTGTACTACTAGTACTTTCATTGTAATCGCGGCATGATCATAATCTTAGTGTGTCGATTTTTCAAGATTACAAGTTCACAGCAACAGGAACATGTAACAGGTAGTGTCCATTTGCCCAAAGATTGTACCGGTCAGAATACAACAGGCAAGATACCACAAGCAGTGTCTATTTGTTCACGAGTACCTGCGAGGATAATTGCAGGGAAAGTACATGCTAAAAATGAAAAAAAAAAAAAAAAAACAATTCTGCTCACTACCCCGACGGCGGACCACCGCTTGGACGCAGACCACCACGCGCGTCAATGATTTCCATTTGGGAGCAGGCCTTGCTGCATCATGACTCATGAGGGAGCGCTGGGTTTGTGTGTGGTCTCCTCGTCGGACCTCGTTGGATGGCTGCGGCAAAATAGCGGCCAACTGCTGCGCATCGCAAACCGGCGGCGGCGTCGAGGAGATGGTTGGTTCTGAACCAACAACAACACCTCATTCAACTCCACAGCGATCCATGCCGAGAATCATTTTTACGGCCTGCCGCTGGACATGAGCGTGGCGCGCATGCATAGGGCGGTTGTCCACAAAACAAAAGAGGTCATTCTTGTCGTCTCCCGTTAACTCTGGCGAGGCGGACAGAAACGGCATCCTGTTCGCGTGCTGACGGACCAGATGATTTTTTTTTTAATAAAAAATACCAGATCCTCTGTTTTTTCCACCGTAGAGACAAGATGCTCTGTTTTTAACGTGAACGTATTGAGAGCGAACCTTTGTTGTAAAACTCTTAATGGGCCAGGCTCAACTTTTAGAAGAAGCTGTCCTGGTCTATGTGGGCTACTTTATCGAATTGGAGCCCAACACGAAGTTAGGGTTTCCTCCTTATAAATAGTTGAGGAGAACCCCCTGTGTACCCTGACACCAGAATTTCGCAATAAAGAATTTCATCTCCTCTATTCCAGTTTTACTTTTTGTCATCTGTCGTGATCTACGTGCCGTCGTTCCGCCGATAACCTAACACGTTATCAGCACGCTCTACGAGGAATTCGCCCAGCAGATCGGTGAGCTACGGTACATTCTTGTTTTTGCGTATGATTTTTGCTATCTTGACTCGTTGCAGCCAAGATCTGTCCAAAAATCGCCACGACGACCTTGACACGATGCAGTCAAGATCCAGAAAGCAAAAAGACCAGATCCGAGGGCTATTTGGCCCCAAGACGATCTGGATCTGTGAAGAATCGTCAAAAACGAGAATCATCACCTAGTGCCACTGGCACCCCCTCGCTAGGGCCTTGTGCCCTGGCAGACTCGTGCGCCGGTATACCGCGCCAATCGATCTAGATCGATGTTAAAAATCGAAAAAAAAAAGGGAACACGGTTTTCTAAACCTAACCCTAGTTCGTCGCCGAATTGAAGATCTACAAGAATTACAGAGAAGCAAAAGGGCTAAGGGTTTCATTCCCTAACCCTAGCTATCTGCAAACAGGAAGTAGTCGAATCGACGAACCCTAGATCTACAAGCATCACACAGAGAAGAGGGCTACGGGCTTCAAACCCTAACCCTAAGATCCAAGGACAAGCAACAGAAAAACAGAACAAGCGCCACGGGCTTCGACCGGCGTCGCCGAGCGCTCACCAAGCAGCTTCGGCCGGCTGCGCGCCACCGCAGGCCCACCATCGCGCCGCATCACCAAGCAAGGTCGCGGCCCCGGCCCGGGCACCCGGCCACCGAGCCGCCCCGGGACAAGCACGCGCGCCGCTGCGTGACGGCCGAGGCTCGCGCGCCTCATCTTCCGCGCCATGGGAGCCGCGAGCTCCGGCTCCAGCGACCGGCCTCCGCGCCATGCGGGCGTGACCCGCCGCACCCGGCCTCCGGCTGCCCGCCGCCGCCTTGGGGTGCCGGGGACGGCCGCGCCGCCTCGGGTCCCGGCCGCGCGCTGGTGCGGTCGCACCACCGGGCCTCGGACCACCACGCCGACGGCGCGTCGCAAGCCACCGTGGGGAACCGGGAGCAGGCCGCGCGTGCGCGCGTTGCGGCACACGACCACCGCGAGCCACTGATGCCGCACCAGTCCGGCCTCCAAAGCTCCAGTCAAGCACTCCCCTGGCTAGATCTGGAAGAAAGAAAAAAAAGAAGAGAGAAAGAAGAAGGTGCGGCGGCTGGTGGGAGAGAAGAGTGAGGAGAGAGTGAAAGATTAGGGTTTCACCCTGACTATATACTCCCCTCGGCGTCTTACAGAAAAGTCCTCCAAATCCTCGGAAATCGCGAACCAGTCCTCCCGCAGCCAGCAATTTACGAAGAAGCCCTCAGAACATCAGAAATCACGAGAATACTCTCGGAAAGTTCTGAAATTACGAAGACGCCCTCAGGAATTACTGAATATTATAAAAATATCCTCGGAACATCTGGAAATTACCAGAATATCCCTGGAATCTCTGAAAATCACGGAAAATCCTGTTAATTACGAAAATTGACCAGGATAATCCGAAAATTTCTGGATGTGTTACTTTTGCATACAACACCCCAGATTTTGGTGATTTTATATAGAAACACCAATATTATAACTTAAACACGCAGTTTTTGTTATACTTATGCTCTCTATTACTTGGATACATGAATTAATCCTTGCACATTGACATCATGCAGATGTCTGACCTCGTGAAGAGAGACTTTGAAGTCTTGACTCCTCATGGAAGCAACTACCTGTCATGGGCACTTGATGCGGAGATCCTCCTAAGCAGCAAAGATCTTTTGAAGACCGTTCTGCCTAAGGCGGGAGACACTGCCGCAACAGACGTGGAGAAGGCGCAGGCTTTGCATTTCTTGCGCCACCACTTAAGTGCTACTCTGAAGAGTGAATACATGACAGAACGTGATCCAAAAGTCTTGTGGGACTCATTGAAGAAACGCTTTGAGCAGATTGAAAATGTCTTACTCCCCAAGGTTGAGCGTGAATGGCAAAACCTACGCTACCAAGACTACAAGACTGTGGAGGATTACAACACCAAGCTTTATGGAATTGTCACACGCATGAAGCTTTGTGGCAAAGAGCTCACGCAAAAGGATCTTATTAACAAGACCCTCTCCACCTTTCACCCTAAGTTCACTTATGTGAGCCGCCAGTACAAGAAGGAGAATTATGAAACCTATGTCGCCCTGAGTAATGCATTGCAGCAAGATCAGGGGGAGGACGAATTGATCATGGAGAATCATAAGAATCGTCCTACTGGCTCTTTGGCACCGCATGAAGCGAATGTCGTCTCCTTCAATAAGAAGAAGAAGAACAAGAATAACAAGGGTAAAGGTGCTCCCAAAGCTTCACCAAATGCACCCCCGAAGGCTCAAAACAAACCTAATGCTTTCAAGAAGAACGCAAAAGGGAAGTCAAAGAAGACACCTTCAGGGGGAGCATATGGTGAACAGGATCAAGATTGCTATAGGTGTGGTATGCATGGCTATTGGTCCAAAATATGTGAAACACCACAGAAGTATGTTGACATGTACAAAGACCTCAAAAAGAAGCTCGCGCAGCATGAGGCTAATTTTGTTGAGGGCATGCAGCCAACAGCAAAAGCACCAATGGACCATACAACACCAAGCAAATCCCCTGACCTGGAGTTGGAAAATGATCTCGTGGATGAGGACATGGATGAAGAGGAAGATGTGCATGGAGATTCTGCGTAGTCATGAAGACTATTAAGAATTACTTAGTTATCTATTTGTATTAGGAGTGAAATAAGTTTAAATTCCTCAAAGGAATTAGTTCGTTTATGTACTCTCTCGAAGAGAAGACATTTGCTTTGAATAAATCAGTTTGTGGAGTTTGTCATTTATTACTCTCTTTGTTTATACATTTCTTATGTATGAATTACAGCATTGTGGAGCAAAATGACTATGGATGAGGAGCTCTGTCTCGTAGACAGTTGCACCACTGCTACTATTCTAAGGACACTTGTTATTTCCAGACACTTCGAAAGTATACTGGGAATATTCTTACTGTTATTGGCAATAACAATAAGATTGTTGGCACAGGAAGGGCCACATTTGTCCTACCAAATGGTACGCAATTAACAATCCAAGAAGCATTACTTTATCCGGATTCAACCCGGACATTGTTAAGCTTTAAGGATATCCGAAGAAATGGGTTTCACGTAGAAACCAATGATGATGGAGGTGAAGAACGTCTTATCATAACCAAGAAAGAAGGCAATAAGAAGACCACTATTGAAAGTTGTCCGTTAGTCAAAGAAGGCTTGTACTATACGTACATTAAGCCAAATAAAGAATTTGCTACGTTCAAGACTATCTTTACCAATCAAGAAGCATATAGATTATGGCATGACCGTCTTGGTCACCCTGGCCTTAATATGATGCA
Organism: Eragrostis curvula; assembly: GCA_007726485.1. Lineage (NCBI taxonomy): Eukaryota > Viridiplantae > Streptophyta > Magnoliopsida > Poales > Poaceae > Eragrostis > Eragrostis curvula. The sequence continues at coordinate 20,849,338 of RWGY01000005.1, forward strand.
GAGAATTACGAAGAATGCAACGGGGCATAACTTGAAGACAAAAGATTTCCCAAATCAAGCAGATTTCTTGTGCATTGCATGCGCAAAGGGAAAGCTTATTACTCGCCCCTCGCAGCTTAAGATTCAAGCAGAATCTATGCCATTCCTTGAACGAATTCAAGGTGATATATGCGGACCAATTAGTCCCTTATCAGGGCCTTTCCGCTACTTCATGGTGTTAATAGACGCTTCCTCGAAGTGGAGCCATGTATGTCTATTATCTACTAGAAACCATGCATTTGCACGATTGACTGCCCAGATCATACAATTGAAGACACATTTTCCGGACCATAGAATCAAATCCATTCGAATGGATAATGCTGGAGAATTTACCTCGAAGGTATTTGATGATTACTGTATGAGTATGGGTATCAAAGTGGAACACTCCGTACCACACGTGCATACACAAAATGGTCTTGCAGAATCATTAATCAAGAGGATCAAATTGATCGCTCGACCATTGTTACAGAATTGCTTATTGCCTACCTCTTGTTGGGGGCATGCGGTGTTGCATGCAGCAGCACTTATCCAATTACGACCATCTGCTACACATGAAGAATCACCATTAGCATTGGTGAGTGGTAGAATACCAAATGTTTCCCATTTACGGAGATTTGGATGTGCTGTATACATTCCAATCCCTCCACCTCAGCGAACTGCTATGGGCGCACAACGGAAACTCGCAGTTTACGTTGTCTATGAAAGTCCGTCCATAATCAAGTACTTAGAACCCTCCACTGGAGACTTGCATACTGCAAGGTTTGCTGATTGTATCTTTAATGAAGATCATTTCCCGGCATTAGGGGGAGGAAAGTATCTCTCTAGAGAAGAATGCCGGCAAATAGATTGGGATGCTAAAGGAATCCTAGGAATGGATCCTCGCACTAAAGAAGCTGAACTCGAAGTTCAGAATATACTCCACTTGCAGAGAGTTGCTAATGAATTGCCTGAAGCTTTCACCAATACAAGAGACATTATGAAGTCTCATATACCGGCTGTAAATGCTCCTGAAAGAATAGAAATCCCATTTGAAGAGGATGAATATATAGAATTCCAACCTTCTTCCATAAAAGCAACGAATGCTAGGAAGAGGGGGAGTGAACCGGTTACAAGGGCACCCAAGAAGCCTAGAGTACAAGCTCAAGCTAAAGCTCCTAGGAGACGTCCTGCGGAGAAGAAGCCTAAGCAAACTGCTCAAAAGAAAACCAAAGATGGTGAAAGTGATCCACATGAAGTGGTGAGACTTGAAGAATTAAACCCAAGTGAGCATGTGCATGAACCTCATGAGGGGATACCGGAAATTCCTGACCTCAATGTATCTATCGATAATGAGGATCAAAGAAATGAAAACTCAACAAATTATGTTGAGACGGGAGTGGTATATAATAGAAAGACACTTGAAGTCAATACATACTTTGTTGAAACGATTGCAACATAAATTGATTTGGAATCTGAACCAAAATCAATGAAGGAATGCAAGAAGCGTCCTGATTGGCCAAAGTGGAAAGATGCAATCTGTGCAGAGTTAAACTCGCTGAAAAAAAGAGAGGTGTTTGGTAGTGTAAACCTTACACCAACTGGCATTAAACCAGTGGGTCACAAATGGGTGTTTGTCCGGAAGAGAAATGCTCAAAATGAAGTGACTAGATACAAGGCGAGACTCGTAGCGTAAGGTTTCACGCAGAGACCTGGCATTGACTACGAAGAAACCTACTCTCCCGTAATGGATGGAATCACATTCCGGTATTTAATCTCAATGGCGGTGAATATGAATTTGCAGATGCGACTTATGGATGTGGTCACAGCATATCTATATGGAACATTAGATACAGAAATCTATATGAAAGTTCCAGAAGGTATTAAAGTCCCAAATGAAGATGACCGCAAATTATATAGTGTCAAATTACAGAAGTCACTATATGGTTTGAAACAATCAGGGAGAATGTGGTACAACAAGCTCAGTACATTTCTCTTGGAAAAGGGATTTGTGAAGAATGAAGATTGTCCTTGTGTATTCATAAAGAAATCAGAGAAAGGCTTTTGCATAATCTCTGTTTATGTTGATGACTTGAACATCATTGGTACTACCAATGAAATTAAAGAGACTTGCTCATACTTGAAGACTGAATTTGAGATGAAGGACCTGGGCAAGACTACATATTGTTTAGGTTTGCAACTTGAACATACTCCTGAAGGGGTACTCTTGCACCAATCAAACTATACCAAGAAGGTATTAGAGAGATTTAATATGCACGAAGCATATCCACTCCGATCACCTATGGTGGTGAGATCCCTTGATATAGATCAAGATCCTTTTAGACCGAAGCAGGAAGATGAGGAATTATTAGGACCTCAATATCCATACCTCAGTGCCATTGGAGCCTTGATGTACCTTGCGAATGGTACAAGGCCAGACATAGCTTTTGCTGTTAATCTACTTGCAAGATATAGCTCAGCACCAACTCGAAGGCATTGGAATGGCATCAAGCAAATCCTCCGATATTTGAGAGGAACTGAAGACCTTGGATTATTTTTAAAGAAGAATGGGGAATTAACCCTTGTGGGTTATGTTGATGCTGGATATTTATCCGATCCACATAAATCAATATCTCAGACGGGATATGTGTTTTTATTTGGAGGAACTGCAATTTCGTGGAAGTCAACGAAGCAAACATTGGTTGCTACATCGACAAATTACTCGGAGATCATCGCATTGTTTGAAGCTGTAAAGGAGTGCGCCTGGCTCAGGAGGATGACAAGCCATATAATGAAGACCAGTGGAGTGGCGTATACTCCATCTCCTACAATTATCTATGAAGATAATAAAGCTTGTATTGCACAAGTACAATCGGGATACGTAAAGTCGAACAGGACAAAGCATATGTTACCTAAATTCTTCCACACGCATGAAATGTAAGAGCAGGGAGAGATTTTAGTAACACATGTCCGATCTTGTGAAAATCTTGCAGATATGTTCACAAAGGCCCTACCTTCCCGCACTCTCGAAGAGTGTCGGCGTGGTATTGGCATGAGAAGACTTAGAGAAGTGCTTGAAACAGGGGGAGAACTTCCCTAAGTACATCACATTCCCGAACTAAATGAGTTATCTCGAAGATAATTCATATCAGTCATGAAGATTGATAAACATTAATCATGAAGATTAAAAACATTGCACTCTTTTTCCCTTATGAGTTTTTCACATGAAGTTTTCTCAATAAGGTTTTTAACGAGACAATGTGTGCATACAAGTGGTGGTAACATATGCTCTTTTCTCCAATTTTTCCCACTGGGTTTTTAGGAGTTTTTATGAGGCATACTTATCACGATAAAGAGCCCAAGGGGGAGTGTTGTAAAACTCTTAATGGGCCAGACCCAACTTCTAGAAGAAGCTGTCCTGGTCCATGTGGGCTACTTTATCGAATTGGAGCCCAACACGAAGTTAGGGTTTCCCCCTTATAAATAGTTGAGGAGAACCCCCTGTGTACCCTGACACCAGAATTTCGCAATAAAGAATTTCATCTCCTCTATTCCAGTTTTACTTTTTGTCATCTGTCGTGATCTACGTGCCGTCGTTCCGCCGATAACCTAACACCCTTGAACGATGTCGCACGGAATGGCGGCGTCTTCACGATTCTAACACGCTGTTCTTCGACCATCAGCCTCCATTCCGACCACAATATCCTCCGTGGCATAATTTCCTGCACATACGAATGACGAACAGCCTATTATTCCTCATCTTCATGATGCCTGGAGATAACCACGTTGCCCGCGGAATCGACGTCGACAGTCACTGAATCTCCTGCCTTGATCTCTCCGGCTAGCATCTTGTCGGCGAGGGTGTCCTCCAGCAGCCTCTGGATGGCTCTCTTGAGCGGCCTAACTCCATAGCTCGTGTCGAAGCCCTTCTCAACCACAAGCTCCTTGAAATCATCCGTCACCTGCAGCTCGATCCCCTTGTTCCGGACCCGGTCCGCGACATGGTTGAGCATGATGGCGGCGATCTCCTTGATCTCGACCTTGGTGAGATGCTTGAAGACGATCACCTCGTCAAGCCGGTTCAGGAACTCAGGCCGGAAATGTCGCTTCATCTCCTCGGCGACCAGGCCCTTGATCTTGTCGTAGGTGATGCCGGAGCCATCAACGACGACACTGCCGCCGATGTTGGACGTCATGATGATGAGCGTGTTGGTGAAATCCACGGTCCTCCCTTTTCCGTCAGTGAGCCGGCCATCATCCAACACCTGCAGCATGACGTTGAACACGTCTGGGTGCGCCTTCTCAATCTCGTCGAACAGGATCACAGTGTGCGGCCGCCGTCGCACCGCCTCTGTCAGCTGGCCGCCCTCTTCGTGCTCGCGGTAGCCTGGAGGTGGGCCGATCAGCCTGGACACCGTGTGCTTGTCCATGAACTCGCTCATGTCGAACCGGACCATGGCGTCCTCTGAGCCATAGTAGAATGCGGCAAGGGCCTTTGCCAGCTCTGTCTTGCCGACTCCGGTCGGACCGGCGAATATGAAGCTCCCGATCGGCCGGCAAGGCTCATTGAGCCCTGCACGGGCACGCCGAATGGCGCGGCTTATCGACGTGACGGCGGCGTCCTGGCCGATGACGCGCTTTTGCAGGGTCTCCTCCATATTGAGCAGCTTGTTGGTTTCGTCAGTGGAAAGCTTCTGAACAGGAACGCCGGTCCAAGTGGACACGATGTGGCGAATGTCTTCTTCGGTGACCACGGCTCCGGCTGGATTGTTCACCTCGTCTTTGCTTATCTCTTTGCTCTTGTGGATCAGGGACTTGAGCTGCAGCTCACGATCACGAAGCTCCTTTGCCTGATCCCACAACATTCAGTTCTACTTATTAGATCGCAACATTTGTCATTACGTGATATGAATCCATAGATGCATCGTTACCCTTTTGTAGTTCTCCCAGCGGACGGTGTCGCCCTTCTCCTTTATGACTCTGTTCAACTCTTCTTCAAGATCCTCAACATTCATGGGTGGCTTCTGCTGCGGATCAATATCATAATTCAGATTGACGTCATGTGGTTCGATATCATACATTATTCACACAAAAAATTGTTGAGAAATGTTTTATTTTTAAAAATAATTTCAAGTTTTTTGATGAAAAAATAATTTTAAATGTACGTGGAGAACAAGGGAAAAGTGAACGGTGATACATTTGCAAGGGTTTGTACCTGGGCGTGTCGTAGACTGACAAGGGAACCTGCTTGGTCAATCAAGTCAATGGCTTTGTCTGGGAGGAAACGATCACTGCAAACAAGAAGCAGCCCCCACATTACAATTAAAGGGAACACAAAAACTTGCTAGGATAGTTGGATCTGGAGAGAAATCTACAAACCTGATGTACTTATCCGAGAGCTCAGCAGCTGCACGGAGTGAATCATCCGAATATTGGACCTTATGATGTTTTTCATATCGCTCTCGAAGCCCTTTCAGAATTCCTGTGGTTTCTTCGACTGCCGACTCTGGAATTTTTACAGGCCCGAAACGCCTTTCCAGTGCCGGGTCCTTCTCAACGTACTTCTTGTATTCGTCGGTCGTAGTGGCTCCAATACACTGACAGCATGGACCCCAGAACATATTTCAGACAAAGAAATTCAAATTGAAAATGATATAGCCTGACAGACAGTATAGGATAATAAGAAAGAAGCAGAGCATATCTTCTTACTGACTGACCTGCAGTTCACCTCTTGCTAGTGCAGGCTTAAAGATATTAGCAACGTCAATAGCACTCTCGCTGTGTCGTCCTGCTCCTACTATAGTGTGAACTTCATCAATGAACAGGATTACGTTGCCGGACCGCTTGACCTCTTGCAAAAGATTCTTAATTCTTGTTTCGAACTGCCCACGGTATACAGTACCGTGGAGAAGACCCGCCATGTCAATGACGATAACCTGCCGTATCACAGATGTTGGCCAATTGCACCTTTACTACTACTTTTCTTTGTATGAAAAAGGAAATTTGCAGTATAAAATGTTAAGAAGATGGTACAGGTGAGGGAGCAGGGAGGCAAACCCGTTTTCCTTTGAGTGTTTGCGGAACATTGCCACTGGCAATGAGCTGCGCAAGGCCTTCCACAATTGCTGTTTTTCCGACGCCAGGGTCGCCAATCAAGCAGGGGTTGTTCTTACTTCGTCTGCTTAAAATTTGCACGACTTGCTCAATCTGATCTCGCCTTCCCACCACAGGGTCCAACTTTCCCTAGACAGATGGAGGACATGTATAATCTCCCTGTTAGGATATGACGTTCTCAATCTCAATGTGGTTGCATTAGATACAAATTAAATGATCGAGGAGGAAGTGTTGTTACCTCCTTTGCTAATTTTGTTAGATCAGTCCCGCACCTCTTAAGTGTGCCTATCCAAACTCCAGAATGGAAGATCGTGAGAGCCTATAACATTATTATGCAAGTTAATTATAATACCTCAAGCATATATAAAAAACTTGAATATATATATGTACCCTCACATATTTTACGCACCTCTCTGTATATGAGGTCCCAGAGAAAATAGGAAACATAGTGTGAGACCATGCTCAAGATGTAGTCTCTGCTTCCAAACGTGAGGTAGCCCAGGCGTTGTATTTCGTACTGCGCGAGCGCGACGACGTCCATGACTTGCTCCCCCAGACAGTCGAAGCTTGCTCTGGTGATGATGCTTTTTTGTCCTCCAGATGATGATCCGCGAAAGGCGTCTTGCGCAAGTGCGACGATGTCCATAAATCCGCCGGTGAGCTGTGCCTTGGGGACGACAAGATCACGAGCATTGTTCTTTTTCTTCTGTCCTGTCCATGCATTTGTGGTCGAACTGAGGAAGCCTCCAAGAACAGGTGTAGGCGCTGGAGTATGCTCCGCTCGTAGACTAGAAAATCGTGATGCTTTATTATCTTGATGGTGATTATGAGTCTGCGACATAGAAACTATAAAGGGAGGCCGCCTCCTAGTGCTCTGCGAATTCCTTCTGGTAATGCTACCGGCACCGACGATCGGTGACCCAAGAGAAGGTGGTGGTCTGAATAAGGCTGCTCCAGCCATGACTTCAACTAAGCAAAGCAAGAACTAGCGTCAATGGGGAATTAAACAATCACGAAGAAGAGGAGACAGTAGCCACTAGCCAGGCGATTTTGCTATGTAAAAGTTAGATGATACCTGTGAAGCGCGCGCGCACAGTTCGCCCCTGTGCTATACTCTATCCGGCGACGGCGAAGGATGGTAGTCGGCGGCGGAGGTGCAACAAACAGCTTTGGAAGTCAGGAGGGGCAATTATTAGTATGGAAGCGTGGTGATGCAGGACACCGACACCGTCCAGGTTTCTGATTCCTTTCCGAACACAATATAACAATCGCCCAATCACCATCTTTTGTCAGCCCATGTTAATTGGGCCCAATTCTGCTAATACAAGTGGTGGATCGAGTGGTCTGCACCACTTGAGTGTTCCTCCCAAGCAAACGGATCATTGTGAAAGCCTATATGCAAGGATGGATAAAAATTTATAATTTCAATGTGAACATATAACAAAACAGATAGTAATCAAGGGCAGTCTACTTGATAGAGTGGAAAAAAAAAATATCCCAATGCTTTGGCCTCTCTAAATATGTGGTCCATGAGAAAATAAGGAGTTTTACAGTCCAAAATAATGACCATTAGTTTTTCAAAACTAATGGCCATTAGTTTGAGGGCACATTAGTAATTTTACTATTAACTAAATAATTTCTTTTTGTTTAATAATAATGAACTAAATAATTCAACCCTAACCAGCTAACCCTAGGAACTACAATAATGAACTAGAGTGATGAACAACATGAATTGATCAAATTAGAATTTCTTTATAAAAACAAAATTAATATTACAAGTCTATTACACTTTATTTTTCTGATATTACCCCTGCTAATGGCCATTAGTAGAAGATTTTTGATATTAAATCTAGACCGTCGGATCAAACTAATGGTCATTAGTTTTGGAAAACTAATGGTCATTATTTTGGACCATAAAACTGCACAAGAAAATAAGGCAACGTACTGTGTGACACAAGGCTGAGGAGGATGTTCCTGCTTCCAAACGTTAGGTCGCCTAGGCGCTGTATCACGTACTCCGCAAGCGTGACGACGTCTCTGGACCTGTCGAACCTTGCTATGCTGAGGAGAACACCAGCACCCTTTTCTGATGACCCGTGAAACGCGTCCTGCGCACGCGCGATAATGTCCGTACGGTGAAGCTGTCGAGCTTGCCCTGGGAACAAGGCGAGCATTGTTCGATGATCTTCTCTGGGAAGATGCATTATCAGTGGACTTGAAGCCGCCAAGAACAGGTGTTGGCACAGGAGTATGCTCTGCTCGTAGACCAGCAAATCCTGGGGTCTTTATTAACGTCGTGATGATGATGATGGCTTTGAGACATGGAAACTACAGAGGGAGGCCTCCGAGTCCGGGTGCTCTGAGGAGAATTCCATGTGGCTCCGACGACCGGCGATCGGAGTGAAAGTGGTGGTCTGACGGCCATGATCGCGAATTACAGAGGGAGGCTTGGCTTTGGTGATTGATCGATCGGAGGCAGAAGAGAGAAGCGTGCAAAGCAAGGAAATTTACCGAACGGGGCAGCAGGGAGGAATCTCTATGATCCGTATGTACAATACAATCCGGAGATAGTATTCCTTTCCAACTGTAGATTCTTCTTCCTGGGCCCGATCGATCGATTGTAGCGTCACGGTCCTCAATTTGGCAGCCCAAATTAATTTTCGAGTGCAATACACAACAGAAGATGGATGCAAATAGTTTTGTTGTACTAGTCTGCTAGTACTCTCGATGTAATCTTAGGGTGTCAAGTTTTGTCCAAACGATTATAGCGGTCAGAATAGAAGAGGCAAGATACCACAAGTAGTGTCTATTTGTTCACCAACAACATATGGGAGTACTTGCGAGGATAATTGTGGGGAAAGTAAGAGTGCATGCTAGAAAAAGGAAAAAAGAAAAACAATCCTCGTTGGAATACAAAACATATGGGAGTACTGCTAATAATGTAGCCTACTCTAAATAAAAATACGGCACCATCACAGGCTTACCGGCCACTCTGAGAGTATTTCTTTCTGACGGAATACCTCGTTGTGATTCATTGAAGCAACTAACTACTAATAACATAGAAAAAACTGTACCTTTAACAATCAATCACCAAGAAATAAGCATCCGAAAGAGGTGGCCGTCTCTGCTACTAGTAGCTCACAAATTTAAAAATGCGCAGAGGAAAGGGAAGAGAGAGGAGTCTTGACCTGGTGCTGGACGGGAGTTCGGTTCCATTTCGCGCTGTGGCCGTTCACTAGTGGGAGGCGGAGTGCCCCCCCTGGCTAGTGGCGACCTCGCCCTCGCCGCCGATGGAGAAGCGAAGCCTGTGCTGTGACGGACGGAATGGGGGAGCCGATCGGTGGTGGGTTGGGCCTGTTCACAAATGGAAGCGCTTGCTCGGTTTGTTTTGGGCTTGGACTAGGCTTGACGAGTTTGAGACAAGGAGATTCATTTGAGAGCCCACAGAAGCTTTTCATATCGGCACGCCTTGCTGCATCGATGAATGGTGTGGTTGAAGACCAGATAGATCCTCTGTTTTTTTGGTTCCATGCATGTAGAAACAAACTGCTGCTCTCTGTTTTGAACGTGAGCGTATTGAGAGGGAGCCCTTGAACGTTGTCGCACGCAGGGGATTGTGGCGGCGGGTTGAAGGCTCAGCGAGCTTTCCACGGTGCGTCCACGCGAGTAATTCATTCGCTTTGACGCGGCGGGCTGAGAGCATCTCGACATGGGCTTTCGTGCACGCCTCTTCCTTCGCAGCGCCGACGTACGGCCTTCGTCGGCGGTGCTCTCGGAGTCGTCGGAGTGATGTGGTTTGGTCGGAACCTGGCGAGCGTTGGACTCCGAGGCCGCAGTCCACGAGCACGCCGACCAAGCACCGTCACGCATCGCCGTCCACGCGACTCATTCGTTCGCTTAATTTCACAGGGCGGGCTGAGCGCATCACGTGACCCGTCCATCTCCATGGCGGCGCAGCGAGGTTTCCACGGAGCTGGGATGCTGGAATTAATGTTCGTTCCACGCGAGTCGTTTGCTTTGACGCGGCGGGCTGAGAGAGAGCATCTATCTCGACACGCACGTCAAGTTGCACGCCTCTTTCTCCGCACGTGAAGTGCACCGACCCGCCGACGTACAGAGGGAGGCCTCCGACTCCGGGTGCTCTGAGGAGAGGCGTGCAAAGCAAGGAAATAGTTAGAGAGAACGGGGCAGCAGGAAGGAATTATATGGTGTTTAATCCGGAGATCGTATTCGTTTCCAACTGTAGATTCGTCTTCCCGGGCCCGATCCATTGTAGTGTTACCGTCCACAATTTGGCAGCCCAAATCAATTTTTGAGTGCAAAATATATACAACAGAAGATGGTGCGAATTTGGTATCAACAATCGCATGACATTTCTTATCGAGGGATGCAAATAGTTGCACTCTCATTGTAATGGCGGGGCATGCTTTAAGAGGAGGAAACGTTGGCTATCATAATCTTAGTGTGTCAACTTTTGAAGATTACAAGTTTACAGGAATGTAACAGGTAGTGTCTATTTGTCCAAAGATTATACCGTCTATTTGTTCACCAACAACATTGGGAGTATAGTACTTGCGAGGATAATTGTGGGGAAAGTAAGAGTACATGCATGCTAGAAAAAGGAAAAAAGAAAAACAATCCTGATTACTACCCCGACGGAGGACCACAGCTTGGACGCAGATCACCACGCGCGTCAATACCAACCCAGCACAGACATGCGTCGTTCCTGCCGTCCGATCGGAGTACAATGCAATGCGGTCTCGTGTATAGCGTTATCATTTGATACAGAAAAAAATACAAACCAAACCGGGGACTTGAAAGTAGTGTATAAAACATGAAAGCAATCCAGTAGTAATAAAACGCTCATCAGCAGCGTGAGCCGTGAGCGTGACTCCGAGGACGTCCCCATCATCGCGGTTCGACGACCGGGGGAGGTCACCGAAGAGCCCGTGGCGCACGGCGGGAGCCCTCTTCGGCTCGAGTACCGCCTCGCCGACGCCGGCAACAACGGCTCGGCTGGCTCGCTCAGGGTAAGCCCCGCCTCGTGCAGGCAAGGCAACAACAACAGCAGCAAAAGGAAATAGAAGACGCCCGAGTCGGAGATCGACCACATAATTCCAAGCTAGGACGAGGTGCACTGGCTCACTTCCGGGGATCAACCTCGCTCGATCACCTGCTGCAGGGCCTCGGGCTGTACAATATGGATTCGCACGCACGCGCGCGCACATCAAGTCCTTGCCTCCTCTGGTCTGCAATAAATAAATATACATAAAATGAGTAAAGCAAATCATTGATGAATAAAATGCATGCATGCATGCTGATGCTTTAATAAAGAGGTGGGCCCATATACTACGATGCGTAAAAAGAAACAATACCTTGACCATGGCCATATGTCGACGTATATTTTTGGGCCAGTCGGGAGAGCGTTAGCAACTTCCTGGAACACGCGCTTCATCATCCCGGCGTCCTTTCCTTCAATTGGCCTCTTGTCGCTGTAAAGCATTATCATCCCTAATTGGATCTTCTTGAGGCTTGGGAGGTGCTGGAGCCCGACAGGTGTAGCCTTGTCCCACTCATGTGGATCGAAAACACAATTGAAGCTCCCGGAGGTCAGGCATAGCCCCAGCCTCGAATGTCAGGCACGACACCCCATCACAGTCGAGCACAAAACTCTTGAGTACCTTGAATCCCGTGGAGCCTCCTATCATGATCCTTTCCGTTGGGATGCGTACGACCCCGCAGCTTGAGTTGGACGAGGGAGGTTAGCTTTATCCCGATGATGCCAAAGTCTTCCTGGTGCATCTGCTTGACCATAAGGCTCAACTCGCGGAGGCAGCGGAGATGGCCGATCCACCTTGGAAAACTGGAGAAGATCAATAGGTTCGGATGCAACCGCTCAATGTTGCAGAATGGAGGAGAAAATGAGGACTCTAGCAAGGCATCACCACTGTAGACTTTAGAGGAATGATTCCACACCGAAGTTTCTTGAGGTTACCAAAGTTTCTTGAGAGAAGTAACCAGAGCAGCTATCAATGACACAACAATGCCCCCATTAATCGTAACAGAGAAACAACTCTGATAGAGCAGTGAGCTCGCCCAGGCCTGTAACACTTTCTATCGAGCTCATCCTGAGATCAAATCCACTCAAAGTAAGCAACGATTTCACCTTATTAATTCCATCAGGCAGCCTCACTCTCGCTGACAAACCCACGGAAACATGGG